>CM032333.1:13914447-14514447 GCA_019022515.1 Quercus aquifolioides
TTTGGTCATTTTTTTTTTGGTAATTTTTAGGTTTTGGGGGTATTTTGGTCATTTTTTTGGGTTTTGGGGGTATTTGGTCATTTTTTAGGTTTTGGGGGTATTTTGTTCATTTTTTGGGTTTTGGGGGTATTTTGGTCATTTTTTGGGTTTCGAGGGCATTTTGGTCATTTTTTGGGTTTTGAGGGTATTTTGGTCATTTTTAGATTTCGGGGATATTTTGGTCATTTTTTGGTAATTTTTAGGTTTTGGGGTATTTTGCTCATTTTTTGGGTTTGGGGGTATGTTGGTAATTTTTAGGTTTTGGTGGTATTTTGGTCATTTGTTGGGTTTTCAGGGTATTTTGGTCATTTTTTGGGTTTCAATGGTATTTTGGTCATTTTTTTGGTTTTGGAGGTATTTTAGTAATTTTTAGGTTTTTGGGGTATTTTGGTAATTTTATTAGGTTTTGGGGGGTATTTTGCTCATTTTTTGGGTTTTGAAGGTATTTTGGTAATTTTTTGGATTTTGGGAGTATTTTGATCATTTATTAGGTTTTAAGAGTATTTTGGTCATTTTCTAAAAATTTAGATGGGTTTAATGGGTATTAGTGGATATATCCATTTAGACTCATCTAATTAAATAACCAAATGAGTCTTTACCCATTTAACCCAAATATTCAAATGGGTTGAGTTAAGACTTATCCAAATAAGGTGGGTAATGGATGGGTTCATGGATATGGGTAAAAATTGCCACCCCTAATCACAAGGAAGCCATGGCTGCGTATAGTTTGTAAAGGACATGGGCGTGGATTTGGATTGGGTGCAATACCTATTCCTATACAATTTACCCCTCCCTGGACACAAACATTTTTACTATTTTAATTTAACCTTTTTTTTTTTCACTTTTTTTTTTTAATTCAAGGCAGAGATTTAAAGTTGTTTTTTCAACTCTCAATCTCAACCCTTAATGGCTATTGGATTAGGTGGTAGAGTATTGCACCTGATCTCAATCCCATGGGCATAAGGGAAGTAGTATTTGAAGGAGATCCGGCCACTGTCATCAAAGCTAGGGCGCATAGTCAAAGATAGGGATGTAAATGAACAAATCTGTTTATGAACTGCTTGAGCTCGTTTCAAGAAAATACTTGTTTAAACATAATAATATAATACTCAATTAAATTATATATAATATTATATTTTTATATGTATACTTGTCTATTAATATACTAATGATTAAAAAAAATTATATAGCTAGACTTGAGATTGGATTTTAGAAGTTAGTTAAATATGATATCAAATTATTATTTGTAGTTTATTGGCAATATAAACAATCCATTCCTAGTGAAAATTCATAAATTTGTGAACGGCTAAATAATTTATAGTCATGGTTCTACTATATATGGAAAATATTAAGTTAATTAAATAGTTCGTGAATAAGCTTGAGTTTCTTCAATAAGCAAATGTACCAAACTTGGACATATAATCTTGTTTGGTGATAAATTATATCTCGATTTATATTTGAAATAAAATTAAGAAATAGATAAATTTGAACTTTAAATATTCAGCTTAGCTCAACTTGTCTCGTTTACAACCCTAATAGAGGTTGCCTAAGCTGGTGTTAAGGCTCAAATACAGCTTAGTACATGCTAAAAGAAGAGGAAATAGCACCACACATGCACTAGCAAGACTAGCTAAATATTTATAGGGCGATGAAAACGTTGACCGCTTCATTACTTGCTAGTAGAGCGTATTATGGCTTCTAATTTAGCCATGGTTTGAGTAATAAAATATCTCCAATGATTTTTTTTTTTTTTTTTAAGTGCTCTAATTTTATGTCAAATTTTATTTTCATAATTTAAACTCTTCTTGGTCAATTAAAACTACTTTAAGCTCATTTAAAAGTGATTCCATTCCATTTAAACCCTACAATCCATTTAAAATTATCTAAAATTTCTTAGCAAAATTTATATATTATCAATTGAAATGATGATGCAAGAATTTAGCAGTTGAGTTCCTTGTCTCTGTCGATGGACGAAGTGAAGTTGAGTGCGTCTTTGATATGAAAACCTGCAATAAGATTCGAAATGGGAATGGAATACACTGGTGTGGTGTTTGCCAAAAACACTATCAAGTCAAAAAAAAAGAAAGGTTTTTTAGAGAGAAATTGAATTGAGAGTAGTTTTTGGATGGATTTTTGTGTGTACCTTTTGATTCTGTCTTTCTTTCTTTTATATCTATTCGCCATCTTAATGGGCAATGAATTTCTGTATTTTTGTCCAACGGCTAGTGCGTTACCAATGGGTGCTTTGATGTATATAGCCCATTTGTTACCGTTGTTCCATCTGTTACTCTTTGTTATCAATACACACAATAAATGTGTAACGCTCGTTTACATCGTCATTATGAATAGTGACAATCTGGCTATTTTTCGACTCATCATAAAATATAACCTTCATTTCCCAAATTTACTATCAGAGGAGCTTAACTTGTCAAACAACACATCAAAGAAAGCAAATAAAGCAGCCTCCAAGACAATCAACATGGTTCCCTTGTGGAAATAAGAGAAATATGGGAAATGAAGTAATTACCAAAGTCCAGAGAAACACCACAGAAAGTTGAGTTGGGACTTGAGTTGGGAGAGTGAAGAGAGTTACTATGTTCTAGGAAAAGTTCAACAAAACAAGTGTTTCAGGTTTTTTTTTTCATATTTTTATTTTTTAGGCAAAAATCCAAAACAGATACTTTAACTTTCAGCCTTTTTTATTTCAGTCCTCTAATTTTCAGTTTTGTCATTTCAGTCTTCTAACTTTCAATTGTTGTCAATTCGATACTCCATTAGACCTCAATTACCTACTGCCGTTAAATGAGCCAAAACGATGTCGTTTTGGCTCTTTTTTCTTTCTTTTTATTTTTATTTTTTATTTTTGTAATTAAAAAAAATTAAGAAAACTATTATTAAAAAAAAAATTCATTTTTTTTCTCATTTTCTCTCTCGTCGGACTCTCTCTCGCTTTCTCATTCTCTATCTGTCTCTCTCACAGTGCTGTGGTGCAAGGCCTCACCGCCGCCGCAACTCGACCTGACTCCAGATCCCCCTCCTCCGTCACCCCAATCCCTATGGTCGGAGCCCCAGTCCATTTCCCCAACTTGGAAGACGCAATTGAAGTGTTCGTTGATGGGTACTCCATGAAAGTCCCAAAGGGCATGACGGTCCTTTAAGCCTGCGAAATCACTGACATCGATATCCCTCGATTTTGCTACCACAATCGCCTCTCCATCACCGGAAACTGCCGCATGTGCCTTGTCGAGGTCGAGAAAATGCCCAAACCTGTTGCCTCTTATGCCATGCTTGCTCTTCCCGATTTGTTTTCTCTTTCTCTCTTTCTTCTCGCTCTTCTTGCTACTACCGACCCAGACGGACTCTCCCTTCTTCCCCCAAAATTTGCAGTTTAGGGCTGTGGTCAATACCACCTAGATTGTGAAGGAGATGATCATGGGATTTTGGGTATGAAGTCTAGGTTTGAGATTATGGGGGAGAGGGTGTGAGATTATTTTCTTTGCTTTTAGATTTTGGTGGAAAGGGGGTATGATACTTTGGGTTTCAGATTTTGGTGGAGTGAGTGACGAAGAGAGAGAGATGGAGAGGTGGCATCTGGCGGTGGCAAGGAGGTTGTGGGTGGAGGCCGGCAACGGCGGTGAGGCCTTGCACCACGACACTGTGAGAGAGAGATAGAGAATGAGAAAGTGAGAGAGAGTCTGATGAGAGAGAAAATGAGAAAAAAAAATGAATGTTTTTTTTTTTAATAATAGTTCTCTTAATTTTTTTTAATTACAAAAAAAAATAAAAATAAAAATAAAAAAGAGCCAAAACAACGTCGTTTTGGCTCACTTAACGGCAGTAGGTAACTAAAGTCTAACGAAGTATCGAATTGACAACAATTGAAAGTTAGAGGATTGAAATGACAAAACTAAAAGTTAGAGGACTGAAATGAAAAAGGCTGAAAATTATAGGATCAGTTTTGAATTTTTGCCTATTTTTTATATTCTTTTGCTATCACTCACGAGAAATTATTACTTACATGGGAAGAATTGCTAATGTGATCCTCCCAACTAATAAGATGATATTATTTATACAAATGTATGAGTGAGTTTCCTAATCAATATAAAGAATAAAAAATTAAAAATTATTAAATGATATCACATTTTTTTTTTTTTTGGTAAACTGGAATTCTCATTAAAAAAGACTAAGGAGCAAACAAAAGAACAGGACAAAGCCTGTTTACAACCATTCCTTGGCAATCAGCCAAAACTAGAGGCACCAAGTCCACAGGCGGACAAAAAGAGGAAATAAAATCTAAAGATTGACATCTACCTAAAAAGGCTAATCGATCAGCACACCTATTCGCTTCACGATAGGTATGCTTGATACTTAGGTGCGGAATCTGAGCAGCAAGACTTCTGCAGTCATCAAAGAGCGAGGAGACTATAGTATTGGTATATAAAGGATTCCTTAGAGCATCAACTAGAGCTTTGGCATCTAGTTCTACCACCACATCCTTCAAATTAAGCTGAATACACAGGAAAAGACCATCACGCAGTGCCCACGTTTCAGCCAAGAAGCTGTTAGCTTTACCGATTTTTCTAGAAAAACCTATGATCCAATTGCCCTGGTCATCCCTAATCAGCCCTCCTCCTCCAGCAGCCCCTGAAGCAACATCTGCAGACCCATCAGTATTGAGTTTGACCCAACCCGTGTCTGGCTTTTCCCATTTGACTTGTCTGATAACCAAACGATTGCTGCACTTTGGCTGAGTTACGCACAGTACAAATTCCATTGCTTGCATAATAATCACATTGGTAATGTTTGGGTTGATTCTTTTGTTGTTGAAGACCACTTGATTTCTTTGCTTCCATAATGACCATATGGCAAAAGAAAAAAGGGTGTGCCAGGGAACACCTTTGACAGTGTGAGAAGACTTTGAACTAGCATTGGAAATCAGCCAAAGTTTAAAGTCTAGAGAAAAGAAGTTGGCATTGCAGTGATGAGACCCCAACTGTTGCCATACTGGTTTCACAAGGCGACAGTCACAAAGGGCATGTAAGATAGACTCCGGCTGCTCTAGACATACGGGGCATGTAGTGTCTAATGAAATACCTCTTCTGGCTAAGCACTCCTTGACACCAACACTGTTATGCATGCACTTCCAGATGAACATTTGGATTTTTGGCAATGTCTGAAGCTTCCAAATCCATGAACCCGAGAAGGAAACATCTTCCATATGATTTGTGGCTAAGAGGTAAGCACTCTTCATATCAAAACTTCCCTTAGCAGAAAACTTCCAAGCCAACTTATCAAAACTTCTAGCAGCTACCGGCAATGGGACCACATTTATATAAATAATAACATTTTATTAATTGAAAGATTAAAAAAAAAAAAAATCAGCCCTCATACAGTAGACCTAATATTTCTCACCACTCACGCGGTTTCAAAAGTCAGGTTCAGAAATTACGTAAAGCTGGACTGCGTTATTACAGTTCACAAATAGTACGAAGAAATGATAGGAGGTGAGAAAGATACCAAACGAAACACGCCAAGAATGACTTATCAAATTGGTTGCTTTATTCAATGGGTGGGGCCCCGCTCATGACTTTTGGAATCCAGCTAAAGGAACTCAAATTGGTTTGCTTTATTTAATGTCGGATAGGAATTGGGACTCATTGGCATCAGCCAAAGGAACTCATTTAATGACTCTTGAATCCAGCTCTCTGCTCATTTAATGTCGGTAGGAATTTTCGAACATAATTTGGTATACAATTTTTTTTTTCTTATGGCATCGCTCTTATCATTAAATCAAAATGTCAATTAATTTTGAGTGGAGTTATAGTGTGTCTTTGTGTTATAATTTTTTTTCCTCTCTTTTGTGTGTGTGTTTGTTTCTAAAAAAAAAAGGGTAATTGTCTCACATTGTTTAAGAGAGTGTGTTGTGTGTAGTATAACTTGTCTCACTCTCTCTTAAAAGTTATCATGGCTTTTGAGTGGAGTTGTAGGTGTGCCTTTATGTTAGAACCTATTTCCTTCTCCCTTGTGTGTGTGTGTGTGTTTGTTTCTAAAAAAAAAAAATGTCAATTAATTTTTAGTGTAGGCGAGAATTAAACTCTAAATCTCTTATTCAATCATTAAAAATTTTAATAGTTAAACTAATTGGAAACTCACTTTAGATTTCGATCTTTTGTGGCACTGATAAGGTTGGTCTTAGAATAATTATCTAAGATAATAACCTTGACAAGTTAGATAATATTAATGCCACTGACTATGATATCAAATTATTATTTTAGTTTATTGACAATAAAAATAATACATTTATAATAAAAATTTATAAATTTGGAATGGTTAAAAAAGTTATTCTTGTTTTACTATGTATGAGAAAATAATAATTAAGTTATTGAATAAGTTCAATTTTTTTCAATAAGCAAATGAACCAAATCTGAACATATAATTTTTTTGATAAGTTTAGCTTGTATTATGTTTGAAATAAAATTATATGATTAACAAATTTAAACTTTAAGGTGTTGTTTGGATTGGATGAGTTTTGAGTGATATTGTTCAGTTTTCTATTTTCATCATCCAAATCGGTGGGTCCCACAATTTTTTTTTGTTTGGCTTAGTTTTCAATCCTTGTTTTCATCACTTAATTTTCTAATTTTGAGTGATGAGTTATGGAAACTGAAAATACATTTTAGATGTTTTCAGTTTTCAAAACTTAGTTTTCAATGGCATTTTCGTAATTATCAGCCGCAATGTTTGACTTTTGTTTTTTTTTTTTTTTTTTTTTGAAACAAAGTAACGGGAACTGAGTGATAGTGGGATTTGAAAATTTTGAGTATTTGAAATGATGAGTGATGACAATTTAAAAACCAAACAAGACCTAAATATTCTGCTTGGCTTGACTCAACTCGCTTATAATAGAAGTTGACGTTAAGGCTCTGGACAAGTAGCACAACATATGTTCAGATGTACTAGCAAGATGAGCTATTTATAGAGGGAATGGAAACATAGAATGCTTCATTACATGCTCTACCAGAGCGTACTATGGCTTCTGATTCAGCCATAGTTTAAGTAATAGAATATATTTCATTGATTCTTTTTATAATAGTAAAAAAGTGATCTAATTTTATGTCTTTCTTTTTATAATTTAAACCACTTCTTTGTCAATTAAAACTATTGTAAGCTTATTTAAAAATGTTTTTGATTCATTTAAACCCTATAATCCATTTAAAATCATCTAAATTTTCTTAGTAAATATTTTTATTAACTCAAATGTAACCTTCAATGAAATTTCTTTTACTGTATTCTAAAAATTCGACAGTTCATTTTCAATATATTTTCATAATATGTTTAAAATTTATAAAAATTAAATAAATTCATTGTATTTCATAAAATATAAAAAGAAAATTCATTGCATCATAATAAAAAGAAGTCATGTTATAAGGTAAAAAATTATATATATAAAAATAGGCTTAACCATTTACCTTCTTATTTTTTAAAATTAAAATGTAAGCCAAGAGCCTTGTAGCTCAATTGGTTAGTACCTCCTTATGTTTTCAACTTTCAAGACATACAAGGTTCAAATTTCACCTCTCCGATATAACAGGAAAAAAAAAAAAAAAAAACGAAATTTTAAGAAGTAATTAAGAGTCATAATCTACCAAATGTTAAGCTTTAACTTGTAAGGTTTTTCCGAAGTTGAAGATAAAAGAAAAATACGGCCATGTAATTTTTTTTTTTTTTTTTTTTTTATATAGGTAATAATGATATTTTATTGTAAAAATCCAAAGAAAGAATATATGAAGTTGGCTGGTTGACGTATACAGCCAATTTGTTTAGACGAATTAGGTAGCCAAGCTCTCAATAAAATCAAAGATAAATTGCAAATTACACCCCTAAAGTTTGAGAGTGATTGGATTTTACATCCTGAAATTTCAAAATTTGAATTTTACCCCCCTGATATTTGGGGGTGTCTGAATTTTACACTCTAACGTTTCAAAATTTAGATTTTAGCTCCTATATTTTAGAGGTGTTTGGATTTTACACCCTAAAGTTTCATAATTTTAAGGTGTAAAATCCAGGACACTCACAAACTTTATAGGGTAAAATCCAAATTCGAAAATGTTAGGATGTAAAATCTAAACACCTCAAACTTCATGAGGTAAAATCCAACTTCTGAAACTTCAGGATGTAAAATCCAATCACTCCCAAACTTAAGGGGTGCAACTTGCAATTTACCTTAAAATCGAAAAGCAAAGGAGGTCTATCTTTTTGATGAACTAATTTTTTTTTTTTTTTTTTTTTTTTGATGAACCAAAGGAGGTCTATCTGGATCCCAATACATCCAATGAAATAATAGCCCTACAATTACAAAACGCTAAATTAAACGTTTTTTTTTGGGTAAATGAAAATGGGGGTTAACACTATCTATACTCTATTTCTAAAACATTTAAGCAACCTTGCAACATATACCTTCATTGTCCTACGCATGCTCCAGTCAATATCAAAAGCTGTATATATAAAGTTCCATACCTCACTTGCCACTAGCTAGCTAGATAGTGTGTTACCAAAAAAAAAAAAGCTAGCTAGATAGTGAAGTAACAAGTATGCAATTAGTTAAAAGTTAGTTGTCTGTTTGGTTATTTTATTTTATTTTTATTTGTGGATATAATTCAACAATAGGAGGAGGATGATTTGAACATTAAAATATCTTATTTCTGAAAGCTCGAAAATGTGTTGAAAACACAAAAGCAATTTAGACCCTCCAATTAAAATTACAGCTTAGTTGATTTTACACTAACTTAATACTAAGTGCGGAATAGTGTAAACACAAGCGTATAAGCAAGACAACTACTCTAATCCATATTTAAAGCAACACAGCAGTAAAAATGAAATAAACAAGAGTAGGGAAGAAGGATGCAAACACAGAAAACACCGAGACGTGTTCTCGAAGAAGAAACTGAAGAACTCGGCGAAAAACCTCTCCATCGCCCTCCAAGCGGAAATCGATCCACTAGACAATCAGTTGGGATACATGGGTTAGCAAGAGACCCTTTAAACCTAATCTACTCAATGTACCTAAGCCCTCCAAGCTCCTACTCCAACAAGGCTTCTCGGAACCGTGTCTTGTCTTAGTTCTCCGAATCTCACAACAAGCTCCATGTTGCATCTGCCATTCCAGGCTTCTTCCAATGCTTCCCAGCAGCTCCAAAACACTCTCTACACTCTGAATAGGTGTGGGTTGTGTTTGGGTACAAATCTCCTCTCAAGGTATGATAATGGGAGAGGGATGGAAAAGAGGCTACAATGATTTCTCACTAAGGAAGAGTAGCTCTCTCTCAAAAGATGGGTGTGTGTGTTGTAGAAAACCTATCTAGGGTTTTTCTCTCTGAATGACCTCTCTTACATATGTGGGTAATGAGGGCATATATAGAGTGGGCAAGGATAGAGTGTATCAAAAATGACAGTTCAACTAAACAGAGCTTTTCGCGGGTATCTCGCGGGAAGACCTTACCAGCGAGCTACTCGCGAAACACAGCTATCTACATCTGTCTTGACTCTTCGCATTCCAGCATGTGCAGGGCACATGTGTCACTTCGCGGGAAGCTAAGTCACGACATACCCGTGAGAAATCTTCAGTTTTCAAATGCTTGAGTTTTCACACTCTCTCTCTCTCTAACACACAACCCTTACAATGAAATCCCACAATAAATACAAGGTATAAACGATTGAATAAAATTACAATTAAATTTGGCACGGAATAAAAGCCAACAAAATACATAGTTGTAAATAACAACTTTACAATTTCAAAATACCAAAAAATGTCAATTAAACTACAAATTTCTTGACAAATTATAAATTATTTATGTGTTTTATGCATTGATTTATATTTTATACTTATATTTTGCCTATACATGCTTCTTTGAATCTGGTTACCACATTAATATAAATAAAATACGTGAATGCAATAGTATGATGAGCCCAAAATTTCATAATTAGTTCACTGATACCCTATTATCAGATCAAAACTTATAATAATAATTTTTTGCTAATTTTTTATACTTTAAAAATAAATTTTATCACATTCCTAATATTCAAAATTTGGGTGTTATTTATATTGACGTGAATATGTTTTCCAAATACTTATGTAAGTTCCACGTTGATTTGGAGTGAGCTCATTCTTGTATTCATAGATTTATTGTTGTTTTAAATCAGGGGAGCTAACTTGTCAAACAGCACATCAAAGAAAGCGGATAAAGCAGCCTCCAAGACAATCGACATGGTTCAATTGTAGAAATGAGAGAAATATGGGAAATGAAGTAAACAGAGAGACACCACAGAAATTTAAGTTGGGACTAGGGGTGTGCAGAAAACCCACCGACCCACCAAACTCGACCCAACCCGACCCGACCTGCCGGGTTGGGTTGGTTTTTAAGGCTTGGTGGGTTGGGTTGGGTTACAAAAAAAAATTTTATGGCGGGTCGGGTTGGGTTTGGGTCATAAAATTACAAACCCGCCAAACCCGACCCGACCCACCATATTTAATATATATTTAAAATATATTATATATTTAATAATTTTTTTTTAAACCAGCTGTAGGTCACTTATATATATTTAATAATTTAAAAAAAAAAACCAGCTGTAGAGCAGCACTTCCTCAATTCTTCCTACTAATACTAATTTAATATATATATATATATATATATATTATATAATTAATAAATTTTTTAAAATAACCAGTTCTTCCTATCCTATATAAAAGCCAATTAGTTTACACAAACCCTAATAAATTACTATTGTTGTTTAGTCATTAGTATTGTTTGCCTTTAAAGAGTTACATTGATACTAATCTTTGGGTTTTTTTAATATATTAATATTTATATTTTTTTTCTACTCAATTTAATAATAATAAATAAAAAAATTTGTCAAACTCATGGGTTCAACCTGACCCAATCCGACCTATGTGGGTTGGGTTGGGTTGGATTGGACTTATGTGATGGGTTGGGTTGGGTTGAATTTTTTTTGACCCACCATGGTAGGTTGGGTCAAAAAATCCCCTCAACCCGACCCAACCTGACCCATGCACACCCCTAGTTGGGACGTGGGAGTGAAGAGGGTTACTCTGTTCTGTGAAAAGTTCAAGGAAAAAATGGAGTGTTTTGGGTTTTTTTTTTTTTTTCCTCTTTTGCTGTCACAGTTAATGCTCTGGATGTATGACTTTACTTCACGCGGTTTCAAAAGTCAGGTTCAAAAAATGCTACGCGCCAAATAGTACAGTTCAGAAATAGTACAAAGAAATGATAGGAGATGAGAAAGATACCTAAACGAAACACGCCGAGAATGACTTATCAAATTGGTTGCTTTGGGGTCTATTTGGATGGAGGAATGGAAAATTGGGAGGATGAAAAATTAGTAGGAGGATAGAAAATATTTAGTTTTTCCTCGTGTATTTTTAGTTGGAGGGATGGAAAAGTGGGAGGGTGGAAAACTCTTTTGTTTGGTTGAAAAGAAAAGTGAGAGGATAGAAAATGTAGTTTATATAAATTGACTATTATACCATTGTTACATAATAGGTAAGAAATAAATTTATTTGTACTCATTAAATAATATAAAATTTACCAACAATTATATTTTTCAATAAAAAGTGTTAAGTTCACAACATTTTTCGTAATACTTTCACAACAAAATTTATGTGGAAAGTTGTTACTAGTTCTAATTTAAACCCACCACTAAAATTATTTTTTTACCCACCAATATTAACTAATAACAATCTGTTACTTAAAATTTATTGTGAAAATATTGTGGTAACATTTCTCAAGATTTTTTATTCTTTATATTATTTGTCATTTCTCAGCCTTCATTTCATCCATACGTTTTTTTCTTTTTTTTCCTTGTTTTTCTCCTCCACACGTTGGCCTTATCTCCATCCCCCTTCTTTTATTTGCTTTGTCTCCTTCATTCAAGAACGTTCCAAGCTTCCAACACTAGCAGGCCCAGCTCTCATTCTTCAGCGCTTTTTTTTTTTTTTTTTTTTTTTAACTTGATTCCAGAGGGCATTTGTGTAAAAATGCCATAAGTCCACTTTTCTCCCCACAATTTTCCTCCCGATTTGGGAGGATAAGATTTGTGGGCCCGGGAGAGAAAATTTTCTCCCGGGTTTTCCATCCTTACACTATGTTTGGTTCGGGTGAAAAGGCAAGGGAAAACAAGGGAGAGAGGAAAATGGGGGGGGGGGGGGGGAAATGTTATTTTCCTCCGTTTGGTTCAGCAGAGAAAACTGAAGGGAGGGAAAACAGGGGAGAAAACAAGTCACCTGGGCCCACAAAAATTCATCTCCCCAAATCGGGAAGAAAACAGAGGAGAGAAAAAGCTCCAAACCTGAAATGACGCATATAGCCCTTAGATTGTCCATCTGAGTCAAGGTCAGCCAAGTCGCCGTTGCCGTCACCGTCGCCCTACGCCATTCATCAAAATTTCATGCCGTCGACTTTGCTACCCACAAAATCTCACATCGCCACCCACAAACCTCAGGCCGTCGACTTCACAATCACAAAACCTCAGGCCGTCGACTTCACAATCACAAAACCTCAGGCCGTCGACTTCACAATCACAAAACCTCACGTCGTTGACTTCGCCACCCACAAAATCTCATATCGCCACCCACAAACCTCACGCCGTCGACTTCACCACCCACAAAACCTCACGCCGTCGACTTCGCCACCCACAAAACCTCACGCCGTTGACTTCGCCACCCACAAAATCTCACATCGCCTCCCACAAAATCTCACAGGTCACCTTTGCCACCCACAAAATCTTGTTTCTTATTCCTCTGATGTCCTCTCCGTGCTCTAGTTACTGGACCTGGATATGGGACCATGGGTAGACAAAAGGTTGATTTGAATGGGTTTTGTTTTTGTTTGTTTCTATTTTTCTATAAGTGCAAGTGTGCAGCAGTTTCTTTTTATATATATATAATATTTTTTATTTAATAGGTAAGGTGAAAAATTTATTAAATTTGTATGTAGAGTTTTTTTTATAAGAAATAGTTTGTGTAATATTCCTAAAAAAAATATGTTATTAAAAAAATTAGATTGACTTGCTTATAAATATATTTATATATTTGTGGGTAATATAATTATAAATATAAATATAATATTTTAAATAATAGGGGTATAAAAGTAAATTTATACCAACTATATTTTTCATCCTCTCATTTTTCTTCTCATCCAAACAAACGAGTTTTCCATCCCTCCACTTTCTCATCTCTCCAACCAAACACACACGAGGGAAAACTAAATCTTTTCTATCCTCCCACTTTTCCATCCTCCCACCATTTTCTATCCTCCCACTTTTCCACCCCTCCAACCAAACAGACCCTTAGTGTTTTCCTTCTTTTGCCAAACAGTGGAAAACACTATTTTCCACCAACTTTTCATCCCTATGTTTTCCATCCTCCCTAAAATCACCCCAACCAAACACAGTGTTAGGGTCCGTTTGGATACAACTTATTTTTGCTGAAAACTGAAAACTGAAAACACTGTAGCAAAATAATTTTTAAATGTGTGAACAGGATTGTGAGACCCATTTTTAATGAAAAAGTTGCTGAAAAATGAAGTTTGTGAGTCCTGTGAACAGTGCACAGGACCCATGAATGTGATGAAAAGTAGCTAAAAAGTCAAATATATGCGACTATTGTTCATAAACAGTAGCATGAACAGTGAAATTTGTCCCCCTGAAATGCGTGCTGCAGCAAAAAAAAATAAAAATAAAAATAAAAAGAGAAAAACTCAAACGCAAAACGCAACAAACGTGGATCCAAACAGATACTTAAAGCATCTCTAACAGATGTTGTATCGGGGTGTTTTTGGAGAATCTATATTACTGTTCATGCTCCAACTGGTTTGGAATACACAAAACTTTTCTAATTTTTTTTTGAAGTTGCTACAGTACTTCTCTAAGAGCATCACCAGCAGCCTCTCTAAATTTTTGTACTGTTTGAAGAATGAACAGTGACTTTTACCTTTTAGCTACTCACTTTTTTATATACACTTTCCAACAGATTCTCCATCCCATTCTCTATCTCATTTAAATATTATTTCTTCATTCATTCTTTATTCTTTTTTTATCATCATTTATTCTTTTTATATTCATTTCCAACAATTATATTTTTCAATGAAAAGTGTTATATTCACAACATCTTTCGCAATACTTTCACAAGAATCACATCAAAATCTTATGTGGAAAGTTGTTACTAGTTCTAATTTAAACCCACCGCTGAAATTATATTTTTACTTACCAATATTAGCTAATTACTTAAAATTTATTGTGAAAATATTGTGGTAGGATTTCTAAATGGTCATTTCTTATTCTTTTCCTTTCTTTCATCCATACATTTCCTCTTTTTTTTCTCTTGGTTTTTTCTCCACCACACATGTATACCACTATCTCCATCTACCCTTCTTTTTCTTTTTCTAGTTCATTCCGGATCACTTGTGTGGTAGCCTCTAGAACAATAACATATCTCCACTTCTCCCTCTCTGTTTCTTTCTCTTTCTCTTACACACACACACACACAAATTTCTCTCCCTCTATCTCACACAAACAAATTCTCTCTCATACACACATAGATCACCAGCAGAGAAGTGGAGATTGGTGTTCTACACAGATTGGCGTTCTACATGGATTTTTTTTTTTTTGTTCTGGTTTGATTAGTTTTATTTTATTGCTCAGATTTCATTAGGCTTATGAGAAATATTGTTTTTGTGTTTCAAATCTTACCGTTGAGATAGAGAAGCACGAGAGAGTGAAGAATGAAAGAGAAAAAGAATGAGAGAGAAAGAATTATTTTTTTATTCAACCGGGTAATATTTTAAGGGAGGATATTGTTTAGAGGAGCTACAGTAATTGCTACAGTGCTCCCCATGCCTGGAGAGCTACTGTAGCAAATCTAAAAAAAAATTGGAGATGGCGAGGCTATCGGAGTAGTGGCGACTCCAGGAATTTTTCCCATGGTGTTCCTTAAGAAGCATAATTTTTCCCAGTGGTGCCTCCAGGAATTTTTCCCAAATGTATTGTTGTTTAGTTGTTTCATTAATTTGTTTGTCTTTTATAAACTATAATTTGTTATATTGTTTTTTTATTAATTATAAAATTATTAATTGTTATTTAACCTAACATAATTTTTTTTTTTTGTCTTACATAATGTATTGATTAATTAAATTATTAATTATTGTTTATTAGTTGCTTTTCCAAATTAATTATTGGTTAATTAATATTCTAAACAAACAAAATTAAACAGTTCAACTAATTACTATGGTTGTTTGATACTTCCCTACTTGGAATATCACACTATTACTTAACCAAAAAAAGAAAAGTCAATAAATTGTGCAGTACAAAAATATATAGGCCGTATAGCTTAAGTCCAAGTCTAAAAAAGAGTGAATTATTACATATTTTATGACCATTAGTTGAACTAATTAACTAGCACATAGCACACAGCCATATTTATTAATTATTAGTTGCACACTTGCACTAGCACTAGCACACATCACACTTGCACTACCCCGGCCCCATGCCCCTATCCACCCCCCAATTCAACAGACAAGCCCCAATGCCCCATGGCCCCCAATCACAAGACTAGAGCTAATCAGATAAAGCCAATTTATTGTATCTCACCAAAAGACACCAACACCAACACTAAAAGACAATTAATAATCTCACCAACACCAACACCGGATAAAGCCAAAAACAGGGTAAATATTACTCATAAAGAGAGACTGAGATGAAAAGAGAGAGACTAAGACAGAGATAGAGAGAGACTGAGATGAAGAGGGAGAGATTGAGACAGAGATGAAATACCTTGAGGTTGAGGGAGCAAGGAGGCCTGAGGCTAATGGGTGGTGCTGTTGGGCACAGTGGCGAGGCAAGGAAGATCGATCGAGTAGCACGTCGAGATGTAGCTTCTATCCGTTTGAATGGGAGATCTAATTTGAGGCCCGATCTGGCGGGAGATCTCCTCCGTCCATTTCGTTGGTTGTTGCGTGACTTGCGTCTATGAAGTGTTTGAGGCCCGATCTGATTTCAGTATATTAGGTTAGGTTTTTTTTTTTTTTTTTTTTTTTAAGAATTCGTGGGTTACTGGGTTTGCTACCATTTTTTGGGCTTAATGTTGGGCTTGCCATCCGTTGTTTTTTTTTTGGAGAATCTGTGGGCGTGGGCTTGGCACTTGCTCTGTTACATTTTTTTTTTTTTTTAAGATTTTAGTTCAAATATATATATATATATGGGCTTTTTTTTTTTTTCTTGAAAGTAGAACAAATAAAATATTTTTTTTAGGGTGTTCCTAATTTTAATTTGAGGGTGTTCCTAAATTTTTTTCAAGGATAAACAAATAAAAAAATTTTAATTATTATATATAAATTTTCAATTCAGGGTGTTCCTAGGAACACCCTGGGACCAACGTGGCGTCGCCACTGTGTTGGAGGGAGTTTTTGGGGTGAATAGTGGCTATTCTCTCCAAAAAATAGATTTAGCCAGCCTGCTGGTGATGCTCTTAATCTAGAGAACTATGTAGCAACTCCAAATCAATTTTTCTACTTAAAAAATTATACCAGCTACTATTATATCAATTCTTTCTCTCTCCTCCTCCTCCGGATTTCTTTTTTTCTCTCATTATCTCCGTTTCTAACATAACCCAAACATAAAACACAAAACAAAATCTAATTCTTAAAATAAAGTTGAATCAGAACAAGTAAATATGAAAAAAAAAGAAAAAAAAAGCAGAAAAAAAGAAAAAGAACAAGCCAATTTGACCCAACCTAGTGGTAGGAAGGAGGACGAGCGGCGGTGGGGCAGCGGACATGGTAGTACTGCATGGTGAACGCTGATCTCCACCGGCTTTGTCCTTTCGGCGACCTCATTCTCCACCGGCGGTGGGGCGGCGGACAAGCAGCAATCTCTCTCTCTCTCTCTCTCTCTCTCTCTCTCTCTCTCTCTCTCTCTCTCTCTCTCTCTCTCTCTCTCTCTCTCTCTCATGTGAAGTAGATGTTGAGGTTGTTGGAATGTTCTTGATCAGGTGAAAAAGAAAATAAAAGAAGGGGGGACAGAGATAGTGGACACTTAAGTGGAGGAGAAAAACAAGAAAAAGAAAAAAGAAACGAAACGTGTATGGATGAAAATGAAATGAAAGAAAGAAAAATAATATAAAAAAATAAAAAATCATAATTGAAAAAGACTACCACAATATTTTCACAATAAATTTTCAATAACAGATTGTTATTAGTTAATATTGGTGAGTAAAAAAATAATTTCAGTGGTGGGTTCAAATTAGAACTAGTAACAACTTTTCACATAAATTTTGTTGTGAAAGTATTGCGTAAAATGTTGTGAACATAATATTTCTCATTGAAAAATATAGTTGTTAAAAAAAGAATAAATGATGATTAAAAAAAGAATAAATAATTAATGAAGAAATACAGTAATATTTAAATGAGATAGAGAATGGAATAGAGAATTTGTTGGAAAGTGTATTTGAAAAAGTGAGTAAATAAAAATTAAATGTTACTATTCATTCTTCAAACTGTACAAAAATTTGAAGAAACTGCAGGAGATGCTTATTCAATAGGTGAGGCTCTGCTCAAGACTTTTGCTTCCATTTCATATGGAATACAGCGCTCCGCTCGTGACTTTTGGAATCCAGCCAAAGGAACTCAATTTGCATCAGCCAAAGGAACTCATTTAATGACTTTTGGAATCCAGCTCTCTGCTCATTTAACGTGGGTAAGGAATTTTCGAACATAATTTGCAATTTTGCATCAGTGGGTGTACGAAGATTTTTTTTTTTTTAATTTTTAATTTTTTACTATTTCCTAATAGGATATACGGAACCTTAAAAGCTATTTACCAAAAATCTATATAATATAATCTATTATATAATTCCACTGGATTCTAATTAGTAATTAGAATATACTTTTGTGTAAAGTGGTATCTAAAATGAAAATTCAGATGCTCCAATTTAATAGGGGTCTCTTTCGTGGAACTAATAAGCCTGGTCTTGAAATAATTATCCAAGATAATAAAAGGAATGAAAAATGTTTGCCTTGATGAGCGAGATAATATTAATGCCACCAATTATGATATCTAATTTTATGTTTATATATATATATATAATTTAAACCACTTTTTTCTCAATTAAAACTATTGTAAGAGGGAAATGGTTCGAGTTGCGGGGTTAGCAGCATGTTGTAATTATCTCTTAAAACTATTGTAAGCTTATTCAAAAGTGTTTTCAATCCATTTAAACCCTGAAATCCACATAAAATTATCTAAATTTTCTCAGTAAATTTTTTTATTAACTCAATTGTAACCTTCAATGATTTTTTTTTTATTGTATTTTAAAAATCTACATTTCATTTTCAATATATTTTCATAAAATGTTTAAAATGTATAAAAATTAAATAAATTCATTGTAGTTCATAAAAAATAAAAAGTAAATTCATTGTATCATAATAAAAAGAAGTCGAGTTGTAAGGTAAAAAATTAAGTATATAAAGATAGGATTAACCATTTACCTTCTTATTTTTTAAAACTAAAATGTAAGCCAAGAGCCTTGTAACTCAATTAGTTAGTATTTACTTATATTTTCAAGACATATAAGGTTCAAATTTCACCTCTCCGATATAACTCTCAAATTATTGAAAAAAAAATGAAAATTTAAGAAGTAATCAAGAGTCATAATCTACCAAATATTAAGCTTGTAACTTGTAAGGTTTTTCCGAAGTCGAAGAGAAAAAGAAAAATGCGGCCATGTCAATTTTTTTTTTTTAATTTTTTTTTTATATATAGGTAATAATGATATTTTTATTATAAAAATCCAAAGAAAGAACATATGGAGTTGGCTGGTGGACGTATACGTACAGCCAATTTTTTTTAGACGAATTAGGTGGCCAAGCTCTCAATAAAATCAAAGACAAAGAGCAAAAGAGGTCTATCTGGATCCCAATACATCCAATTAGGGATGGCCATGGGTAGGGTATGGGTAGGGTATGGATATATCCAACCCAATTAATTTATCCATGGATACCCAATTACCTTACCCAATTAGTATCCATACCCAATTGTTACCCAGTTTGTTTACCCATGGATATCCATACCCTACCCAAACCCAATTTTTATAAAATCATCAAATATGCTCAAAAACCACTAAAAAAACCAAAATATCCTCAAAATCTCTAAAATGAGCAAAATGCCCATGAAACCTCTAAAATCACTAATTATGCTCAAAAATCACTAAAATGACCAAAATATCTCAAAATCTCTAAAATAAGCAAAATACCCATGAAATCTCTAAAATGACTAAAATACCCCCAAAATCTCTAAATATGCTCAAAAACCACTTAAAATTACCAAAATACCCCCTAAACCTAAAAAATGACCAAAATACCCTCGAAACCTAAAAAATGACTAAATATCCACAAAACCTAAAAAATGTCCAAAATGCCATTGAAACCCAAAAATGACCAAAATACCCCCTATACCTATAAAATGACCAAAATACCCCCGAAACCTAAAATTTGACTAAAATACCCCCCGAAACATAAAATTACCAAAAATACCCCCCTAAACCTAAAAAATGACAAAAATACCTCCAAAACCTAAAAACTGATTGAAATACCCTTAAAACTTAAAAATTACCAAAATACTCTCGAAACCTAAAAAATGATTGAAATAACCCCTAAACCTAAAAAATGACCAAAATATCCCCGAAAACTAAAAACTTACTAAAACACCCCTAATACTTGAAAATTACCAAAATACCCCCAAAACCTAAAAATGAACCGAAATACCCCGTAAACCTTAGAAATTACCAAAAATACCCCCAAAACCTATAAAATGACCAAAATACCCCTGAAATCTATAAAATGATAAAAATGCCCCTAAAACCTTTATGATGGTAAAAATACACCATAAACCTAAAAAATGTTTGAAATACCCTCAAACCTATAAAATGACCAAAATACACCCTAAACCTGTAAAATGACCAAATATGCCCAAAACCTCTAAAATGACAAAAAATAACCCCAAACCTCTAAAATTACCAAAAATACCCCAAAATCTATATATCAACCAAAATAGCCATAAACCTCTAAAACAACCAAATACCCTCAGAAAATATCTAAAATGACCAAAACACCCTTGAAACCTTTAAAGTGACTAAAATACCCCTAAACCTGTAAGATGACCAAAATACATCTGTAACCTCTTAAATTACCAAAATAAAGGTTTGGGGTATTTTGGATGTTTCGAGGGTATTTTTGTCAAGATTAAAGGTTCTAAGAATATTTCAGTCATTTTGTAGGTTTTGAGGGAATTTTGGTAATTTTTTAGGTTTTGGGGTTATTTGGTCATTTTTTAGACTCTAAGGGTATTTCAGTCATTTTTTAGATTACGGGGGCATTTTTTGTCTTCTTCTTTTTTTAGGTTTTAGGGGTATTTCAAAAAAATTTATATTTTGGGGCTATTTCAGTAATTTTATAGGTTTTAGAGGTATTTTGGTAATTTCAAGGTTTTAGGGGTAATGTTTTATGTTTCAGGGATATTTTGGTCATTTTTTAGGTTTTGGGATCTTTTGTCCATTTTTTAGGTTTCAAGGTTATTTCAGTCATTTTTTAGGGTTGGGTTTATTTTTATCATCTTATAGGTTTTAGGGGCATTTTTGTCATTTTATAGGTTTTGGGGTATTTTAGTAATTTTATAGGTTTTAGGAGCATTTTGGTCATTTTTTAGATTTAGGGGGGTATTTTGGTTATTTTATAGGTTTCGGGGGTATTCTTGTCATTTTATATGTTTAGGGGGTATTTTGGTAATTTTAAGGTTTTGGAGGCATTTCAAACATTTTTTAGGTTTAGAGGGTATTTTGGTAATTTTAAGTTTATGGGGGGTATTTTAGTCATTTTTAGGTTTCAAGGGGTATTTCGGTAATTTTTTATGTTTTGGGGATATTTCGGTCATTTTCTAGGTTTTGAGGGTATTTTGGGAATTTTTAGGTTTCGGGGGTATTTTGATCATTTTTTAGGTTTCAGTGATCTTTCGGTCATTTTTTAGGTTTAGGGGTTATTTTGGTAATTTTTAATTTTCGGGGGTATTTTGGTCATTTTTTAGGTTTCAGGGGTATTTTGGTCATTTTTTAGGTTTCATGGGTGTTTCGATCATTTTTTTAATGTTTTAGGGGTTTTTTTGGTAATTTTTAGGTTTTGGGGGTATTTTGGTCTTTTTTATGTTTCGGGGGTATTTCGATCATTTTTTAGGTTTTAATGGTAATTTTTAGGTTTCGGAGGTATTTCGGTCATTTTTTAGGTTTTGAGGGTATTTTAGTAATTTTAAAGTTTCGGGGGTATTTTGGTCATTTTTTAGGTTTTAGTGGTCTTTCGGTCATTTTTTAGGTTTAGAGGTTATTTTGGTAATTTTTAGGTTTTGGTGGTCTTTTGGTCATTTTTTAGGTTTATAGGGTATTTTGGTAATTTTTAGTTTTCGAGGGTATTTTGGTCCTTTTTTAGGTTTAGAGTGCATTTTGGTAATTTTAGAGGTTTATCCATAATAATTTGGTTGAGTTGGGTTTGAGTTAGATCTAATTAGTTAAATGGGTAATAATGGGTAAATGGGTAATATCCAAACCCTACCCAAAATATTTGGATAATATCCAAACCCTACCCAATTACCTTCTACCCATTAAGAACTGGGTATTACCCAGAATAATTGGATCGGGTAGGGTTGGATATCCATTACCCAATGGGTATGGCCATCCCTACATCCAATGAAATAATAGCCCTACAATTACAAAACGCTAAAATATTTGTTTGGTTGGTTTTTTTTAAATTTTTTTTTTTTGGTGTGTGTGGATGTAATTCGACAGTAGGAGGAGGATGATTTGAACCTTGAACATCTTATTTCAAAATACCAAAAAGTATCAATTAAACTACAAAGTTCTTGACAAATTATAAATTAGTTAAATGTTTTATGCATTGATTTATATTTTATACTTATATTTTGCCTATACATGCTTCTTTGAATCTGGTTAGCACAATAATATAAATAAAATACGTGAATGCAAGAGTATGATGAGCCCAAAATTTCATAATTAGTTCACTAATACCTTATTATCAGATCAAAACTTAGGACAAAATTGCTAAATGCCCTTTTTGGGCAAACTAAGCAGCGTTTTGCCCTATTTTTCAAACTAATTAGGGAAATGTCCCTCTTTTGAAAATCGATTTTCTCAGAATCGAGTTAGGCCCTATAGCGGCGTTTTGAAGGAGCCTATAGTGACGTTTTCAGGACCTATAATGGCGTTTTGTAACTCGATTTATATGAAATCGAGCTATAGGTAAAAAAAATTAAAAAAATTGCCTATAACTCGATTTAATGGAAGTCAAGTTACAAAATGTCACTACAGGTCCTGAAAACATCACTATAGGTCCTTAAAAACGCCGCTATAGGGCTCCAGAAATTTTTTTTTTTATAACTCGAATTTGAGAAAATTCAAAAGAGGGACATTTCCCTAATTAGTTTAAAATATAGGGCAAAACGCTACTTAGTTTGCCCAAAAATGGCATTTAGCAATTTTGTCCTCAAAACTTATAATAATAATTTTTAATTTTTTATACTTTAAAAATAAATTTTATCACATTCCTAATATTCAAAATTTTGGTGTTATTTATATTGATGTGAATGTGTTTTCTAAATTCTTATGTAAGTTCCACGTTGATTTGGAGTGAGCTCATTCTTGTGTTTATAGATTTATTGTTATTTTAAATCAGGGAATCATAGCTTAACTTGTCAAACTGCACATCAAAGAAAGCGGATAAATCAGCCTCCAAGACAATCGACATGGTTCACTTGTGGAAGTGAGAGAAAAATGGGAAATGAAGTAATTAAATAGAGATACACCCCAGAAAGTTGAGTTGGGACTTGGGAGTGAAGAGAGTTACTCCATTCTGTGAAAAGTTCAAGAAAACAATGAAGTGTTTTGGGTTTTTTTTTTTTTTTTTTTACCTCTTTTGCTGTCACAGTTAATGCTCTGGATGTATGACTTTGCTACACGTGGTTTCAAAAGTCAGGATCAGAAGGTCCAGATAGAGCCGTTGGCACCATTAAAAGTTTCATTAAATGAGGAGACAGGCCGTTTGGTAATGTTGTTGTAGTAACGTTATTTGTATTTTTAGAAATACACGTGAGTGAAAAAGTGTGTAAAAATACGTGTAATGTTGTTTAAATAATGAAGTGTTTTGGGTTTTTATTTATTTATTTTTTTACCTCTTTTGCTGTCACAGTTAATGCTCTAGATGTATGACTTTGCTACATGTGGTTTCAAAAGTTAGGATCAAAAGGTCCAGATAGAGCCGTTGGCGCCATTAAAAGTTTCATTAAATGAGGAGACGGGCCATTTGGTAATGTTGTTGTAGTAACGTTATTTGTATTTTCGGAAATATACGTGAGTGAAAAAATGTGTAAAAATACGTGTAATATTGTTTAAATAGAGTCTAGATCTTCTGTCCCACTTTTCCTGCACCACTCTATACTCCATCAATAAAAACTTGCCATATGTTCATCTATTTTTTTTTTTTTTTTTTTTTTTTTGAGGAGTGTTCATTTAATTAATTAAATACTACCATTATTGACTTATTAATACTATCATTATTAATTAATGGTAGTATTTAATTAATTAGGGGCACATGTGGCCAGTTTTTATTGGTGGAGTATAGAGTGGAGTAAAAAAAGTGAAACAGAAGATTTGGACTCATTTAAACACTGAAAACTGTTGCTCAAAACATCCTACCAAACAGTCCCATAACAGTTGGTAGGTCTCAAACATTACAAGAATGCCATTATATTTTTATTCATATACAAATTTTAGAATACTAAAGTAAAAACTAATTACAAATTCTCAAATTAAATAAATTAAATATATTTTCTAGTGGTAGGTTCCACCCAAAAAAAAAAAACTGTAAATAAAATCTCTAAAATGGCTTTGTTTTTTAATATATATATATATATATATATATCAAACCAAACATCCTCTAAACAATTAATTTTGATAGAAAGTTTCAAATATAATTTACATTAGAAATTAGAGAGAAACTCTTCAAACTTCCTTTATATTTTTTTTATTATATATAAATCTTGAAAATCTATCCATATGTTTTCATTATATACTCTATGCTTGAAAATTTTCAAGAATATCAAAGATCGATAGCTATGTTATCAATCCAATGTTTAAATTTCAAGTTTTTGTGGTATGTCTAAAATTATGTATAAAAAATTAATTTTTGGATCTAATAGTAAATAACATCTAATTTAAATGAAATTTGATATATGTATTAAGAACATAAAGAAAATATAATTAGATAGTTATATTTTCAAAATTCACATCAAATAAAAATATCTAAGAGGAGTTTGAAAGGTTTATCTCTAGTTTGGAGATACTTTGTCCATTTACAAGAAATGAATATACAGAACCTTAACAACTATTTACCATAAATTTATATAATATAATCTATTATATATTAGATTAGATTCTAATTACACTGTACTTTGTGTAAAGTGGCATCTAAAATCAAGATTAAAATGCTTAGTATTCTCAGAAGAAAAGAAAAAAAAATCAAGATTCAAATGCTCCAATTTGATGGGCCCCTTTCGTGGAACTTATTAGGCTGGTCTTGGAATAAATATCCGAGAAAAGGAAGGAAATAGTAATGCCATCGACCATGCATTGATCACAAGCAAGCCATGGTTGCATATAGTTTGTAAAAGACATAGGCATGAATTTGGATTTGGTGCAATACTTAGTCCTATGCAATTCACCCCTCCCCAAACACAAACATTTTTATTGTTTTAATTTAACTTTTTTTTTTTTAATTTAAGGGCAGAGATTGAAAGTTGTTTTTTCAACTCTTAATCTCAACCCTTAATGGCTATTGTATTAGGTACTAGGGTATTGCACCTGATCTTAATCCCATGGGCATAAGGGAAGTAGTATTTGAAGGAGATCCAGCCACTATCATCAAAGCTAGGGCACATAGTCGAAGATACGGATGTACGTAAATGAACAAATCTATTTATGAATTGCTTGAGCTTGGTTCAAGAAAAAACTTGTTTATGTTAAACTAAATTCAAGCTCAAGTTTAGACTCGATTATTAAATGAGTCAAGTTCAAACATAATAATATACATAATATTCAATTAAATTATATATAATATTATATTTTTATAAGTATACTTGTCTATTAATATACTAATGATTAAAAAACATTTTATAGACTTGAGATTGGATTTTAGAAGTTGGTAAATATGATATCAAATTATTATTTGTAGTTTATTAACAATATAAACAACCCATTCCTAGTGAAAATTCATAAATTTGTGATTAGATAAATAATTTCTAGTCGTGGTTTTACTATATACGGAAAATAATAAGTTAATTAAATAGTTTGCGAACATGCTCGAGTTTCTTCAATAAGAAAATGGACCAAACATGGACATATAATATTGTTTGGTGATAAGTTATAGCTCGGTCTATATTTGAAATAAAATCAAATAATAGACAAATAATGCACCACTATATATAAATTTCTTTAAAAAACCTTTTCCCTCCCCCCCGTGTGTGTGTATGTGTTAAAAAATATTTAGTATTCTAAAAAAAAAAGAAAAAAAAAGAAGAAGAAGAAGAAGAAGACAAATTTGAACTTTAAATATTCGGTTTAACTCAGCTCGTCTCGTTTACAACCCTAATAGAGGTTGCCTAAGCTGGTGTTAAAGCTCTAGACAAATACAGCTTAGTACATGCACGCTAAAAGAACAGGAAATACCGAAATAGCACCATACATGCACTAGCAAGACTAGCTAAATATTTATAAAGGCGATGAAAACATGGACTGCTTCATTACCTACTCCAGTAGAGTGTATTATGGCTTCTAATTTAGCCATGGTTTGAGTAATAAAATATCTCCATTGAAAAGAGAAAAAAAAAGAAAAGAAAAAAAAAAGGCGGACATGTCAATTTTATTTATAGGTAAGAATGATATTTTATTTAAAAAAAAGAAAAAAAGAATCTAGCTACGTATGCCCTAAGATTCTATTCAAAATTACAACCAAATTTTTTTTTTAGACGAATTACGTAGACAAGTTCTCAATAAAATCAAAGTGCAAAGGAGGTGTATTTGGACCACAAGACATCCAATGAAAAAAAACGCTAAGTTAAACTACAAAGCTCTAAACAAGTTATATGCTAGTTAAATGTTTCATTTAGTGATTTGTATTTTATACTTATATTTTTCCTATGCATGCTTCTTTGAATCTGGTTACCATAATAATATAAATAAAATACGAGAATGCAAGAGTATGATGAACCCAAAATTTCATAATTGTTTCACTAATACCCTACCATCAGTCCCTCAAAAAAAAAAAAAAAAAAAAAAAAAAAAAAAAAAAAAAAAAAAAAACCTACCATCAGATCAAAACTTATAATAATAATTTTTGCTAATTTTTAATACTTTAAAAATAAACCCTAGCTATCATATTCTTAATATTCAAAATTTGGGTGTTATTTCTGTTGATATGAATGTGTGTTTCAAATATTTTATTTATTCTTGTGAGTCTCACATTGGTTTGGGTGTGAGCTCATTTATATGTTTATAAGTCATTGTTCACCTCTAATAATATTTTAAGATAGTGAGTCTAATGTAGACTTGAGTTTTATCTGTATTACAAACACGTGCCACCCCGTCCCTCCACAGTCGTGTGAAGTCCAAATCAATTTTACTTCGAGCATCCATTTTTTCAGCCAATTTAGCATTAATGAGATATCAATGACTGTTGTAGGTTAGTAAGTTAACTTATTATTTTATTGTTATTGATGGCTTATTTAACAATAAAATAGTGAGTTATAGCAATTATATCCAAAAAGAAAAAGTCCACTAAAGTCTAAAAAGTGTTTACTAGAATAATGCACTTGACAAATTGCAAATTAGCTATTTAAAATCCCAGCACAACCCATCCTCCTTAACTTGCACTTGCCCTCAAGTCTCATGCCAAACGGTTCTCAGTTTCCACAAACATTGGCATCCCCAAGCCATCTAATCAATTTTTACTACTTTGGTTCTAGAGGTGAGCTTAATGAACAATTAATTAGGAGACACATCAGTGATGTTAAAAGCTGAAAGCCAAACAAATAAATTAGTTTCATTATGTACTTAAAACACACAGGTAGAAGGATATCAAGATTTGGGTATGTAATTAGATTTTGGTTTGAAATGAAATAGTCTATCAATGATTAGCTTTTTAGAACTATCACTTCTTCAATAAATGACTTCTACGTATTGTTATATTTTTAATTAACCACGAAAAAATAGTTAATATTACTTATTTAATCTTACTATTTAAACTTTTTTTAAGAATTGATAAAGTGACTATGTGGGTACTCTAGAATTTCTCAAAATTGAACATAAAAAATGGAGAGTCAGTATCATTGGACATTATCCTCACTTCTTGAATATTGGGTTGGGTTTTTTGTCTAACCAATAACTCAAAACACAAAATAAAAGACCCATTAACCCAAAAAAAAGTTAGCCTCGGCCCTTTAGAGAACGTGAACCTTTCTAAAATAACTCATCGCAGCCCACCAAAAAAAGAAAAGAAAAGAATTTGGTCCAAGAATAAAAAATTACTTTTTTAAGTCCTCCTAAAAACAAAAAAAAACAAAAAACAAAGTGGCTTCTTTGCAAATGTAACAAAGTGAAGGCGGTGGTGACCTAAGGCCTATTGGAATAGAGGCTACCAAAAATGAGTGGAGCTTCATCTTTGAAGAAAATGGGGCTACATGGTTTGGGCCTTGAAAAACTTAACCTAAGGCCTATAGATCTAAAGTTATAATGGGCTGACTTCGGCCCAATTTTGTTTACACTCCTACTTACCTATTCTTCCAAAGAATTTGTTCTAACTTTTTGAGATGAAGCAAATTGATCTGGTTCCCAATTACTTCTAGCAATTTTTTTTCCCAACAACAACAATTCTCCTACGTAACAAGATGTATGAATTGCAATTGTTTCAACGGAAAACATATATATTGGAAATAAATATTATTTAAGAAATAAGATATTGATAACCTAATTAATTAATTATATCTAAAATAAATCCAATTGACCAATAAAAATGCAATTTTCTTTCAAAATAAAATTAGATATTTCTTTGTGCTTCACACGTCAGAAATATTTGATGGGAAGGCTAGTGAAAGAAGCAAGTAGAAACATTATACTAGATCCTTAAAGTATTTTATTGAATAATTTGAAAACGGTGGGCCATGACAAATTGTGGAGAGTTTGTGCATGATCCAGCGGCTTCTTGGCTAGGTGGGTCTCCGGCGGCGGCCCAAGGTGGATGGCTCCTACGAGAAGCTTATTTCAGGGTTTTAATTTTTCAAAATAGAAAGTAATTCTTTGTATTACTGTTTAATATATTATGTGCAATTATTTGTAAAAATCTGATGTGGCAAAGTATTATTGGATGGTGTTAAAATAGGCTTTTGCATCCTTATTGAATTTAATTTTTTTTAAAAGAAAGTACTATTCCATCATATATGAAGCTTTGAAGCAAGCCTAACAATTTGACCAAAAAAAAAAGCAAGCCTAGCAAGTTTTCTCACTATGATACATGCATAAAAGGAAAGATATTACCATTTACAAGTATGTAAAGTTTGATAGTAGCGTATGACTTTAAGGCACTTTTGCTTCAAATTAAGGCTTGTGGAGAAATTCAAGATCAAATCAATTAGCTAGAAGTGGAGGCACCATATTGTTTTCACTGAGACCAAAAGAGAAACAATAGACTTAACAGAGCAATGGTGTGTATGTACTTAACATGAAATGAAGATGAGAAAATTTATTTGTGATTCTCATACTTGCAAAATGAGGTGAACTGTTTTTTCATTTCTATGTTCTTAATGGTTCAGAACATCCATATAATTGACATTTATGGAAATGAAGATACCATAGCATACACTAAATTAAAGACAATACATTGAAAATATGGAAACATATTATCATCACAAATTTCTAGGAGTTAACACTAACTTGCTGGTTTTTTGAAAGACCAATGAGATTAAAGAAACTGTCATTTTTATTTACATGATCATAGAAGAAAAGTCAATTAGTTAGTTGTTTGACCTCTAAAGCCCAACATGCCGTCTTTCGTGGAAAATAAAATGGAAGAGAAAAGACAAAAGAGAAAATGAAAGCTTAAATAGTCAGAAAATTTCATATATTTTACTTAAGCATTCTACCATATTTATCATATATTTTAATTGTAGTGAGGGTTACTTCCATTGAAATACAATAAGGTGAAGCATCTCACCACATTGGAATTAACTTAAATTAAGATCAAGCAAGTAGAATGAAGCCAAAGTTCCCTATTTCTAGCTATATATATATATATATATAGAGTTTGTTTTGAAAAAATTCTTGTATATTCTGCAAGAGATAGTTTCAGGTTCCCAAGTAGCATAATTCAATCAGTGTGTCTTCCTCATCAATCAACTTTTGACAAAAATGAAAGGAAACCATGACAAAAGTTTTCATTACCTGGTCCCCAAATACAGCTAATGTGACCATATTGGCAATAATGCAATAAATCAATGTAATGCTAGGTAATCAACACATTTTACTTGTAGCAGTCAAGCATAAAGGAGTTTAAATTTTGAAATGAAATTGAGTTAGATAAACTACATAGAAGAGGCTAAAATTTCTCTGCTTTCATTGTCTAGAAAAATTTTGAAAATAAAGAAGATGGTCTTACTAAATATTCCAGTAGTAAATTACAGTACCAATCAAAGTCGTAGCTCTTAAAGTTATAATTTCAAGCACAATGTTTGATGCAGTCCAAATGATTCTTTAAGCCAAGATTATTTGATGGCTGAGACAAAATTTCAAAGAACAAATTTCAACACATTGGTTATACTGGATACAAGTCAACCGCATCCTTAACTATATTTTGTAAACTGGTAAGCTTGCTTCTTTTTAGACGAAGCCAAAAAACAGCTTAAAATACCTCAATCGAACGTATGGTGTTTAACATAAAAGTCACATTACAAAGAGGACCAGGCTACATGCAGAAAAGAGGAAGCTATAGAATTGGCAAGCCAGCGAGCATTAGTAAGCATTCCACCAGGGACTTTGATGAAACCATAGCTTAAAAAATGGCAAACGCAGCAAAGCAATGTCTTCTTTGATAGCTTGTCTCTCCCGCTTCCACAACAAAGGCTTGCCTCAGAGGCTACTGATAACTACAAGTGCAGTCCACACCTTTCATAAGTATGTAAGATAAGGTTTCTGAATTGCCTTAACAAGCCTACGCCTCACCAGAACCTCTTTATTTTGGTACTAACTCCCACTTGCCATGCCCAACAATCAACAAATTGTATCCAAGTGCACAAAGGAGGTTCTCATTACAACGATTCCCAACCATTACTTCTTAACAAGTCAGGATCATGTGAATGTAATAGTTAAGAGCTTGAGAAACATGACAACCTTCCCTTCAAACATGTGCCACATTCCAGCATTTTGAAATAGAACACAGAGTGGCTATAATAGCAAGAATAGCATAAGAAAAAGGATCATCATCCTTGGAGATAAAACTTTAGGTTAATAACTGGTTAGCCTCCTTCAGGTCAAATTACCAATGAAAAACTTGCCTGAAAGTTTACAACGAAAATTCAGTGACAACTATGAGTCTTGGTTTTTTGTACTATACTGCTATGTTATATTTATGGGAAAGAAGGTACTATAGCATACACTAAACTAAAGAGGAAAAACATTGAAAATGAAAAAAAAAAAAAAATAGAATTCAACAAATATTTCTACAAGTTATCTCTAACTAGATGGTGTTTTGAAAGATGAACAAGGTCAAAGAAAGGGGCACATACCTATTTATTTACATAAACATAGGTGGGAAATTCAATTAGGTTTTTGCTCTCTCAGACTAGAATGCCTCCTTCCATTGCTCTTTAAGTCCTCTGGAAATTTTGCTAAGATGCCAGGCAGTCCATTAAATGCCAAAGGAGAGGAACATTGAAAAATAAAACCCAAAAAAATGGAAAAAGAAAAAAATTAAACAGTCAGCAAATAAGATATGCCTTGAGTATTCAACAAGAGCTACCATCAACAATGAATTTTTTCTTCTGAAGTTCATATAATAGCATGGAAGGTTCTTTCCACTGAAACATAATCAGGCGAATCATCCGCCTTACCAAAATTAACTTAAATTTAGATCAAACAAGAAATATGTAGAAAGTTTTTCATTTTCTGTCTAAAACTAAAATCTGTCATATGATTAGCGGTTGTTTCTGAAACTTTGCATATTCAGGTTCTTGAGTGTTGTTTTTCAATTTTATACATAGCTTTGGGTAACTAGGCCCTACTAAAATGCATTTTTCTTTCATTTAGTAGCTGCAGAAAAGCCCTCCTTTCAGTATATGTTTACTGAATGGAGTTATTAAGTAGGTTACATAGATGGTAGTATAGTGGGAAGGTTTAATCTATGCCTGAAGAATTAACCAAGTAATGAAGGATTATAAATACAAATAAGTGATAATAGTAAACAACCTGAAGTGGAATCAGCTTTATATAGAGGGCAAGTACACACTGAGAAGAATATTTGTGAATTACGGTCCAACCTCCCCTCTCCTTCTGGCCCTCCTTTCATATTTCCATTGTGAAATCTCTGAGAATGGTCAAGAGTTCTAAAAGGGGAAAAAAACACACACACACACACAATGAAAATTATACTTGTATCCCAAAGAACATACTCAATCAATGTGTCAAAATTTATTATAAAAAGAAAAAACTTTAGTTCAAAAACAAACTATAGCAGATATTGATTAGATAAAAAAGTAGAGACCCCCTAAAATGCACAATGCAAAATTGCCAAGGGACTTCCATTTACAACTGTCCATTAGCATACCATACTGGGAATCAACTGTTCATCTAATTTTAAAAAGTTCAGGATAATTGGCAAAAACAAGTAAAGTCAAGGAAATGATTGATGGAGCAAAGAATTCATTTTCTATTGGAAAGCCTCCATATGTGACTACATTATCAACAATAAAAGTAGTTTGCACTCCATTCCAGAATATGAGAAAGTCTCAGCTAAAATTATGAGCTGAAATATATGGAGACTCCTAGGCTCACTAGCAATGAAAAATTTTCCTGAAAAGTTTAAAATAAAGAAATCAGTCAACTTTGATTCTTGGTTACACTAAGGGCAATATAGCATACACTAAAGAGATAATAGTTTGAACTTTATAAGATATCAGAAATCATCACACACTATATATTATAACCTCTAGCTTGCTGCTGCTGTTTCAAAAGACTAACAAAATCAAATAAAGAGGCACTAACATTGCTATTTACAAGAACAGAGATGAAAAGGAATTGTACCACAATACTATATATTTAAGGCATTTTGCTGAACAGTAATGTACATTAAGCATAAATGGTTCATATAATTCAAATAAATTATAAACTATAAGAGACATTGATGAGCTCAAAATTCAAGGGGCCAGAAGTTCAATTATCCAAAAAAAATTCTTAACATGTACTACCCAAAATATAATGTGCCTCCATGTTTAGAAATTTGGGAATAGTTTTTAGGACTTCAAAAGCTTCCATGCTGCAGGAATTAGCACAATCTTAAAACAATATTGTTGTTTCATTTGGGCATTCTTTTTATTACAAAGTTCATTCTTTCTAAGTATTGTACCTGGAAGGCAGAGTAAATATCTAACTTCTCCCATTCTGTTTTGCACAATTATTGCTGCTCCTCCTCCAGCTGGTAGATAGGCATCCAATCAATGTGAACACAAGGCATGTGGGAAATTTTGAACCACTCTCACCCTTTGCCTTTCTTGCAGTGTTGTTTCAGCACTGGACACCCTTTAATATAAAGTTGCAGAAGTGAGGGAGGCAAGCCCTTCTCTGGGAGGGATGCAAGCTTAGGCAATTTTTGATTGACAGTAGTTTAAGAGCAGAGATGTTTTGAAAGCCTTTGGATGATAGGAATACTATATTTTGAAAATTCTTAATAAACAGGTAGGTGAGAGAGGTCGGCAACATCATCATCATCTTCCCATTTTCCTCCTCAGGAAATGACAGCCAATCCAAAAATCCACCATCAATCTCAAGAAGGGTAAGAGATGTGAGTCTGTGCAATCCCCACTCAATTACTTGCTTACAGATATTTACCCTTTTCAACCAATGTCTTGTTAGGTTAGTGGGGTAACCCTCTTCTGGAAAGGATGTGATGCTTGGACAATCACGTATAAGTAATTGTTGAAGAGAGTTGAGGTTGTGCATGCAGTTGGGCAAGGCCAACAGTTTCTCACATGATTCAATAAAAAGCTTTCTCAGGCTAGTGGGTAGCAACCCTTCATTTGGGAAGGAAACAACTCTAGAACCCTTCTCAATGTGGATCTGATTAAGCTGACAAAGTTTGTGTAGGCCCTCTGGTAAGGATTTAAGCTTTTCACAATACCGGATTTCAATATGTTCAAGAAATGCGTTGTTGTGTAACTTTTTTGCTGTAGATTCCAGGATTAGACAATAACATACAGAAAGGTGTTTAAAGGCTATCGGCAACTCGTCTCTTGATGATAAGGATGTCAACTGTGAACATTTATAAAGCTTAAGGTGTTTAAGTGTGATAGGTAGGTCAACTCTTGATGATACGCATTCTAGAGATGGACAATCCCTAATATCCAAGTGCTCAAGAAGAGATGCATTGTTTTTACAATTACTGTTAAGATTCTCCTCATTCATCAATAAAGAAGAAGTTGGATAAGAAGAAGCCTCTCCATTGTCGACCACAAACTGCAAATTCTGACAACTTTTTATCACCAGGCTTTTTAAATTTAAAGGTAGCTGGCCTCTTGAAATGAACGTAAGAGAATTACATTTCTCAATAGTTGCTTTTTCCAGGCATGTACAATTGGACATTGGCAAGGATTTCAAAGCACTACAACCTTCAATTTTTAGTGTCCTTAATGCAGATGTCAAATTGATGTTGACAAGACTTTGGCACGATCTGATATTTAGCGTTACAAGGCACATAAGCTCATCCTGCCACAAAGTTGTGAGCTTCTTACATTTATCTATTGTCAGATTTTCCACCTTTACAAACTTAGGCATGAACTCCTCCGTCAAGCTTTTCACTTCTGGAATAGAAAGAACCATTGAATTTAGCAAGCACAACTCAAGCGTGCTTCTATTCACAACCTCTTTACATCCCACAATTTCTAATTCATGAAGCATTGATGGGCTAGGAATAGTAACAACCAATTGTTCACATTCACAAATCAAAAAATTTTCCAATGAAGGGAGATGATGAGGCAATTTTCCTTGCAATTTGGGGTATTTAGAGATTGAAAGCTCTTGCAAGAGAGGGAATTCTTCATACTCAACTTCGCAAGGAAACCAATCTTGCCATTCATGCATATCCTCAAAGCAAAGTTTCGCTAAGGATCGAAAAGGTTTTAAGCAACCTTCGCCATAAAACTCAGGACCGATGCTTTGGACCCTAGCCATTCTCATAATAACAAGGTATTTGAGAGACAGTAGTTGTCCAAAAGCAGGCAAGAACATGCAGTTTCCACATCTATCTATTCTTAGATCTACCTTATTAGAAAAAGAAGCGGTAGATGAGTCTATGGTGTAGATGTTATCATTGAAAGAGAACTTTTTTTTTTTTTTTTTTAAGAAGACATTGAAAGAGAAATTTTTTTTTTTTTTTTTACAACACCTGCTATCAACAACACCTGCTATCAACAACTGCATCAACCATAAATTGGTACCCCTTTTGAACTGTCGGACCACATAATTAGTTTGGCCATTAGTAGACACTTGATGCAATTTGATTAGTGTGGAGGGGTTTTTTCATATCACTGTGCACCCCTACTTATCTTCAAATAAAGGTCTTGGAATCAAATCTTGTCTATACCCAAAAAAAGAAACCCTCATTGGCATCTTAACCTAGTAGCAAAAAACCATCATCATTGAGGAAAATACATAGACTGAAATCCTATTACGTGTGCGTTTGGGAAGCGTTGCATTTGTACGTTTGTGCATTTTGCTAAAAAAAATGTGAATCCTATGGCATTGTTCACAGACTCACAAAAGTCATCCAAACACAGATTTCAATATAAATTTGGGTCTCACAGTACTATTCACACATTTAAAAATTATTTTATTACAGTGTTTTCGGTAATAAGTTTTTAGTTTTTAGCAAATAAGCGGTATCTAAACACATCCTATATCTATCCAAAAAATAATTCAATATATACAGGAAATTAATAGCTCCAAGATGTGGGCATGTAACTGTTTGGTTAGTGAATACGAGCACAACAATGCTAAAGTTTTTTGCTCTTTGCAGCCATTCAAATCCGAGTTTCACTAACTTAAGAGTTTATAAATTTTTCCAGCTAAGAAAAATTTTCTCTCTGGCGTAGGTGATGTTGGTTTTGTCTGAGTTAATACATGTGGTAGGTGTGCCAACGGTGTAGATGTTATCATTGAAAGAGAAATTTTTTTTTTTAAAAGAAGACATTGAAAGAGAAATCTTAGTCCATAGAGGAGCATTTGTTGTTTTTAGTGCATGCTTAGATTAGCTTGTTACTTAGGCAAACACATCGGCTTTTAGCTACGAAGGTAGTTTCTTCTCTTATTATCCGGTGCAAGAAACAATGTTTAGGGTGGTGTTTTCAATGACCATTTGTAGCCTAGCAACTAGGAATGAAGTATCCCAAACTATGTAAGTTTTTTTAAAATTCAGGTGAATCTAGGAAACATATTGCATTTGGATGATGGGTTAAAAACAGAATCATATTGGGACCACAAAATGTTTGAGGTTGTGATTGGGAAATTGTAAGTTTCTTTTAATTTAATTTTAGACGGATTTATCCTAGGTAAATTTCGTACAAGAGAGGAGAATTTGACAAGAAAATGGGAACTTGGAAAGGAGACAAAACATTGGTAATCAAACTGTTTTCATTAGGTTAACGGTTAGGGTTAACAAAGAATTTGGATTTAGGAGAGAGAGAAATAAAAAAATGAAAATACCATTTTGATCTCTACATTTTTGTAGCAATTAATTTGGATCCTTTTATTTTTAATTTACAATTAATTACCGTTACTTAGTGAGTTGATGATAGAGACCAAATTGACTACAAGTTAAAAATAATAAGAACCAAATTGTTTGTTTTTGATAGCTTGGGAACCATTCCACCTACAAATCTCACTTTTGTTTGTTTTGTTTAAAATTCTTATCTTTCAATGCGAGATGCAATGCCTCAGATTATGCAAGGGAATATGATGGTGCCTGCCTTGAAATGTGATTGTAATGTATAATCCAATTGCATATATAGGGGCTCCTCTTTCTTGTCCAATGGATATATTGTAACCTTCCAAGAGTCGTAAGACTTTAAAGAATCCTAATTTACAAGGTTGTGATTGTGTTCCTTTACATGGGGTTTTCTGTGTGGAACTTGGTTAATTTTCCATTTATAAATGTGCTGGTCTTATCAATATACCTTATTGCTTCAAGTTTATGTGGATGGAACAGCTACGATGTGTACCCAGGAAAGAAAAGCAAGTATGAGAGAGTTTTATGGTAATGTCATGAGTTTGGCATACTTGGAATTTTGTAATGTAATGTTAGAACTTGATTTTTGATGTTTATGAGTTTTGATTTAATATATGATATATTTAAGTCAAATTTTAATAAATTGTAATAAAAAATTGTTTTGGGAGGGGGGAAGGGCAGGGAACCACGGGTGCCTTCTATAACGAGAGTGAGGGGAAAAAACTTATATCAAAGTGGCCAAGAATGCTTTCTAAAACAGGAGCGAGGAAAGAGAACTTATATCTCTAATGTTGTTCAAGTCAATCAAAGTTAATTTTTGCTTATTATGTAAAGTAGATATATTATATTAAATTAATTGACTTTGTTAATTGTGTAAATATTGTTCAAATCAACCCACTTTTAACTAAACCAAATCTATATATATTTTTTACTGATACATGTGATTTTTATTAAATTAATAACCATATTTATAATAATAATTTCGAACTCTCTATTTTAAGATTTAAAATTACCAATTGGGATGAACTTAAATCCAATTTTATATTTTTAAAAGAAATAATAACTAAATGCTTCAAAAAAAAAAAAAAAAAAGAAGAAGAACAAGAAGCTCGCAAGAAGCATTGAGCCTGGCCCATATATTCCATTAAGTTGAACCAGGCCCAAACTTTGGATACCAATCCTACCCGGGAAGTTAAACAGGCTGTTACATTGAGAAGCCCAGACTCATAGTTAAAGCTAGGGCCACCAGACCCAAAGTTAAAGCTGGGCCATGTTTTATGCTGGGCTTATTAAATAAACTCTGACAATAATGAGAATCCTTCTCCTGCAAGATCTCGTGCCTTTTTATTTATTTATTTTTGAGTCCACGTAATTTTAGTATTTTTTAAATAATTATTGGTAAATGAGAATGTAATATCAGTAAAGACCTAGATTTATGGCTGTAGCATTATTCGTTATTTTTTAGAAGAGTAATTGTACCATTACAAATTATTTTACAATATTTTTTATAAATAGTTGATATAGTCAACTTCTTATTTGTTTTTATCTAGACCCACAGTTAACATCACTTTTTCATTAACCAATAATTATTGATCACTACATCAGCAGTTTGTAAAAAAAGTTTGTGTTTCTAGCATTACTCTTTTTAGAAATACTATCTTTACAATATTTTCACAATACTTTCACAACAAATTTTAAGTGACGGATTGTTATTGGTGGGTAAAAAAGTAATTTTAGTGTTAGGTTCAAATTATACCCAATAACAACTTACTACCTATAATTTGTTATGAAAATATTGTAGAAGTAACAATTCTTTTTTTAATTTATTTTTTATAAACTGTTTCGTTTGGTTTTGCCCAAAAAATAATAATAATAATAATAATTGCCTCTTACTTTAGGCTTTTTCAAATAATTCAAGTTTTTGATAAATTTTTATATCCCCTAAAAAAGATATTAAATTTTTTATAAAATGGTTATAAGCTTTAATATGACCCTTTAAAAATCACCCATGTACCAAGTCTAATGGGTGACCCGATTTTATTTGGGTTTTGCCCCGGATTAATCCCAGTACAAGACTACAAGTACAACCAGAGAGTGAGAGTGAGTGTGGGAAAGAAACCTGTTGCTTTACTTTGAGAGTGAGAGAGACAGAGAAGTGAGCTTAACCTAGGACCTTTGAACTCCTCACTGTCTGTGTCTGTGTCTGTGTCTCTCTCTTGTTCAGCTCTCTTGCTACAACATATAAAGAGGTGAACTATCTATTCCTTTTTTTCTCAGTTTTCTCAGAAACTAAAGAACAGGGTTGATTTTTTTGGATCTGTTAATAGATTTTATTATGTTAGTGTTCTATGCATCCTACAAACATGTCTTGTCTTTTGTTCATGAAAACTTATATCTTTTCTGCCTTTTTGTACATAGTAAAATTATATGAAAAAAAAAAAATTAGTTCATGAAAAATCAAATCTTGTCGTTTTATACATGTCTGTAATCTAATGAAACTCTATATTTTAAGGTGCACTCTGTTATGATTTCACAACTTGCATTTTTGTATGACTTATTATTTAGTAAATTACATGTTGTCACTAGGAATAATATTCTTTATAATCAATATTCATTTTTTTATTATTTTTTTGGTGTTCACTCTTTTTTTATAACTCTGTGTTTTTTCATGCTTATATCTATATCAATTTCTTGCATGCTTTTACTTTATTAGTGTTCTATTCATCCTACAAACATGTCTTGTCTTTTTGTTCTTGAAAAATCATTTCTTTTTTCTGCCTTCTGTTCAGGAAAAATCAAATCTTGTCTTTTTATACATACCTGTAGCCTGATCAAACTCTCTATTTTGAGGTGCTCCCTCTAATTATTATATTTCTAGGTGCAAGCCTTAACTATTAATTGCCATCTTCCTTGTTAAACTATTACTGCAAGCACTTGTATAGGTCATGAACTATGTCTAACATACTAGGCTCGCAGTATTATGAAATTCCCTTTACAATTTGCATTCTTGTCTGATTTATCATTTATTTAGTAAATTACATGTTGTCACCAGTAATAATATTCTTTATATCAGTCTATGTAAGTATGATGTCAAATAAGAAATTCTAAATTTTTTCCCCTGGTTTGTTCATTATTGTTTTTCAGCCTATTACAGCATAACCAACCTATTAAGATGTCTAAGTGGGCTGATCTTCCACATTTTATCCTCTATGAAATAATCTGTCGACTATCTTTCTTTGATGATGTCTTCATTGTTGGTGCTGTCTGCAAGTCATGGCAATCAGTTGTTAATTCATTGGAGAAACCTCTATTACCTCCTAAATGTCCTTGGCTTATGCTTGCTGAAAGAGAACGAGGCAATAAAGAAAGGCAGATGCGAAGCTTTTTCAAGTTATCAAATACTAAAACTTACAATTTCAAGTTGCCTGAGCTTGTTGGAAGAAAAAGCTATGGAGCATCTTTGGGATGGTTGCTCACTATAGGCACCGATTTACAGATTAATCTCTTTCATCCATTGTCTAAACAGCTAATAGCTCTTCCACCTCAACCTACCTTTTGCTGTCAATACGATGGTAAAGTTGAGCGCATGTATCTTCGTAAAAACTTTGTTTCTAAGTGTGTTTTGTCAAGGAGTCCATGGAGCTCAATAACTCATGAATATGATCGTGATTGCATAATCATGACAATCTATGGTGACAAAAAATTATTGGCCTTCACTAGACTGGGATATAAAGCTTGGATTGATATAAAAAGACTAGACTGGGATATAAAGCTTGGATTGATATAAAAAGTCCTACTCGATGTTATGATGACATTGCATTCTACAAGGGAAAATTTTATGTGGTAGATTGTCATGGTGAAGTTTTTGTTTGTCGCACTGATGATGACCAAAAGCTAGAATTTAAAGTTATTGTGCCATGTCCAAAGGGAACCAAGGGTACTACCCAGAAGTATATTGTTATATCATCAGGAGCTCTTTTGTTGGTTTCACGAATGCGAGGTGGTCCTTTTTCTTACCTAGGAGGCGACCGTAACTATGAAGAAAATGAATTCAATAATGAAGACTCCAAAGATGATACCGAGGATGAGGACACTTGTGAAGATGAATCCGAATAAGAAGATGAAGAAGAAGCAGGAGGAGGAAAAGAAGAAGAATACATCAATGATAATGCCTATCTGACAATTGGGTTCACAGTTCTAAAATTGAAACGGTGTACTCAAGCAGGAAGCAAATATAGATACAAATTTCACAGCTTGGGAGATCAAGCATTGTTTGTGGGTGACAACTCTTCGGTGTCTTTGTCTGCATCAAGCTTCAATGGGTTGAAAGCTAATTGTATCTATTTTACAGATGACCATAAACTAAATTATGCGTATACCTTAGAGGGTGGTGGGTATGACATAGGTGCATTTAGAATGGAAGACGGGAAAATTGAGCACCCATACCCTGGTGAATCCCTCTCTTTCTTTTCTACCCCACTTTGGTATATTTAACTTACATCTAAGCAATGTATATGTTGGTTTTAATCAAAAAAGCTTGCGAAAGTGGGTAAACTTGTTGGTCTTAAGATGTGCTTATGTTTATTGAACTCAGAAGTTGTAAAACTAGTAATTTACATCTACGCAATCTATTTATTGTATAATACTTACTTTATTTTAATTGCAATTATCTATGGGTTCTCTTCACTTATTCTAGCTATTAGTTTAATTTGTGAATTATCAAAATTGAATCAATTACATTGTTGAATAACTCAATTATGACTGTCAGGTGCTGCTTTAATTTTATTTTTCTGTACTTCACTCACACACGCGCACTTCTAACTTGAGGGTTAGCAATGGGGGTGGAGGAAAGCAAAGAGAAATGGCTAGTCTACCAAACAGGTGATGTGCCTTTTGACAGACCCAGACAGAATTCTCTGGGCCTCAAGAGCTTCAACAAATGTTAATAAGCTTCTCTACAATGTAAGTTTTGCATTTCTGATCATGGCGGTCTGTTTGGTTGTTGAGTACCGAATTGTTTGGGAAAAGAGAACTGAATTGTTAAGAAATGGAACTTCTTTCTTATTCAACTTGTCTTGTTTGAATCCTTTGAATCATTCAAGTTTCTAGTAAAGCTAAATGAGGAAATAACAAAATTCAGCCACATCAGATGTTTTCTTGAATAAGTTTTCCTCTTCTTCTTCTTTTTTTTTTTTTTGGGTAAAGGACACAGCTGATTTGTTTCAGATTAGTTTAAGAAAGAAACCGAGTTCATTATAAATGATTTGCTTTAGAAAAAATATAATTTCTCATCAAAATTTTCTAACTCCAAGCCGAGTACTTGAACATTGTAGTAGTATTTTTGCAAATTTTAGAATTTATGTTCCATGTTTACTACCAGCATCAAATTTTGCCAACTAACCAAATATCTAATCTACATACCATATCCATGGCCATTTCCTAGTAGATTTACAGCGTCAAACAAAACATCGACACTCAAGAGCTAAGTAAACAGTAATTCAATCTTGAAATGGCAAAATTGGCACCAAATCAAAACCTCAAAAACAAACTACATTAAATACTAACCAAAAGGACTTTCATCTTCTTAGCAGTAAAACATTATACAAAATCAAAAAATAAAGAGGCAAAAAAAGCAACAGTTATCACAAGTAAAGAGTACCAAACCCTAGAATTCAAAAATAGTAGAGACAAGAGCTCGAAGAAACCTTGGTTTGATAGCTTGCTTCAGTAAATATATATATATATATATATATATGTGGGGGGTAAGAGCCCAAACTCGTATACTGGGCCTTGGGCCCTATTTGTGGATGTGGGTACGTCTGAGGAGGAGTAAATAATTAGGAGAGGCCCGGAATAGAGGACCACACAAGGACAGGATGGATGAATATCGGTCAGACAAGTACTTGGGCGATTTAGGTGACTTTCCAGAAAGTCTCAACGATAAAGATAAACTTCAGGCACGTGCAAAGGTGATAAGAATACATAAGTATCTCAAAGAAAAACTGCTACCACTGCATTAAATGCACTGCAACCACTTTTCTGGCCGCATTTATGTGGAGAAGACCCCTGAACAGTGCAGTCTCAGCTACCGCTGTGGACGACTAAATTTCTCGTGTCAGCTTGTGATAGGTCGGGAATTTTCTCTCTCTACAACCGCCACTCACAAATAGCAAAAAAAGATGTCTAATGGGACATGTACTCAAGTGAGAATTTAGATGGTTGACAAGTGTATGATCAAGATGGCCCAAAAATGATTATATAATGTAAAAGATCTCCTATAAGAAGGGGAGCGGAAAAAATAGAAAAGGAGAAGGAAAAAGAAAATACTATAGCATTAAGAGCTGTGCAAACTTTCAGAACTATTGTATTAATTCATAATCTATCTCCTTGGACAACCATTTCATCAAGTTTCGCGTGTCTTTCACACTTGTTCATCGTTGAGATATTTACTAGCCGTTATTGCAAATCACTAGAACCTAGCTCTTCAGCCCATTCTCTACAAATTTATTGTGTTGGGCTCACTGATCCATTGTCCAAATCCTTTTTGGGCCTGGGCCGAGAATTTGTGACCCTACAATATATATTAAAGGAATTTATATGATTATTTTTATATAATAAACTATTTTTATTTGAGATTACTATTTGGATAAATACATTTATTTTTTTATATTAATTAGTAATTGGTGCATTAATTATTAAAATATAATGAAATTTTAATGTCATATTTATGGCTTCTGATTGATTACGGGACTTATTCTTCTTCTTCTCAGCCTTAACTTTCTCAAGAATTTGCTCTTCTACAACCATCTCTTTAGCCTTTACAAACTTTACTTCTTTGATGACATTGGCTGATGAGCAACTCCCTCCGGTGTATCCCAACCCGGACTTGTCAGAGGAAGGTTTTTGATATGATATGACATCTTCTAACTTTTGGGAGGAGACTCTCTCTACCTTGGCATGAGCTTGCACTACCTCTTGCTCAAGAAACCTCACCTTCGTGTAGGCTTCTGATAGCTCACCATTCAGTGTCTCAATCTCACATTTCGCTTCCTTATATTTGACTAAGAGACTTCTATGGTCCTCTTCGGCTTTCTTCATTTTCTTCACAGCCGCCTTTGCCACCCTTGCATACTCTCCCGATTTCTCAAGGAGTAAGGCATAATTTTCTTTAAGACCAAACGTATCTTCATCCTCTTCAGTCTCAGATTCTTCAACAATCCCAATAGACTCCAAATCAGAATGCTCACCAAGCTCCTTCACAAGTGTATCCAAATCATCTAAGGATTCCACATGAGCAATGGTCATGAATGCAGAGAAATTTCATTCTCCATCACAGCTCTCTTCTGAGTCAAAGTTTGATGAATCTGAGTCACTCAGAGTAGTGGCATAGACCTTTCCTTTGGACTTCAAATAGTTGGGACATTCCTTTTTGAAGTGTCCGTGTCCATTACACTCGACGCATGTGATTCCTTGTGAGGATTAGGAATCTTTACCATCTTTCCTTCGGAATTCTTTCTTCTCCTTTCCAGAACTCTGAAATTTTCCTTCGTCGCCAAATTTCCCACTATTCTTGAGCTTTAGGAATTTCCGAAAGTTCTTTACAAGGTACGCCACATCTTTATCTACAGCTTCTTCTTCCGAGGAGTCATGAGATACCACTCTCTCATCAATTGTTTTAAGAGCAAGAGATTTGCTCTTCTTCTGTGAAGGCAGGGACAACTCATATGTCTGCAGAGAGCCAACCAGCTCTTGAACCTTAATGTCGTCAAGATCTTTGTTCTCTTCAATGGCTATAACTTTGGCACGGAAACTCTCTGGTAGTGATCGAAGGATCTTCCTTACAACTTTCGAGTCCTCCATCTTTTCTCCCAAATTAAATTTGCCAACAACAACCTCATTCAATTTACTGTAAAACGAATCAAAAGACTCATCCTCACTCATCTTTAACTCCTCAAAGCGAGTGGTCAACATCTGAAGTTTGGTGTCCTTCACTTTCTTAGTCCCCTCATATGTAGTCTCTAGAATTTCCCATGCTTCCTTAGCAATGGAGATATGAGAAATCCGGTGAAATTCTTCTGGAGAGACACCACAGAAAATAGCATTCAATGCCTTGCTATTTGCATTGGCCGCCGCAAGAACAACCTTATCCCAAGTAGACTTGGCAGCCTCTGGCCTTGTCCAACTTACTTCAACTGCATCCTACACAGTATCATCAATAGAACACAAAAACGCCCTCATACGGACCTTCCAAAACGCATAATTATTACCATAAAAAAATGGTGGTACATTGAGAGATTGAGACCTATCCATCTCGGAGGGGGTCAGGGATCACACTAAGATATTAAAACCACAACAACTGTACCCACTCTGATACCAATTGAAAGTTCAAAATGGGTATGAAACACCCATGAACGTTTAGACCCCAAATTACAAATTATCAATTCAAGCCTATTATCAATAATTAATGTGCAGAATATGAATATAAGCCAAACACAGAATTGATAACTAATCTAAGCCAAATATAGACACATCCACAACAGTAAATATAAAGCAAAGATAAACGGAAGGAAGATGCAAACACACGGACAACACATGATGTGTTATCGAAGAGAAAACCGAAGCCCTCGGCGTAAAACCTCTCTGCCGCCCTCCAAGCAGTAAATAATCCACTAAAGAATGTAGTTGGGATATATGAACAACAAAAGACCCTCCAAGCCTAATCTACCCAATGTACCTAAGCCCTCCAAGCTTCTTGCTCCAACGATATTGCGTCGAACCTATTTCTTCTTTAGTCTCCCGGATTTCGCTACTAGACCATAGCATCAACCAATGTGAATTGGCTCCTTCCTAACTGCTTCCCAACAGCATCAAATAAACCTTCTCACGGATGTGGGTATGGTGAGAAAAGGATTTGGTCAAAAGCCTCTCAAGGATTTAACAATGGAGAAGAAGAGAGTAGAGGAATTTGAAGAGTCTCTAAGGTAAAGATTGTGGATGAATCAATCTTGTTTTTCTCTAGGGTTTCTCTCACAAAATTCTCTCTGCAAGCTCTCTCAATTTAGTAGGTATAAGGGTCTATATATAGTGGGATGAGAAAGGAATGCAAAGAGTCAGTTTTTCCCAAACAGGGTGGTTTGGCAGCTTGGCCTCGCGACTGGTCTAAGTTGCGAGTTCCAGCCGTGAGATAACGGCTTGGCCAACCTAGGACTTTTGTCCTGTAGTACGACAGCTGGCGCGACCCTTCACCTTCCCTGTGTGCTTCTCACGTGCCTGCAGTTGGCAGCTCCCAGCCGCGAGTCAGTCGCGAGTCCTAGTCGCGAAACTCTGCATCTTTGCACAAACTTGAGCTTTTCTTCACATCTTCTCACACACTCCCCTCACATGAATCCCACCTAAATACAAGGTTACTAATTGCTAAAATACAAGCAAATTTGGCACGGAATAAAGCCAACAAGATGGTTGATTAAATTCAACCTTACATAACCCTATAAAGTTGGGCCTTGGTCACATGGGCCATTTTGGGTCACCTGGTCCCAAGCCTCTACAGGTATATATTTATGAATGTATTGAGATAAGCACTGTATTTAAGAAGAGAGATCATGATTCTACTTTCTATCAAGGAAGTGAAATTCGTACCATACTAGCCGATACAGTCGAAAAAATTCATATCGGTCACCAAACTGGTACCAAAAACGTCTTAAAATGTACCGATTTAAATACTGGATGTTTCGGTTGATGCTGGATGGTTCCGTCTATACCGGCCATTTTGGATGGTATTTGTGCTTCCGGCTGTAATAAGAAATGCTCTTCAAACCCTGTCACAAGCGCCTTCAATTTCTTCTTTGTCGCTGTGTTATTTTTCTCCTCTCCTTTTCATCGGCATCAACAACTCTTTATAACTGTGTCTTCGTTGTTTCCTTATTTTAGCTTCCCTTTCTATCTTTTGCTTTCTCTTTTTTACCTTACTGTTTTATTTCATTGCCTAGCTGTACCCCATGTTTCAAAAAGTAAATGAAAGTCTATGGTCTACCCACTAAAAAGTTGTGGCCAAATCAATGAATTTATGTGGTTTGTCAACCTTCCAAGTGGCAAATATTAAGTTACTAAGCCTCTGTTTGTATACATATTATAAATGGAAATTATTTCACTATTCAGTTTATTTTTGCTACTATTTATGAGCCCTATTGCATTTTTTGGTACTATTCATAGGTCTCACTATACTATTTCAACTAACTTTTACCTTTATCTACAGTACTTTTAGCAATAAGTTTTCAGTTTCAGTAAAATAAGCGGTATCCAAACACACTTATAAGTTTTGATTTATTTTTTTTTTCATTCTCAAATTAGTAGTTAATATATATTTATATTGAGTTTTAGCTCTTGGCTGGAGTTGAACATATTAATTTGGGATGGACTTCTCATCAAAAATAAATTCAGGATGGACTTAATTACAATTTTCAATATTTTTAATAGATTATATAAAATATTTAATAATTTAATAATAAAATAACGGTAAACCTGAAATGGTACACCGGTATTAACCGGTACCGAAATATACCTTTTTTTGGCCAAACCGAAATGACTTTCGGTACGAAATTGACTCCCTTGGTCCCTAGAGATGGTGCCCTTTAAGAAAACAATAGAATTATGGACACAACTAAAATTCTTACAATTTCACATAAATTAACCTACCACCTCACATATTGGCCACCACAATTTGTAATTTAAACATTTATATACAGTACTTTCAGCAATAAGCTTTCAGTTTCAGTAAAATAAGCGGTATCCAACACACTTATAAGTTTTGATTTATTTTTTTTTTCATTCTCAAATTAGTAGTTAATATATATTTATATTGAGTTTTAGCTCTTGGCTGGAGTTGAACATATTAATTTCGGATGGACTTCTCATCAAAAATAAATTCAGGATGGACTTAATTACAATTTTCAATATTTTTAATAGATTATATAAAATATTTAATAATTTAATAATAAAATAACGGTAAACCTGAAATGGTACACCGGTATTAACCGGTACCGAAATATACCTTTTTTTGGCCAAACCGAAATGACTTTCGGTACGAAATTGACTCCCTTGGTCCCTAGAGATGGTGCCCTTTAAGAAAACAATAGAATTATGGACACAACTAAAATTCTTACAATTTCACATAAATTAACCTACCACCTCACATATTGGCCACCACAATTTGTAATTTAAACCTTTATCTACAGTACTTTCAGCAATAAGTTTTCAGTTTCAGTAAAATAAGCGGTATCCAAACACACTTATAAGTTTTGATTTATTTTTTTTTCATTCTCAAATTAGTAGTTAATATATATTTATATTGAGTTTTAGCTCTTGGCTGGAGTTGAACATATTAATTTCGGATGGACTTCTCATCAAAAATAAATTCAGGATGGACTTAATTACAATTTTCAATATTTTTAATAGATTATATAAAATATTTAATAATTTAATAATAAAATAACGGTAAACCTGAAATGGTACACCGGTATTAACCGGTACCGAAATATACCTTTTTTTGGCCAAACCGAAATGACTTTCGGTACGAAATTGACTCCCTTGGTCCCTAGAGATGGTGCCCTTTAAGAAAACAATAGAATTATGGACACAACTAAAATTCTTACAATTTCACATAAATTAACCTACCACCTCACATATTGGCCACCACAATTTGTAATTTAAACCTTTATCTACAGTACTTTCAGTAATAAGTTTTCAGTTTCAGTAAAATAAGCGGTATCCAACACACTTATAAGTTTTGATTTATTTTTTTTTTCATTCTCAAATTAGTAGTTAATATATATTTATATTGAGTTTTAGCTCTTGGCTGGAGTTGAACATATTAATTTCGGATGGACTTCTCATCAAAAATAAATTCAGGATGGACTTAATTACAATTTTCAATATTTTTAATAGATTATATAAAATATTTAATAATTTAATAATAAAATAACGGTAAACCTGAAATGGTACACCGGTATTAACCGGTACCGAAATATACCTTTTTTTGGCCAAACCAAAATGACTTTCGGTACGAAATTGACTCCCTTGGTCTCTAGAGATGGTGCCCTTTAAGAAAACAATAGAATTATGGACACAACTAAAATTCTTACAATTTCACATAAATTAACCTACCACCTCACATATTGGCCACCACAATTTGTAATTTAAAATTTTTTTACTAGCTCTTGTGCTAATTTGGAAATATTTTTGAATTGTGTTGTGTCCTAGAAAGACTATTAAGAAAATGATTTTGATATCCTATAGTAGTACTAGTAGGATATCCAATTCCAATTCAAAGCCACATTTCCAACGTTCCTTAATGTGCTGGGCCCAATCCAACCTACAATAGGACCAAGTAAACTTAAATTTGGTCCACCAAGACCAAAATTTAAAAGTCCACATTCCACAGTCATTCAAAACAATCTCTAAAAGCTTATTGCTTAGGCTCTAATTTGTGAAACGGCCTAACACCCATTTTTCCACATTCGATAGCAATTCTTTACAATCTCCAACAGTAACTATTCTTGATTTATAGGGCCCACAAAATGCCAAAAATGATCCCCCACATCTAAAGCCTATCTTGAAAATGAGGTGAAGTATATGTGGCCATCAATTTCAAAAAAAAGTTTAATGATTTTTCATTATTAGTGATTGTCAGATTGGGTTCATATGTCTTTTTATAGGGTCACATGATGGAGGACAAAGAAGAAGAAGAAGAAAAAAACTATAATCCAAAATTAAAAAGTTCATATGTCTGTTTTTTAGGGTCCCATGATGAAGGACAAAGAAAAAGAAAAAGAAAAAAAACTATAGTCCAAAATTAAAAAGTTAATGATTTTTTTTATAATAAAAAAATAATGAAATAAAGTAAATATTCATAACTTCAAAATAAACACAAATTTGATCCTTTTTTTTTTTTTTTTTTTTTTTTGCTAAATGAAAAAAATGGGGTCTGTTTTTTAGGGTCCCACGATGAAGGACAAAGAAAAAAAACTATAGTCCAAAATTAAAAAGTTAATGATTTTTTTTATAATAAAAAAATAATGAAATAAAGTAAATATTCATAACTTCAAAATAAACACAAATTTGATCCTTTTTTTTTTGCTAAATGAGAAAAATGGGTCTCCAGTGTGGGCTCATCGACCCCACGCCACATGACAACAATGAGTAATACCATATGTCTTTGCTAGGGCTATCACTCGAACCGCACTTCCCTAAGTGTTGGGATAAGAATTCTTACCATCAAGCCACACTCCCATATGGCAAACACTTTTTTTTTATCTAATTTGGAGTTAGAATGAATATGAGATAACCATTTGAGAAAAAATGTTACATGTTACTTATGTTTTCTTTTTCTTTTTTTTTTTTAAATTACGGCTAGACTTTCTTTCTTTCTTTCTTTTTTGATTCTTTTTAGTTGCTAATTTTTATTAAAATATAGCTGAAATACTTTTCTACTTTTATATATATATATTTATATTAAATTGATAACATTTTTTTCTTATATTATAATAATGAAAAGGAATTATTCATATACTATTAAAAAAGTTTTTTTAATATAATAGAGACATAATTGTAAATTTTTACCAATTTTATTTTCATTTTTTTCATTTTTCTTCTCAACCAAACAAATCAATTTTCCATCTTTCTACTTTTACATCCTCCCAACCAAATACAAATGAGAGAAAACTAAATATTTTTTTATCTTCCCACGTTTTCACTCCTCCAATCAAGCGGACCCTAAATGCTTAGGCTCTAATTTGTGAAACAGACCTAACATGCATTTTTCCACAATCGATAGCAATTGTTTAAAATCTCCCACTAGAACTACTATTGAATAGGCCCACAAAATGCCTAAAATGATCCGGCACAGTCTAAGCCTATTTTGAAAATGAAGTGAAGCGTATGTGGCCTTCAAATTTAAAAAGTTCATATGTCTATTTTTTCAGGGTCCCATCATGAAGGACTAAGAAAAAGAAAAGAACTATAAGCCAAAATTAAAAAGTTTATATGTTTGTTTTTCAGGGTCCCTTTATTTTTTTTTTCATAAATAAGAGGAGGGCAACTATTGTGACTCACCTCTCTGGGCGTGACCATAGGGGCAACTCCCCTAGAGAATATTGGATTGAGCTATAGCTATTATGGTCGGAGGTAACCACAGATCTCACCCTAACCCTACAGAAGAGCTAGTAAATTGGGGGTTAACTACAAAAGGCAACCACACTCTTCGCTAGGGTTTGAACGTAGGACCTCAAGACAGCAATCACACAGCTTGACCACTAGGCCACCCCATAGGGTTCCATCATAAAGGACAAAGAAAAAGAAAAAGAACTATAATCCAAAATTAAAAAGTTCATGTCTTTTCTTTTTCTTTTTTTCTTTTTTTCAAGGTCCCATCATGAAGGACTTAGAAATAGAAAAAGAACTATAATCCAAAATTAAAATGTCTGTTTTTCAGGGTCCCATGATGGAGGAAAAAAAAAAAAGAACTATAGTCCAAAAATAAAAAGTTAAATGACTTTGTAGTACTAGTAAAAGTGGGGAAATTCAATTTATACTTGTCAGTGGGTTGAAGAGAAGACGAGATGAATGTGAACTGGGAAATGAGCATGCCACGCGTGGACTTCATTGACCGGACTTGGCTCTCACTTTTTTGAGATAGTGAATTGCAGTCGATGCGGAAACAATTGCATATAGGACTACCTTTTTTTGAGTACTACATATAATGAAATAAAGTAGACATCCATAACTTCAAAATAAACACAAATTCGATCTAATTTGGAGTGGGAATGAATATGAGATAACCATTTGAGAAAAATATTCAACAAATTAATAAAAAACTTGGTTTGGATTATAAGGAAAGAGCTAGAAATATTCAACAAAAACTATTCTTGATTATTTAATCTACAAATATCAAAGCAACAGCCAATACACCAATCAATAATTATTTTAGGAAAAGTAATGTTACATCCACACAATAGTTACACAACAAATCTTAGGTAGCAAATTATTGATAAATAAAAAAGTAATGTAACCTAATTTAAAAAAGTAATGTAAACTAAAAACGTAATATCACCTATAATTTTTAATAGACCAAAAACGTATTGACCCCTTGTGATTAATTAACCAATTAATTTAGCCAAGTTTATTAATTAAGTTAATTAACATGCAAATGCGTGGTAGCACAAACAAATCACCAATAAACTAATTATGCAGCGGAAAATAAATAACACGGTGATTTGTTTACGAATGGGGAAAACCTAACGGCAAAAACCCCACTGGGTGATTTTCAGGTCACCACTCCCGAAACTCCACTATTATCACAACAAGCGGTTACAAGTAAAGGAATCCCAGTACCTTCTACCAACCTACAGTTGAACCCTTACCCCAATACCCAATTGGACTTGTTCTGTAGTGATAGTTCCCCTTTTGATGCACGGCTCCCAAGTACGTGACTAACCAATTGCGCGGATCCTAGTACGCGACTTCAATCACCAACTAGAGAAGATGGTTGGCTGCAAAGTTCTTCAGTTCATCCACACGATGAAGATCAAGAAGATGCTTGGTCACAAAACCCAAAGGTGCACATACACAGCAACTTCTTTAGAAGAGATGAACTAGGGCGAAACTTTGTCTTCGGTTACAATTTGCTTGAACAGACTTTGGTCAATACTTGTGCAACTTGTGAACTCTTTGATGGCCCTTATAACAATCCTTTTATATATCTAGGGTTAGGAGAAAAGAAAGCCCAAACACATAAACACGGATCCCAAGAAAACAGAACAGAGAAATCTGTTTTTCTTATACCTCGACAGATGGGAGGTGTCGAGCAACTGTCGAAAAGGTGTCGAGCACACGAGCTTGAGCAGCTTTCTAAACCTCGACACATGCTAGCTGTCGAGTTTTAATGAACTTGCACTTCTTCAGCTTGTTTCTTGGACAGACTTGATCACTTCAACACTTGATCTTGAAATACAGTTTCTTGAAGTATTAAAAACACCTAGAACTACCCAATTACAAGTAAAGTGCATTTTGTCAAAGGATTAGTCAATTAAATCAAAGAATGACATATGTTCCTAACAAGTGAAACACATATGTCTTAACAATTTTGTTGTAAAATTGTTGTGAAAATATTGTAGACTTAGCGCTACTCTTTTAGGAAACTACCATTCCAATCAATCTCTTAAAAAAAACTCGATTTTCTTTTAATCTTTTTAATGATAGCTCATTCGACTTTACACTCTTTCTTGTCTCAAATATCAACAAACTAAATACTAAAACAATGAATTGGAGGAATATATATATATATATATATATATATATGTAGGGACCGGGTTTGAACACTTCTACTGTTGAGAGAGTGGACTCAAGCCCAGTTAGCCCAGTACAATGAATTTGTAGAGAGTGGGTTGAAGAACTAGGCCCTAACAAGCGGGCAACGTCCAGTGTAGTGTTCGTTGGAGGCCGGCCGGCCAAGGTTATCCTCAAAAGTCCTTCCTCAGTGCCGGTCCGAGGAGCTTGGTGATGGCCTTGCTCCAGGGGGCTCCTCCCGGGGAATCCCCCCCCCCTCCTGATCTCTTTCTCCCTTCTATATATAGTCCCCCTTTTTCAACTTCTTTTCTCCACTTGTTGATCATCCATGCATTCTTCTTCTGACCGCCCGTTCCATCAGCCACTTTCCCAGTGTTTCTGTGAGTTGCAGCAACCAAGGCAGTCCTGTCCAGAGGTCACATCTCCATTAATGCGGCTGTGGGGTTAGGTGAGCGTATTTAGTGTGGAGATGACAGCTCATTCTGGACGTGTTACCCTGCCATGCTGCTATGGCTAGCGTGTCGGTCTCGGCTGGCCGAGGACAGGATTATCCTTGGAGGGATTCCTGTTCATTAAGGCCTTCACACTCCTTCCTCGGACTTTTCTTCCTCCTCGGCATGGGCCTTGAGCCGAATATGAGATGGGCCGGGGTTACCAGATTATCAGGCCCCACAATAGTCCCTCGAAATCCTGCTGTCCAGATCCTCAGGTGTGGAGGAGGATTTTGATGTCCTCAGGCCTTCGTCATAACTCGCCCAACAATGGCCTACGTCAACGTTGGGGTCTTTTCGCCTGCCCAATGCACATTTATGGCGCCTCGATATACGGCGCGCACCCGCATTAAACGTCCGCATTAAATTCTGGCGGCTCCATACTCTCCACGTTCAACGGTGTGATGCTAATCGGTTGGTTGGGATTTCTTGCCTTTATGAGCTGGAAACTCCGCCTGATTATCGTTAATCGAGAGTATAAATGCTTGTTTGAACCGATTTGCCTCCTCATTTGTGCACTCGAGAACCCTCTGAATCCGGTCAAATCTCCACGTCAACCAATGCTCCTTTCCAACATAAAAAGCCTGTCCGAGGAGGTTTTCCTCATTCCTGTAAGTCTTCTTCTCTCTGTAGCACAAATTTTTCTCTGATTCCTTTCTTCCCTTCGCTCTTTCTCGAGTCCTTTAGTCGTTGTTAGGGATGGGTAGATTTAAGAAGCTAGTTGAGTCTGAAGAGATGATGGAGAAGTTCATCGCTGATTATGGGATACCCAGCAATGTGGGCTTGAGGTATTGTGCTGAAGGGGATTGGTATCTTAGGAGGAACGAGGGCGAAGTCGTGATTCCTATAATCGCCTTCTTAGAGGGAGGCATGAGAATCCCAATGGGGCCGGTGACGGGCGGCTACCTTAGGCATTTTCGGTTAGCTCCCACCTAGTGTGCCATCAATATGTTTAGGATACTAGGGTGCGTAGACGCCATGAATGAGAAGATGGGGTTGAGGTTAACCCACCACGATGTAAACTAGTGCTATAACCTCTAACACCTAAAGGGTAAGACGTACTATATGAAGACGAGGGACGATAGGGTTTGGCTTATCCAGTGTCTCCCCAATTCTAGTAAGGGGTTGAATCTTGATTTTCTCATCGTGTCAGGGGAATGGCACGATGGTCTCCATTGCCCGACAGCAGAGGGAGAGCTAGGTAGGGTACTCGGAGTAGGGGAGGGTTTAGCCTCTTTTCTTTTGTTGTAAGTCTGCTTTGCTTGGTTGATGACTGCAGTTTGTTTTTCTCTCTACAAATCCGCACGCCTTCACACGCCATTTTAGCTTGGTCAACAAAGAAGACCTGCAATCCGTTCTTAGGGCGGAGATTTTCGTGAACGACGGTGACAACCAAGTCAGGGCTGCTCACAAGATCCTCGGGTACGACACGACCCAGGTGGTTCCGGTCCCGAAGCACGTGATCAGAGCTTGTGATCCTCGGCTTAGACAAATCACTGTGGTGGAGCACGAATTTTCGTTTTCTGAGGGATCTTCCATTCCGGAGGGCATCCCATTGGCTAGTTCCTCTTCGTCCCATTAGGCTGCGGAGGCCAAGGGAGAGGATCTGGAAAAAGAGAGAGAGGTGGTGGATCTAAGTTCGTCCAAGGACGAATTTGCTGCGTTCGACCAAGCCTATATGTCCGAGGATCCCTCTGGTGACTTGGGGGATCCCCACTTGTCCGAAGCCGATCTTTAGTCTCCAAGGGTTGGTACCCAGGCCGAGATGAGTTCCAGGAGACAGCCCCAAACCAACTTGTTGGACTTGCTTGAGGGCAAGCCGGGAAAGGGCGTGCCGAGGAAGCCACAAGCCAAGCCCCCTTCATCCAGACCCAAGCTTCCTCCTACCCCACCTAAGCCTTTGCCTGCGCAGTCCAAGTCGTCCACCATTCCGCCTGTCTCAGATCCTCGGCTCGAGTCCTCTGATCCGAAGAGGAAGAGGTCCTCCAAGGACAAAGACCCAGTGGATTGGGGGAAATCCCGTTCCTCCCAGGACGAAGGTGAAGCCCGCTGACCCTCTAAGCAGCTGAGGATTGGTGGTCAGGACAAGGGGAAAGGGGTTGTCCAAGAGTCCGAGCCCCAGGCCTGGTTGCCCACTCCCATGCTTCACGGGAAGGGGGCTCGCGTGGCCGATGCCCTGGAGAGGTCCCTCCTCCTCCCCGTTGACATGGCTGAGCTGGGGGGCATGAGGAGGCAAGAAGTGGCCCGCAACCTCAAGAGGTACCTAGGCATGGTAAGCCTTCTGACACTTGTTCTTTAGTTTGGATTTTATTGCTTAGTACTTATCATATGGTGCTTTTATTCCGGTTTGCAGGCTGTCCAGGCCGCCTTTAGGTTGGACGAGGAGGCCGACAACCAGGGTAAGGCTCCAGATCAGGAGTGCCATAAGTACTTGAGTGCCGCGAGTACCCTCAAGAAATCTGAGGCGGATCTTAAGAAGGCCGTGGAGGGTTTGGAGGAGATAATGAGGGCTAGAGACAAGGCGGCATTTGACCTAGTCGGCGCTATGAAGCAGGCCGAAGACTAGTCAGGGCGCTTGCTGGACGTTGAGGGTCAGCTGCGGGTTGCCCAAGAGGGTATTGCCGACCTGAAGAAGAAACTGGCTGAGGCCGTGGCGGCGAGAGGCGTTGCCGAGTACGCCAGGGACGAGGCCGTGAAGGCTAAGGATGAAGCCATGTTTGCAAGAGTAGATGCTGAGCGCTCCGTAGAGCAAGCGGAGGAAAAGGCCTTTGTAGAGGGGGTGGCTAAGACTGAGGCTGCCCTTAAGGCTCAAATCCCTGAAGTATGCAGGCGCTTCTGCTCCGAGGCTTGGGAAGAGGCCCTCAACCAAGCGGGGGTTGAGGCCTCGTCTGACCTTAGGAGGGCCAGAGGGTGTATTACCCTTCTACTATCCGAGAGGTTGCCTCCGTTGCTCCCGAGGCTGGCTCCGCTTTACAAGCGACAGATGAGGGCCAGACCAATGCTGCCGATGACTCAACTCTAGCTGATAAGCCTGTTGAGGGGGCTGAGCACCATGGAGCATTGGAGGGGGCAAGAGCCGGTAGTCAAGAGGTGCCCCAGGGTGTGGTGAAGCCTCCTGTTGACTCCCAAGCCACACTCGTCGTCCCACAGATTCCTCCTGCTAAGGGAGGGTCCTCAGAAGTAGCCCCTCCGAGCCAGAGTCCCGAGGTACCAGTAGGAGCCCTCCAGCAGACTCCTCAGGACAAGCTGTCTATCGAGTTGGGGGAGTAGGCCACCTTGTCTGGCTATCCCATTCTGATGGCCTGGGCCATCTTGATTTTGTTGTTGTTTTTTGTTTTGCTGTTGTTTTGTTGTTGTTGTTGTTGTTTTTTTTTTTTTTTTTTACTTCGCCTTTTGTCTTGGCGCCATTGTAACGCAACCATGTATTTTCCCTTTATAATATACTTAGTTGCTTGTTTTTAGTTCCTCGGATGATGTTTCCTTTTACTTGTTGTACTTGAATGTTTTGCTCAACACCTTAGTTATGTCTGGGACTTAGCCTCGTGAAGTAATTTGCTTTCCCACGACTTTGAGTCCGAGGACCATGCCTTAGCTCTATCTAGCGCTTTTGTTCTTCTGTAAGTAGCTAGTTTCCCCATAGGTTTGAGTCCTTGGACCATGCAAGATCTTGGTTTTGTCTAGTACCCAGGTACTTCTTGCTGTGGTTAGTTTTCCCAAAGGCTTGAGTCCAAGGACCATGCAAGGCCTTGGTTCAGTCTAACGCTTATATTCTTCTGTAAGTAGCTAGTTTCCTCATAGGTTTGAGTTCTTGGACCATGTAAGACCTTGGTTCTGTCTAGTACCCAGGTACTCCTTGCTATGGTTAGTTTTCCCAGCGGCTTGAGTCCAAGGACCATGCAAGGCCTTGGTTCAGTCTAACGCTTATATTCTTCTGTAAGTAGCTAGTTTCCACATAGGTTTGAGTCCTTGGACCATGCAAGACCTTGGTTCTGTCTAGTACCCAGGTACTCCTTGCTGTGGTTAGTTTTTCCAAAGGCTTGAGTCCGAGGACCATGCAAGGTCTTGGTTCAGTCTAACGCTTATATTCTTCTATAAGTAACTAGTTTCCCCATAGGTTTGAGTCCTTGGACCATGCAAGACCTTGGTTCTGTCTAGTACCCAGGTACTCCTTGCTGTGGTTAGTTTTCCCAGAGGCTTGAGTCCGAGGACCATGCAAGGCCTTAGTTCAGTCTAACGCTTATATTCTTCTGTAAGTAGCTAGTTTTCCCATAGGTTTGAGTCCTTGGGCCATGCAAAACCTTGGTTCAGTCTAACGCTTTTGTTCTTCTGTAAGTAGCTAGTTTCTCCATAGGTTTGAGTCCTTGGACCATGCAAGACCTTGGTTCTGTCTAGTACCCAGGTACTCCTTACTGTGGTTAGTTTTTCCAGAGGCTTGAGTCCGAGGACCATGCAAGGCCTTGGTTCAGTCTAACGCTTATGTTCTTCTGTAAGTAGCTAGTTTCCCCATAGGTTTGAGTCCTTGGACCATGCAAGACCTTGGTTCTATCTAGTACCCAGGTACTCCTTGCTGTGGTTAGTTTTCCCAGAGGCTTAAGTCCGAGGACCATGCAAGGCCTTGGTTCAGTCTAACGCTTTTATTCTTCTGTAAGTAGCTAGTTTCCCCATAGGTTTAAGTCCTTGGACCATGCAAGACCTTGGTTCTGTCTAGTACCCAGGTACTTCTTGCTGTGGTTAGTTTTCCCAGAGGCTTGAGTCCGAAGACCATGCAAGACCTTGGTTCAGTCTAACGCTTTTGTTCTTCTGTAAGTAGCTAGTTTTCCCATAGGTTTGAGTCCTTGAACCATGCAAGACCTTGGTTCTGTCTAGTACCCAGGTACTTCTTACTGTGGTTAGTTTTCCCAGAGGCTTAAGTCCGAGGACCATGCAAGGCCTTGGTTCAGTCTAACACTTTTGTTTTTCTGTAAGTAGCTAGTTTCCCCATAGGTTTGAGTCCTTGGACTATGCAAGACCTTGGTTCTGTCTAGTACCCAGGTACTCCTTGCTGTGGTTAGTTTTCTCAGAGGCTTGAGTCCGAGGACCATGCAAGACCTTGGTTCAGTCTAACGCTTTTGTTCTTCTGTAAGTAGCTAGTTTCCCCATAGGTTTGAGTCCTTGGACCATGCAAGACCTTGGTTCAGTCTAGTACCCAGGTGTTCTTCTGTAAGTAACTAGTTTCACCGAAGGTTTGGGTCCGAGGACCGCGGAAGACCTTGGCTCAATCTAGCACCCAGGTGTTCCTCTGCTTGGAGTGAAGGGATTTGCCCTCATCGTCAGGAGGTTTGTTTTTTGCGTGATGGCAGCCTCGGCCCTGCTTCACCGAGGATGGGCTATTCGTCGGACTGGACCCTTAACCCCACGCTGCCCCGGGCAGGGGTGGCTCGGGTTTCTATCCTCGTGCGTGGCAGCAGCCACCTCTTCGCTCTAATTTTCCACCTTCCTCGATTACGAAGCGTCTCCTGACTGTTCGCATTCTGCGCCTGACACTTCGGTGTGCGAGATGCACCCTCATTAATATCCTCATGGATTAATGCAGATCCAGCGGCTGTAGGCTTCTTTAAAATTCGGTCAGGATTAATGTCGTTGATGACTCTTTCTTCGAGTTTTGGAAGGACCAATTCCCATCAACCCCCGCCCTCTATATAAGGCTTTCTGGGGGAATCGTCCTTCCACACTTCACGAATCCTCCAGTCAAACAGGAAACATGACTCTCCCACCCCCTAAGCCCCTTCGATGACCTTGCCAGGATTGTGACCAGAGCTTGGCAGAATGGGACGGCCTCAGATGAGGGCGGAGGCAAGCAAGCTAAGGGTCCCCCTCCCCCAGTTGAGAACCGCTGCGGTTGTGGCTAGCGTCAGACCTCCGGCGCGGCGAGGTTTGGGCGTCGTGCTGGTGGTATCGTGCTTGGTGGTTAGGAGGGAGGTTCATGAAACACATAAATTCTTTCTCCGGTGCGCGTCCATGCTTGCCCTTCAGGCCGGTGGTGCCTCGCTCCCAGCTTACTGCCGATGGAGGCTTGCAAGATTACGTCATGCTTGGTGCCCGAGTGTTGCCGTCTCCAATGTTCAAGCATTGTGAGGCTGAAGGGGCATCAAGAGAACATCATGGGGCGGGGCTATCCGGCGCCTTTGCATCTGCTCCTCTCTTCTTGTCGGTACCATCCATACCGGCCCGGGGGTTGTTGGTGGCTTTGAAGCAAGCCTGCCTTAGCCCTTTTTCTTTTAGGGTTAGCTCTAGGACAAGTCCATCTGGGCCTCTGTTTGTATCTTGTATTTCCTTTTCATTTAATAAAATGTTGCAATATTTGTTCTCTTTTCGCTTTCTTTGAATCTTCTACTTTTCTGCAGTCATTTTTTTTGCAAATGCGCCATCGTTAACCTTCCGCGAACTAGCCATCTAGGAACGACTGTCCGTTGCGCCTGCTAGTGCACAAGTTCTTCCCACAGACGGCGCCAATTGTAGGGACTGGGTTTGAGCACTTCTACTGTTAAGAGAGTGGACTCAAGCCCAGTTAGCCCAGTATAATGAATTTGTAGAGAGTGGGTTGAAGAACTAGGCCCTAACAAGCGAGCAACGTCCAGTGTAGTGTTCGTTGGAGGCCGGCCTGCCGAAGTTATCCTCCAAAGTCTGTCCTCGGCGCCGGTCCGAGGAGCTTGGTGATGGCCTTGCTCCAGGGGGCTCCTCCCGGGGAATCATCCCCCCCCCCCCCTTCTGATCTCTTTCTCCCCTCTATATATAGTCCCCCTTTTTCAACTTCTTTTCTCCACTTGTTGATCATCCATGCATTCTTCTTCTGACCGCCCGTTCCATCAGCCACTTTCCCAGTGTTTCTGTGAGTTGCAGCAACCAAGGCAGTCCTGTCCAGAGGTCACATCTCCATTAATGCGGCTGTGGGGTTAGGTGAGCGTATTTAGTGTGGAGATGACAACTTATTCTGGACGTGTTCCCCCGCCACACTGCTATGGCTGACGTGTCGGTCTCGGCTGGCCGAGGACAGGATGATCCTCGGCGGGATTCCTGTTCATTAAGGCCTTCACACTCCTTCCTCGGACTTTTCTTCCTCCTCGACATGGGCCTTGGGCTGAATATGAGATGGGCCGGAGTTACCAGATTATCAGGCCCCACAATATATATATATATATATATAGTCAAAAAAATTATGAAAATGAAGAATATTAAGCATATAATTTTAAAAATACATTGTTGAAATTAAGTTGGCAAAGCCAACAACTCATTGGACAATATTTTATGACTCATACTAAATAAATATTCTACTTTTATTGTTGTTAGGGGCCAAAATCTTGAAGCATTTAATTTTGACAAATAAAAAAAACACATACAATTTTTTAAAGTATAAAATTTGACTACAAATTTGGTTGTAGCCTAACACTACAACTTCATTTAATATATTTTTATTGAATGTGAATTTTAATAAATTCACAATTGAATTACATTTTCTTCTTATATCTTTTATGTTTGCTAAATTTTCAAAATAATAAAGATCAATAGTTATGTCATCAATCAATTATTTAAATTGTAATTTTTTGTAATTCAAAATTATGCATAAAAAATTAGTTTATAGATCACATGGTAAAATAACATCTAATTGATATAAAATTTAACATGTATGTTAAAAGCATAAAAAACATATAATCTAACTATTAAATTAAAAAAAAAAATATGTAGTTAAATTAATTTTTTTAATCAAAGTTACTTGTGGGGATACCCCCAATCTATTCAAACCACCGCCCATGGTAGTTGGGGGCCCTTTAATAGGACACAAGAACAAAGGGCACGCTTAAAGATTTTGACTCCAAAGACAGCAAAGATTGAAAACCCACCGTGAAAATGATGATTTTGGATGACATGGCCGTCATTGCATCTTTTTCTGACAGGGGTCCAGAATCACGATTTTGGATGTGTGGAGCTGTTTTTGCGTCTTTTCTTTTCCCATACCTTTCTTTGAAATCTCGCAAGAGCCGAAAACTTGGACTTCTATTGAATGAAAGGACCCCGACCATATGGAATAAAACATGAAACATTTGCATCCCAAGAAAAGAGTGGTTCTATCAGGCAATATTTTAAAAAAGTATTTTTATCGGATACTTTTTTAATTCCAAACCGGAGAAGTTATCAATTAAAGATAATTTTTTAGTATTAAAAAAATTAAAAGTTTTGGAACCTAAACAGATGCGCTGAACAGACTGCACTACACCTTGTCTTACCTACTCACTAAATCTTCGTCGTTCGCAAAATGAGTTTTTTTTTTTTTTTTTTTAACCGAGTGCTTTCAATAGAGAGTTAAAACCACTTGAGACAGTCGCTTGAACAACAAAAAGCTAGTGATCCATGTTTGAGAAAATATTGGGTGATCCATGCTCTCTATAATTAAGTCATAAAAATATTACATGTTATTGTCACAGTTATTTAATCTAACAAATTAATAATAGACTAATGTTACAAGTCTATTTTTAAATAAGGATAAATTTTTCTATTTAAATATATTTAATCATTTTTTCTCTTTTTAATCTTAATTTTTAAAACATCCAAACATAAGGAATGACTAATTATTCTCCCACTTACTTAATTTTAAAAACATCCAAACAAGATGGAGGATAACCATTTTCCTCTAGTCTCCAGTCTCCTCCCCACTACTCTTTTCTCCCTCCAAACTTCTAAACATAACATTAGTGTTTGCAGATAAAATGTTGTTTTAATTTCTTCAATTAGAGAATTTTATTACCATATGGCAAACATAACTAAGTATTTCTTTTGCAAGATCATGAAAATTCATGAAGAAATCAGATTGTAAGTGATCAACAAGTTTATGTCAAAATAATTTCAATTTAGACATGAACTAAGGATATAATAACGTGACAACAGAGCGGAAATTTTAAAAATTTTGCAGTGTCAAACACGGTGGAAATGATCATGGTCCAGTTAATCCAATGTGAAAAGAGAGATGCTGCGTCTACAATAATTTTACAACAAATCGCAGGTGGTTAGTTGTTATTGGTTCAAATTTGAAACTAACACTAAGATTACTTTTTTGCTCTAACAATAACAACCAGTAACAACCTGTAAGTTAGGATTTGTTGTAAAAATGTTGTAGACATATCATTTCTCATGTGAAAAAGGCAACTTTTAGGTGGGAAATTATTCGCTCCTAATTATATAATACAACCGCCCAAGTTGGAAGCCAACGTAGCAAAGGAAAATTTATAGGTTGTTTAGTGTCAAACACTTTGCTTCTAATTATATAATATAACCGGTGGAAAATTATTTGCTCTTAATTACATAATAATCGTAGCAAAGGTGGTGGAAAATTTATATATTGTGAAGTGTCAAACACTTTGCTCCTAATTATATAATATAAATGCCCAAGCCCATAGTATCGCCCCAGGTGGTGGTGCAATAAAAAAGTTTCAATTTAGACATGAATCAAGGAAATAATGAAGTGACAAACATAGCGGAAAATTTTAAAATCTTGTAGTGTGTCAAACACGGTGGAATTGTGAAAATGATCATGGTCCAAAGTTCATCCAATGTGTAAAAGGCAACGTAGCGAACGGGGCAAGAAGATTTAATATCTTGTGAAGGTCAAACACGGTGGAAAACTATTTGCTCCTAACATCTGGTGTGAAACTAATATAACCGTCCAAGGCTGCAAGCATCCAAATTCAAACGTGAAATTATTAAGGTCATTAATTAAGAGCCCTCCAACATTTAACACTAATTAAGCCTAAACAACAACAAGAAATCAACAACAAAACCTTAGTTTCAAAATTTGGGATCGGTTATGGATCTTTGACGGATTAGATTGGATTGGTCATATGAATTTTTTTTTCTCAATTTTATTCTATTTGAAGTCATGTTCTCTATTACTTCTCTAATTAACATGTTATTTAATTACTTTTATTAATTTTAATTGACATGTTTTTTATTACTTTTACGGATTAAGTCTAGACAAATTATAAATTGGACAAAGTTTGGTTACAATTCCCATTAAAAAAAATTAACAAGACTACATATTTTTTAAAATGTAACCGTTAGAATTAGATTGTGTGTTTTCTTTTATGTTCTTAACATACATATCAAATTTTATGTCAATTAGATGTTATTTACAACTCGATTAAAAAACTTAATTTTTATGCCTAATTTTAGATTACAAAAACTTCAGATTTAAACATTTAATTGATGACTAACTATTGATCTTTCCTTGTTAAGAATGAAATTGGAATCAAAACCAACCCACCATCCAAATTGTCATGTTGATATAATTAGGCAATGAAAATGGGAACAAAACTACCCCACCATCCGGATTTTCACGTTGACATGACTAGACAATGAAGATGAATACAAAACCACCCCACCATCCAACTTGTCATTTTTATATCGTTAAGGATATAGTGGTCATTACAATTTGTTGATATATGTATATATGCTGTAAGTGAGCCAAGACCCCACTAGTTTGCCTATACAACACCAAATATATCACCAGCTTCCTGTATCCTTCTCCAGACCAAATGACGCTTCACCAAACCAATTTGTGTTCATCCTTGTCTTATTCCATATACCTTCATCTCATGATTCCTCTCTTTCTCATTTGCCTACTCTGCTTGCAACCCACCATTACTGCCACTGCTCCAACAAACGAGACTGATCGTTTCGCTTTGCTCAAATTCAAAGAATCTGTACCTCAGGACCCCAATAACATATTGAGCTCATGGAATGACTCTATGCACTTCTGCAACTGGCTAGGAGTCAAATGCGGCCGTCGGCACCAAAGAGTCACAGTCTTAGACCTACGAGGCCACAAGTTACGTGGAACTCTATCACCTTACATCGGCAACCTTAGCTTTCTTAGGTCCATCATCCTCCAGAATAATAGCTTCTATGGCGAAATTCCACAAGAAATAGGTCATTTGTTCCAATTGCAAGAGCTCTATCTTACTAATAACACATTGGAAGGGGAAATACCATCCAGCTTATCCAACTGCTCCAATCTCAGGTTCTTAGATCTTTATGGGAATAAGCTTAAAGGGAAGATTCCAACTAAGCTAGGCTCTTTAATGAAACTCAAATTTCTTCAGCTTGGCGCTAACAATTTGGTAGGAGGGATCCCATCTTCTCTAGGAAATCTTTCTTCACTCACAATGTTCGCTACAGCATACAATAATTTGGTGGGAAATATTCCAGATGCCATAGGCCAATTAAATGGCTTAGTAATTTTCTCAATTTCGGCTAATAAATTGTCAGGTACGATCCCTTCCTCTCTTTACAATGTGTCATCTCTCCAAACCTTTTCAGTTTCAATCAACCAATTTAATGGCACACTTCCAGCCAACATAGGCCTAAATCTTCCAAATCTCCAATCTTTCTATTTTGCTGAAAATGAGTTCTCTGGGCCAATCCCTATTTCATTTTGCAATGCAACTCAACTTCAACAAATTGAATTAGGTGGCAATAAGTTTTTGGGATCAGTTCCAACAAATTTGGGAAATCTACCGAATCTTTTATTGCTAAATTTGGGGAACAATTATCTTGGAAAGAGCCTCCATTTCTTATCATCGTTGACAAACTGTAGTAGACTTCAAACATTGGAGTTAGCTGTAAACCAATTTGATGGTGTTTTGCCCAATTCTGTATCAAACTTGTCAAACGAACTCATTGAATTATATTTTGGAAACAATGAAATATCTGGAACTATTCCTGAATCATTAACGAATCTCGTTAACTTAATTATCTTGGGCTTAAATGAAAATCACTTCACAGGCATCATTCCTACTGCTTTTGGGAAGTTTGAGAAGATGCAAGCATTATACTTATCTGGAAATAGACTATTGGGAGAAATACCAGCCTCCATAGGCAACCTTACTCAGTTGTTCGAACTTGGATTAGGTGATAATAGATTCGAAGGAACCATACCTCCAAGTTTAGTAAACTACCAAAATTTGCAAATCTTGGACATTTCACAAAATAACCTTAGTGGATCCATACCCCAGTAACTTATTGGTACTTCTTTGTTAGCACTACTATCCATCAATCTATCTCACAACTCATTCACGGGAAAACTACCATTTGAAGTAGGTAATTTGAAAAATATCAACGAAATGGATATCTCTAACAATAATTTGTTTGGTGAAATTCCTACATCTATAGGAAATTGTTTGATCTTGGAATATCTTTACCTGCAAGGGAATTCCTTTCATGGTGCCATACCATCATCTATGGCTTCTTTGAAAGGTCTTCGACTTTTAGATGTTTCACAAAACAACCTTTCAGGACCCATTCCAGAGGGTTTAGAGAAGCTACTTTTCCTAGAAAAATTGAATCTTTCATTCAATAATTTTGAAGGCAAGGTACCAATCAAAGGGGTTTTCAAAAACATAAGTGCCGTATCATTGATTGGAAATACTAAACTTTATGGTGGTATACCAAAATTACAGTTGCCAAAATGCCCTGTAAATGTTATGAAACCAAGAAAATCTATAGGATTCAAACTAGCAATTGTAATTCTTTCTATTGTTCAAATTTTCCTTCTATTTTCATCTTTTCTTGTTTGGATGAAAAAATCAAGAAAGAAATCACCTTCAATGGTTTCAACAATGGACCTCCTTCTAAATGTTTCATACAAAGAACTCTATCAGGCAACCAGTGGATTTTCTCCAAGTAATTTAATTGGATCAGGCAGTTTTGGCTCTGTATATAAAGGACTTATTCATCCGGAAGAAAGACCAATTGATGTAAAGGTCCTTAATCTTCAACAAAAGGGTGCTTCCAAGAGCTTTATGGTTGAATGTAATGCCTTAAGAAATATCCGGCATAGAAATCTTGTTAAGATATTAACTTGTTGCTCTAGCATGGATTACAATGGGAATCAATTCAAAGCTCTAGTATTTGAATTCATGACAAATGGAAGCTTAGATTTTTGGCTTCATCAAGGACTAGACAATGAAAACCAATCAAGGAACTTGAGCCTTCTTCAAAGACTAGATCTAAATGTTGCAATTGATGTGGCTTCTGCAATAGATTATCTTCACAACTATTCTATGCAACCAATCATTCATTGTGATTTAAAACCGAGCAATGTTCTTCTAGACAATGACATGGTTGCTCATGTAAGTGATTTTGGTTTAGCAAAGCTCCTTCCAATCATCAATGATTCTTTTGAAAAGCAAACTAGTACAATTGGGATAAAGGGATCAATTGGTTACATTGCTCCAGGTAACTTCTTTTGAATTCTTCTAGTTAACCTTCAAAACATCTTTACATGTATTGGATTATTTTATTTTAGGAAATTACCTTACTATCAAGAGAGGATATAAAAATTCTCTCTCTTCTTGCACACCTAGACACTCAATTTACAATTTTATTTTAATTGAAGAATTTAAAGGAAACAAAAGCATATTTTCGAAACAGAAATCAAAAGACAAAGAAAAAAAAAGCAAACAAAAGCACCAAGCATGTTTTAAGCCTTGATAAATTTGATTAGTTGAGACATTGCTTTCTCCATTGACTAAGTATCTTCATTCTCTAAAAAAAAAAAAAAAAAAAAAAAGGCTAAGTATATTCGTTTTTCAGGCATTTATTTCCCCAACACTATATGTTTTTGATGAATGATGATAGCTTGTCAATTTATTATAGCAAATATGGTAGATCAGGTCTCAAAACAGTTCTGTGCCATAGTTTGGTGACATTAACTCGTGTCCTATACTAAAGAAGTTGTCAACAGACATTATTGAAGTAATGGAACCATGATTTTTGTTGAACATGGGGCAGCGAAGGCATTTGTACCCAAGGAGTCCAACTAGTCCAAACCATTAACCACATTTTCCGTGCTACACATAAATCACAAATATTGCCTGCTTGTTATGAGTCTAATGTAGATTGTGAATTGTGATACTAATATGGAAGGAAGTGAATTTGTTTTTAAAATAGATTTGTTCCGCATGAAAAAAGTTTACAAAATTTATACAAAATAACAAAAACACCATCAAATATTTGATAGATAGAATCTATGAACATATCGCACTAGAACATGTACACGCGCACAAATTATCAATGCTTCTAACTTGTAAGTTTGAAATGATGGCTTTTTTCTTCATATTCTTCTTTAGGTTCAACATTTGTTTTGCTATTTTTAACATACAAAGAAATGAAGTTGTACTTGCATTAAATTCCAAATATCATTGTAAGAAACTAAAAATTTTCCCTTACATGTCATAATTACATTACAGAGTATGGCATGGGTGGTGAGGCATCAATAGAAGCGGACGTGTACAGCTATGGTATATTACTATTGGAGATGTTCTTAGGAAAGAGACCCACTGATGACATGCTTAAAGATGGTCTCAATCTCCACAATTTTGCAAAGATGGCACTACCAGAAAAACTTGTTCAAATTGTGGACCCAATCCTTCTACCAAGAGAAGTTGATGAAGCTCCAACAGCAATAGTGGCAGCTAGAGAAGATACTAATGGCAATGAAATACAAGCAAACAAGGAAGCTCAAGGTATTGCGAATTTGTGCCAAATGGATCCCAATGTGCATAAATGCTTAGTATCAATCATTGAAATTGGACTTGCATGTTCTATGGAGTCACCAAAAGACACAAAGAAAATGAAGGAAGTAACCAGGGAGCTACATTTGATAAAAGTGTTTTTCTTGGTTCTGCTATACGCAGACATGAAATTAGGAGAATCCAAGTTTAAGGTACTTCCTGATATTTTAAATTCTTATTTGCCTAAATAATAAAATTGTCAATGAAAATTACATACAATCAACAAGGATTTTTTTTAAAAATTATTTATTGGATGGGTTAATTTTCTGATTTTAATGAATAGTTAGAGAAAAAAAATGTCCTTCTTATCAATTTTATTGATTATTTGATAATTATTAAACTTGGTCTTATTATTTTTATTCCTATTGGTGACATTATCAATATTGACCCATGCCTTAATATTGATCTTCTTTCTAAGAAAAATAAAATTGAGAATTTTCCAATACAAATATTTTCTATATGAATATTTTTCTATATATCTATACTATCATCTTTAATGAGAGAATTATGGATCTACTAAAATGATTGAAGACCATCTTAAGAGTTCTAGATTGGCCATTAAGTACTAAAATCTTTTGTTTCCTATTAATTTTGCATAAATGAAATCATGGTGGACGTCAATTTTATTTTTTATTTTAAATCGTGGACATCTTTTATTATTTTGATAAATGATGTTAATTGTATAAATAGTAATATTTTTCAATTCTCACCAACGATCAAATTTTAGACTAATTTTTCACACTTTTAGATCCAAAACCTTAGGAAGGGTTCTTTCATATTCTATTTTTTTTTTTTTTAAATGGTCTCAATCAGATGCAATAGTTGTTCTCGTTTCTTTTTTCATGGTTTTTCCTTATAGTCCGGGAAATAACGAATATAACTAACTTTGTATTTGGACTGCAGAGCAAGAAACTATCAGAAGAGGTCACTGAAAGTCTGAAACTTCTTTCATGTTCCCGTTGAGCATATATAGGTGTGCTAGTTCAATCTCCTTTGCCAAAATTTTTAAGAAATGATTTCCTTGTATTTTCTTCTTTGGGATATGGTAGTCCTACTTGCGTATGCATATCGTCACTTTTTGACAATACAAGCATGTTGAACACTTCTACTACAGGTTCTAGTAGTGTGTATGTATTTTGTTTTTGTTTTTTTTTTTTTTTTTTTTGATAATCATGTATTTTGTTTTCTATTAAAAATCAATACTATTACAAAAAACCCTTTTGTATTAGGAATATCAACTATGATGCTTTTATATGATTGTTTATTAAAGATATGACATGTATCCAAAATTCTTGAAATATTGAGCGGCAAACATTTGCTAAAGGACACTAAGAACTGTGAATTCAGTCCTAGATTAGACTACTTTTTTGTTATTATTTTTTAGTATTACTATAAGGCATGAATATTATATTATTCTATTTTAGTTGTTGAGATGGTTAAAATAATGTGAGTAATAAACACTATTAGAGGGCCTTCTTCCATTTGGTCACCTTTAGGTTATTGCCTTAATGGCCCACCCCTAGTCAAGGGATAGTACCTAAAAGGCATTTTGCGTCGTTTACCAATCCTATTGGGAAATACATAGATGTGGAAAAATCTAGGTTCACAAGGGTGACATGGATGGGAAATAACTCAATAATCACTACAAACTCAAGAAACACTCAAAAATAAAACCAACTAAACACATCCATGAAAAAGCAAACTGCAGAATGACATCCAAATTAATAATTCCCTCAACTGGAGGATATATTTTGTAAAATTAAACTTAAAAATTCTCCAAAAAACAAAACATTTCTAAAGTAAACCATCAAGAAATAAACACCAATAACACAAGGTTTAGTCAAATAAACTAAAACCCATATCATCATCAGACTCTTCAGCAGGCTCTTCCTTCTTCTCTTCCTCCTTCGCAGCAGCAGGGGCACCACCAGAAGCAGCTGTAGCAACAGGGGCAGCGGCAACAGCAAACTTGCTAGGAACCTGCATTTATGCTCAAAACAATCAATCTATTGAACAAAGGTTACCTCCTGGTGGCAAAGTGTAAAAAATGCCCATTGTGACCAAATGCTTGTCAATTATCCCAGACAAAATAAGGTGAAGTAAAACAGCAACAGTGCAACACAACTTGACATTAATTGAAAAATGCAGTTTGCTGTCACCAACCTTAATGTGATCCTAAAAATCTACACCAAGACCACTTATTATGCCACCCACATGTATTAAAAATTAATGCGCATGCACTCACCTTAACAAACTAATGGTGGTGTACAGTGTGCACCACTTTGCAAAAATCAGTTGCAAGAACTGGGCCTATCCATCCGGCATCCACTCTATTCTATTCATTTATAGAAAGACAAACAGCTAAGAAAGAAAAGACAAGGGGGGAAAAATCATAAAAGATATCTAACTTTGATGATTTTGGCAGAGATATTCTATAATTTTATAAAGGGGTAGAGTGGACTTGGGACAAAATTCTTTCCAAATAACATTGCCAATGTGCCAATATAAATGTGACCTTTAAAAATTAAATTGAACATGAAATAATCCAGTTTAAGTGCGCTTTACAAGAAATAATTGCAACAATGATAACCCCTCCCCCTGCTTTCTCTCTTACTACTTGTTTTTCTAAATATCTTATTCAAGATCTTCATTCTTCAAATTCAAGTAGGCACCTTCTACATGGGGATGAAGGCGAATGACATATCTTAGTCCCATTGATGCTCCCTGTAGAAAGTCCATTCTGAGGGATTTAAAGTAGTCTTTCCATCAGCGGCAACAAGATCATATGGTGAATCCTCTGCAAATTCAGTTGGCATGGACTTCCAATGTAGACCAGGTTCCCAGTCAGCTTTCTTGATCACCTTTAGTATCTCTTCAATAACTATCTTGCTCCCTTCAGCTGATAAATGAATCCCATCTCTGAATTTTTTTTTAATACCTTTTTCCACTTAAATTACAATCAAAACACAGCCAACAAACAGAATGATTACTCTGTTACATCACGCTTTATAGGCGAAGGTCATGACTGAAGACAAGTTGACTAACATGGTGCATATCTAGAGAAGAATGTTAATGCAATTGGTTTGAATTCAATATCAAAATGACTCCTTTCAAAAACTTGTACTACAAATCTATCACTTGATAACATGAGTGCCAAAAACATGTTATGAAAAACATAACTAGGAAAGAAACCATGGGTAAATTGCGTGCACGTACACACACACACACTCAGAGGACTTGGACCCAAGACCAAAACCACAATCCTATACTTATGAGGGGAGGAAGCACCATCTAACCCAAAGGATGCTGGCTATAAATCAGATTATTTATACTTATAAGAAGTTCCATTGCAGCACTAAAACTTACGTGAAGCAAGCATCCATCCAATCATCTCTTTTCTGAAGTGCAGTAAAAAGATCAACAGCCTTCACACCTATTTCTCAGCCAAGCTTTACACAAGCATCTGAGTATCATTGGCATAACTCATTTGTTCTAAGTAGCTCGCTAAAAAATTGACTGGTTTAGGAACTAAAACTTGAGTTAGAATTCACATTATTAGAAAACCAGGAAAACAACACACTCAAGATGTGGCTCAGAGCACCTTATGTTTCCACAAATGTTTTCCTCATTGTATGGCAGCATCCCAGAACCAAGAAAAGTAGTGTTTGGAGTCAAATCATATATATATATATATATATTTTTTTTTTAAATATCAGAGAGCTATCAAGATTGATACAAACTAGAATCCATTTTTCACTGTCTACATTAAGTTCTTATGGAAGGCTAACAGAAGAAAGTAATTCAGCCTTGATAAATAACAAGGACATCAAGATTACTAACATCTACATAGATACGGACATTACTGTCCAAAATTATACTAATGTATATGTGCATGTCCATCCAAATTCCGATTGGTAATTACCCAAGAACTTGAAAGTCAAGAGAGGATCGCAGGCATACAAAATTATGGAGACATCTCATCTTTTAAGGTCTATCCTTTGGTTGACCTTGCAAAGAAAACAATTTTCACAAGAAAACATCCACCAGCTTATACTGTCTTGAGCATTATTGATGTCAAACATCTTTCACAAAAAATTTTCATAGTTGACACCACCAAGTACATCTGGGGTACCATTAGAGTTTTGATAGTATGGTCACCTAAATCCTTTTAAGGCAAAAGGCATTTACCACTAGAAGCGTAATACCTTTGGAAAAACTTGATTGAGGACCTGGAGAGCACATAGTGAATTCCACCCAAAGTAGCCTCGCAACAATATGTCTACCTATAATTTATCACAAAGAACATAAGATTCTAATATAAAAATTACAAGATGCATACAACAAGCTATTCCCAATAGAAACTCCCGTAACAGAAACAAATATAAGACAGACAAGGTGTTCGCGTGAGAAAGTAAAGGGATTATTTATGTGAACTTTTTGATACTAGCATGATATTTTCTTCTTCCTTTGATTTAAGTTTACATACCGGCTGGTTTAAACCCACAAAAAATATCCATGTATACCCACATACTGAGAAAGTTAAACTTGGAAGAACATTTAAATTATTTTGAATACTTCAAGGCCGTTTTGCACATAACTAGTAGACAATAGTTTGTGAAATTTTAGAGATGTGACTTTCAGACTAGTCAGCATCTAAAATCCTGAGCTGAAAGGTAAGATAAATTTAAAATATAGTTCAACAGGATCTCAAACACTCTTCAATTTCTTACAAGGACAATCCTCTATACCTGTGGCTTCAACTACATTCAAACTAATTACTAGTAAGACGAGCAACCAAGCTATACAGGAGGTATACAAGGGAGTCCTCCCAAGAATTATAAACAAATATAGCCAATGAAATCTACAAAAGGAGGTGAGATGTTAAAAGAATTATGCAAACGACTGCTCCTTACAGTGGCCTCTGGAGATGATCTTGATTATTAAAATATGACCAGAATCTTCCCACGTGGAAAGCAACAAATCCAAAATCCACGAAACGTTAGGCTTTCGAGTACAATTTACAATTAAGATATTTCAGGCATATGTATGACAGAAATAAGATCAAGAAAATATGTGAAATGCTAATAATGAATTCTGTAGTGATTCTAGTGAAGAATGATATCACTTCAAATTTGACTTGACTAAGCCGTATTAACGAAATATTAGGCATTAGTACAACTTACAATAATGAACATTTCAGGCGTATGTATGACAGAGAAATAGATATAGAATACATAGGAACAAAATAAGTAAATTGCAAATTCCTCATCACCTCAAATTGGACTCCACTGAGCCTCATCCAAATTCATGGAGAGGGATTACAATTACATGAACCCCCTTTCCTCAAAAGTTCATAGAAGCATAATATACAAACATACCATCCACTCCCATTCAACTCCCGTTTGTATGAAACTTATATAGTCTGTTTCAGAACTGGGATCAATTTCCACTCTAGATGCTGCCTTTTGGAATATAACTGCAATGATCTGTAAGCAAGAGCAGGACACGTAAAATAGTTAGATTGGGAATTTCGAAGCAAAACTACCCAGCATAGGATGAGATGAGTTTCAACCTCTTCATCTGTAATAATATCATCAATGTCATAATATTTTGCCATCCTTGACACCTCTGCTCGCTGCTCTTACAGTGTCTCTTCATTCATTAAAAGAAAAATTAATGAGGACCCAATTACTGTTTTCTGAGCTCAGAATCATATAGCTACTGCCAAAACCTCTTTTCACTGAATCTGTGAAAAACTGCAAAGGTGAAACATTGCCAACATTATAACCAGAAAAAAAAATCAAAATTACCATGTATTCTGCAATCAAAATAGAAAATCATTAAATGGAGTCATGAATAATTAACAAATTTACAACAAAAATTACAACCCAATTTCACTTTCAAGTCATTTCAATTTTCTAGCAAAATTCATAGAATACCCAAATCCACAAAAAGGACTACGATTTGAATTCCGAAACAGGTTTTGGCATGGATCTAAAAGACATGGGATTCACCAAATTTTGATTAATCACATACACAAGGATTTGAAATTTTAACAAAATTACAAAATTCTTAAGCGAGGGTGAGTTCTCACACTGTGTATGAGGCATTTCAGCAAGCACTTTCCACGCAAGAAATATCAAAGAAAACATATACACACAAATGACAAAGTTGAAATATAAAGCACAGCTAAAATAGCTCTAAGCTTCAAGCAAGCAAATCCAGCATAGAATCAACAAATTGTTGGGTTCTGATTAGCATAAAACGGAAAAATACATAATTATAAATTCATAACAAAACCATGAATTTTTTATATTTGAAGTGTGACAAAGAAACCCTAGAATACCAAAATTAAAGGAGATCCGTAAGGTAGAGATTGAAAAGAAAAAAGAGAGAGAAAAATGTTGATTGTAGAAGAAATTAGAAAGGTTTATGCAGAGAATTACCAGAGATCTTGTTCGTCTGTTGGATTTACTGTGTATCTGAGAGAGAGAGGACGGAATAAAAGGGAGGGAAACTCAAAAAATATAAACATGAAACGCGGGGAGGGGGAGGGGCGTTTGTTTATAAATTGAAATTGTGACATCATTGGTGCCTTTTGTCTAAAGTGGTATTTCCTATTTAACTAAAGAGAGATGCTACGTCTACGACAATTTTACAACATTTTTACAACAAATCACAGGTAGTTAGTTGTTATTGGTTCAAATTTGAAACTAACACTAAGATTACTTTTTTGCCCCAACAATAACAACCAATAACAACCTGCCACTTAGGAAATGTTGTAAAAATATTGTAGAAATGTTGTATACATAGCATTTCTCTTAACTAAATTCTATATTTTACCAAATGTTTGGGGATGTTTTTATTTTGGTCCCCTAAAATTGAACTTTTTTAAAAAATTGTTTCATTTTCAAAACGGTCTACTCTAGGATTTTTTTCTTTTTCTTTTTCTTTTTGTACATCAAAATATTAAATACTGGGATGTGGGGATTTGTATCGTAAATGTCTTAGTTTGATATATCTTTAAGACTAATATGTTTGTTTAAGTGCAAACAAAGGGATTTTTTTTTTTTTTTTTTTTCCGGTTCTTTTCATTTCTCTTCTAATGGCTCATGGAGATAGCCGAAATGTTTATTTTTAAAAAAGGAATCAAACCTAGTAGACTAAAATTAAAAAGGGTAAGAAAACAACTCCAAACTTTAAGATTTTTACAAATTATTCTATCCAATTAGGCAGAAATAATATCTATTTTTTTATGAATGTAGAAATAATACCTCATGCATCTTTTGATGATTTAATTTTTTGGTTTAATTTTATTTATTTTGTTTATGCCAAGTTTTGTGGAAGCTAAACCATTACTACATTTTAAAATATAATTTATTGTTTAAAGAAAATAAGTCAATAAAAATAATTTAATCTAAACTTGCTTTAAATAATGATAATAATAAAGAGAAAAAGTTCAATTTAACCGTTATGGATATATTATTACAAAAATATTAGAAAACTATTACATTATTTAAAATGTGCTTGGTAAATTATATATTTAACCGTAACATGATAATTCTACACTCTTTTGAGTAATGCTTATCTCAAAATTTGATGATTTTGGCAGAGTGGACTTGGGACAAAATTCTTTCCAAATAACATTGCTAATGTGCCAATTTAAAAATTAAATTGAACATGAAATAATCCAGTTTAAGTGTGCTTTACAAGAAATAATTGCAACACTGATAACCCCTTCCCCTTCTTTCTCTCTTGCTACTTGTTTTTCTAAATATCTTATTCAAGATCTTCATTCTTCAAATTCAAGTAGGCAGCTTCTACATGGGGATGAAGGCAAATGACATATCTTATGCTCTGTTTAGATTGATGGGGAGTAGAGGGGAAGGAGGGAGAATGATTTAATTTACTTTGTTTTTATGTTTTTTAAGGGAGAAGGGGGAGGGGTTTGGAGAGACTTTAAGAACTTTTAACCCCTTATTTTTAATTTCCCCAAATTGGAGAGATTTGGAGGGGGAGTAGAGGAGAGTAATTGTAGAGCTAATTTAACATTTTGATTACCTATTTTAACACCCAACTTTCTTTCTTAAGTAAACTCTATCTTTATTTCTTTCTTGGATTTTATTGTTTAATTTTAGGTTAATTTGGATTTATAATTTTCACAGATTCATATGATTTTGCTAGATTTTTTTCAATCTCTAGTTATTTTGCGGTTTAAGGTATGTATTCTACACATATTTGTAGGGGCAGTGCCAAATACAAATGAGGGTGGTCACAGGACCACCCTGAAATTTTTTTTTAATATACCTATAAATTTTTTGAGTTTTAAATTAATATGGGTCTTTTGACCACCCTAAAAAAAAACTTGAACACCCTTAATAACAATTGAGCCCATCTATATATCTATATATAAAATAATAGGTAAAACTAAGAGAAAATCCAATTAGATTTCAAATTGGAATTAAATTAGAGTATAATTTTATGCAATGTGTCCCATCTAAGCTAAGTTTTTAAATTTTTGTGCCAAATGAGTTAATTCAATATAAAAATTGGATTTCAATTAAAGTTTAATTTTGTGCCATGTGTCCTATCTAATTTAAGTTTTTTAATTTTTGTGTCAAATGAGTTAATTTAGTGTAAAAAACGATGAGTCCAATATAAGTAAACCATAAAAAATATAATTTTTGAATGATTTTATATTTATGAGCATTTTTTTGTATAACTAAAAAAAATTCAAGTTTATAAGTTATATATATATATATATATATATATATATATATATATTGTAGGGACTCAATTTAGAAAAACCCTAACAATACATTTCTAGAGAGTGGGATGAAGAATTAGGCCCTAACAGACTAACAACAGTACACAAGGAACTTTTCACCATTGAAGGGGGATGAACCCAATTTATGCCTAAGGGTAGCTCCTCGGCACTTGTCCGAGGAGGTTCCTTCTTTTTTCTCTCTCCCCTCCCCCCTCTTTAACTGCTTTCCTCGCCCTTCTTATATAGTCCTCTTCCTCCTATCTCTTTATTCCATCTATTGATCATCCACTTGCCTTCCCTCTGACCGTCCGTCCCATCAGAGGCCTTATCAGTACTCGAGTGGTTCGCAAGGACCAATGTTACCCTGTCCAGGGGTTACATCCCCATTAATGCGGCCAGGGGGTTAGATGAGTGCATTTAGTGTGGAGGTGACAAATTGTTCTGGGCCTGTTCCCCCACCTGAAATTAGCCTCGGTACGCCGAGAACAGGGATGTCCTCGGCGTGGATCAAAAAAAGCATAGGTCTTCATACACCAGCCTCGGATGATCATCCCTCCTCGGCATGGGCCTTGGGCCAAATGCCAGATGGGCCGAGGCTACCAAGCCCACGGGCCCCACAATAGCCCTTCAAAATCCTGCTGCCCGTTCCCTCAGACGGGGAGGAGGGTTTTGATATTCACGGGCCCTCTAGACGATTCATCCCATCTCGGCCCACGTCAGGGCTGGGGGCTTTTTGCCTGCCCAATGTACGTTTTGGCGTTTCGAGACTCAATGTGCGCTTGCATTAAATTTTGGCGGCTCCACGTTTCCCACTTCCAACAGTGTGATGGTAATCGTTCGGTGGGGATCTCCTGCTTTTATGGGCGGGAGGTTATGCTTGGTGAACTTAAATTGGGGATATAAATACTTGTTTGAACCGCTTGGCTTCCTTATTTGCGCGCTCACGAACTTTGGTGCATATTCCTTGAATCTGGTTCAACTTCCACACTGCCCGAGGAGGATCTCCATATTTTCATAAGTCTTCTTCTCTCAGTAGCACAAAATTTTCTTTGATTTTACTCTTTCTTTCCTTCTTTCGGATCCTTTAGTCGTTGCTAGGAATGGGTAAGTTTAAGAAGTTGGTTGAGTCTGACGAGATGATGAAGAAATTCATTGTCGATTATGGGATACCCAGTAATGTGAGTTTGAGGTATTGTGAGGAAAGGGAGTGGTATATTAAGAGAAACGAGGGTGAAGTTGTGATCCCTATAGTCGCCTTCGTAGAGGGAGGGATGAGAATCCCTATGAGGCCAGTGACGAGCGGATACCTTAGGCATTTTCGGCTGGCTCCTACCCAGTGTGTCGTTAATGTATTTAGGATACTAGGGTGTGTAGACGCCTTGAATGAGAAAATGGGGCTGAGATTAACTCACCATGACGTAAACTGGTGCTACAACCTCCAGCACTTGAGGGGTAAGACGTACTATATGAAGACGAGGGACGATAGGGTCCGACTTATCCAGTGCCTTCCCGATTCTAATAAGGGGCTGACTCAAGATTTCCTCATTGTGTCGGGGGAATGGCACGACGGTCTCTACTACCCAACAGTAAAGGGAGAGCCAGGTAGGGTACTCGAAATAGGAGGCGGTCCAGATTCTTGTATTATATTTTTTTTTTGTGGCGTATCTGTCTTGATTGATTGATCACAGGAGCTTTGTTTCTGTTTCTGCAGATCCGCACGCCTTCGCGCGTCATTTTCACCTGGTCAACAAGGAGGATTTGGAAGCCGTTCTTAAGGCGGAACTCTTTTTGAACGAGGCTGACAACCAGGTTAGAGCCGCCCACAAGATCCTCGGGTGCGACCCAGCCCAGAAGTCATTCCCGGTCCCAAAGCATGTCATTAGGGCTCGTGATCCTCGGCTTAGGCAAATCACTGTGGTGGAGGACGGTTTTGCATTTTTCGAGGGATCTTATATTCCGGAAGGCATTCCGCTGGCAGGTTCTTCCTTATCCTATCAAGTAACAGAGACCGAGGAAGGGAAACCTAAGAAGGCAGGGGAGGTGGTCAAACTGAGCTCGTCTGAGGACGAATTTAGTGTGTTTAACCTAGCTGATCAGCCCGAGGATCCCTCCGGTGATTTGGGGGACCCTCATTTGTCCAAAGCCGATCTTCAGTCCCCAAGGGTTGGTATTCAGGCCGAGATGGGTTTAAAGAGACAGCCCCAAACCAGCCTTCTTGACCTGCTTGAGGGCAACTCCAAGAAGGGTGTGCCAAGAGAGTCATAGCCCAAGCCCCCATCACCTCTACCCCAGCCTTTGTCTGTGCGCACCAGGTCGTCCTCTATCCCTCCAGTCTCAGACCCTCAGTCCGAGTCTTCCGACCCAAAAAGGAAGAGATCTTTCAAAGGCAAGGACCCAGTGGATGGGGGCAAATCCCATTCTTCGCCAGAGGAAGGTGGAATCCACCAGCCTCCTAAACAACTGAGGCTTGGTGGTCAACGTAAGGGGAAGGAGATCGTTCAGCAGTCCGAGGCCCAGGCCTGGCTGCCCGCTGCCATGCTCCATGGTCAACCTTTGATGGATGACGCGTCGATTCGGGAATCCCGAGGAGGCGAGTGGGCTCTCGTAGCCGACAAACTGGAGAAGTCTCTTCTCCTTCCCACCGACATGGCCGAGCTCGGGAGCATGAGTGGGCCAGAGGTTGCTCTTAACCTTAAGAGATATCTAGGCATGGTGGGTCCCCTGGTACCTGTTTATTCTGTTTGAATTTTATTGCTTAGCACCTTCCCTTCTCTTTACGGTGTACATGTTTTTGTTGGCAGGCTGTCCAGGCCCTTTTCAGGCTAGATGAGGAGGTCGATGGCCAGAGTAGCGCTTTAGCGCAGGAGCGTGACAAGTTCTTGAAAGCTGTAAGTACCCTCAAGAGATCTGAGGCCGATCTAAAAAAGGCGATCGAGAATCTGGAGGAGATGACAAAAGCTAGGGACAATGCTGCCTCTAACTTAGCCGCGGCTACGAAGCAGGCCGAGGATCAGACAAAGCGCTTGCAGGATGTCGAAGGCCACCTACGAACTGCCAAAGAGGACATCGCCGACCTGAAGAAAAAGTTGGCCGAGGCAGCTAACGCGAGGGGTATTACTGAGTATGCCAGGGACGAGGCTGTGAGGGCCAAAGACGAGGCGGTGTTTGCAAGAATAGACACCGAACGCTCTGTAGAACAGGCGGAAGAGGAGGCTTTTGCCGAGGGGGTGGCTAAGACTGAAGCCACCCTCAAAGCTCAAGTTCCCGTAGTGTGCAGGCGCTTCTGTTCTGAGACCTGGCATGAAGCCCTCAACCAATCGGGGGTTGATGCCTCGTCTAACCTTAGGAGGGCAGAGAGAGTATATTACCCCTCCGCAATTCGCGAGGTTGCCCCTATTGCTTCCGAGGAGGGATCTGCATTACCAGAGGCAAGTGAAAGTCATAATAAAACTGCTGAGGACACATCTTCAGCTGACAGACCTTTTGAGGAGGCTGGGCCTCATAGAGCATTGGAGGGGGCTAGAACCGAGGGTCAAGAAGTGCCCCAAGATGTGGTGAGGCTTCCTGCTAACTCCCCTGCCACACTCATGGTCCCTCTGATTTCTCCCATCGTGGAAGGATCCTCTGAAGTAGCCCCTCCGAGACAAGGTCCCTAGGTGTTGGTCGAAGCTTTTTGGCAAGCTCCTTAAGACAATTTGCCTACTGAGTTGGGGGGGAATGGCATATGGCATAGGACACTCTTATTTGCTTTCTTTTTCATTTCATTTTGCTTTTTGCCTTAGTGGCATTGTAATGAAACACTATACTTTCTATTTGAAATGAATATTCAATATTTTGCTGCTAGTTATTGACGCTTTCTTTTACTCGCCTTACTTTGATATTTTGCCCAATACCTTGGTTCTGTTCTAGACTTAGTCTCAGGAGACCATCTGCTATCCTTCAAGCATAAATACAAGGACCGTATCACAACTCGGTTCTAAATAACGCTTTGGTTCTTCTGCAAATAGTTAGTTTAACACTTCGGTTCTTCTGCGAATAGTTAGTTTAACATTTCGGTTCTTCTGTAAATAGTTAGTTTAACATTTCGGTTCTTCTGTAAGTAGCTAGTTTCCCCATAGGTTTGAATCCTTGGACCATGCAATACCTTGGTTCTGTCTAGTACCCAGTATAACTGTGTGGTTAGTTTTCTCATAGGCTTGAGTCCGAGGACCATGCAATGCCTTGGTTCTGTCTAACACTTTGGTTCTTCTGTAAGTATCTAGTTTCCCCATAGGTTTGAGTCCTTGGACCACGCAATACCTTGGTTCTGTCTAGTACCCAGGTATAGCTAAGTGAATAGCTTCCCATAGGCTTGAGTCCGAGGACCATGCAATGCCTTGGTTCTGTCTAATACTTCTATTCTTCTGTAAGTATCTAGTTTCCCCATAGGTTTGAGTCCTTGGACCATACAATACCTTGGTTCTGTCTAGTACCCAGATATAACTGAGTAGTTAGTTTTCCCATAGGCTTGAGTCTGAGGACCATGCAATGCCCTGGTTCTGTCTAACACTTCTATTCTTCTGTAAGTATCTAGTTTTCCCATAGGTTTGAGTCTTTGGACCATGCAATACCTTGGTTCTGTCTAGTACCCAGATATAACTAAGTGGTTAGTTTTCCCATAGGCTTGAGTCCGAGGACCATGCAATGCCTTGGTTCTGTCTAACACTTCTATTCTTCTGTAAGTATCTAGTTTCCCCATAGGTTTGAGTCCTTGGACCATGCAATACCTTGGTTCTGTCTAGTACCCAGATATAACTGAGTGGTTAGTTTTCCTATAGGCTTGAGTCCGAGGACCATGCAATGCCTTGGTTCTGTCTAACACTTCTATTCTTCTGTAAGTATCTAGTTTCCCCATAGGTTTGAGTCCTTGGACCATGCAATACCTTGGTTCTGTCTAGTACCCAGATATAACTGTGTGGTTAGTTTTCCCATAGGCTTGAGTCCGAGGACCATGCAATGCCTTGGTTCTGTCTAACACTTCTATTCTTCTGTAAGTATCTAGTTTCCCCAAAGGTTTGAGTCCTTGGACCATGCAATACCTTGGTTCTGTCTAGTACCCAGATATAACTGAGTGGTTAGTTTTCCCATAGGCTTGAGTCCGAGGACCATGCAATGCCTTGGTTCTGTCTAACACTTCTATTCTTCTGTAAGTATCTAGTTTCCCCATAGGTTTGAGTCCTTGGACCATGCAATACCTTGGTTTTGTCTAGTACCTAGGTATAGCTGAGTGGTTAGTTTTCCCATAGGCTTGAGTCCGAGGACCATGCAATGCCTTGGTTCTGTCTAACACTTCTATTCTTCTGTAAGTATCTAGTTTCCCCATAGGTTTGAGTCCTTAGACCATGCAATACCTTGGTTCTGTCTAGTACCCAGATATAACTGTGTGGTTAGTTTTCCCATAGGCTTGAGTCCGAGGACCATGCAATGCCTTGGTTCTGTCTAACACTTCTATTCTGAATGAAGGAGTTTGTCCTCGGCTCTTGGAGTCTTACTTTTGGTATGATGATATCCTCGGACCGCTTTACTGGAAACGGTTCCTCCTCGGGTCGGACCATTAACTCTACGGTGCTCTGGGCAGGGGTGGTTCGGACTCTGATCTTACATGTGGCATTGACCTCGCCTTCAACTCAAGTTCCCGTCCTCCTCAATTACGAGGCGTCCCCTGACTGTTCGCGTTCCGCGCCTGATGTTTCGATGCGCAAGACGCGCTCTCATTGATATCCTCTTGAATTGATACAAATCCAGCGGTCTACGGTCTCCTTGGGATTTGGTCAGGATTAATACCGCTGATAATCCTCTTTTCGAACTCTGTGTGGATCAATTCCCACCAGTCTCCATCCTCTATATAAGGCTTTCTAGGGGGAAACGTCTCTCCACACTCCATGAACTCTCTAACACAACTAGAAACACGTCCTTTCACCTCTCCGAGCCCCTTCAATAACCCTGCTAGGATTGTGACCAGAGTTGGGAGATATGGGGCGGCCCTGGGTGGGTGTGAGGACACACAGGCCAAAGGCCCTACGTCTCTGGCCGAGAGCCGTTGTGGCCACAGCCCCCATCAAACTTCCGGCACGGCAGAGCCTGGGCATAACCCTGATAGTGCCGTGCATGATGGCCAGGAGGGATGTCCCTGAAGTACCTAACGCTCTTCCTCGGGGCGCATCCCTACCGAAGGAGACGCACAAGATCACGTCATGTCTGGTGCCCGAGCGTTGCCGTCTCCAACGGCCAACCCTCGTGAGGCTTGGAGAGGATGAAGGGAACATCATGGGGAAGGGCCTCACGGTGCCCCTGCGTCGGCTCCTCTCTTTGTTTAAGTTCCGCTGCACCGGCCAAGGAGTTGTTGGTAGCATTAAAACATGCCTGCCTCAGCCCCATTCCCTGTAGCTAGTTTTAGAACAGGTCCACCTGGGCCTCTGTTTGTAGAATTAGCTTTAAAATAAGCCTGCCTGAGCCTCTGTTTGTATCTTGTACTTTCTTTTCATTTAATAAAATAATATGATGTTCCTTTTCTTTTCTGTTGAATCTTCTACTTTTCTGCAATTTTTTTTTTTTTTTTTTTTTTTTTTTTGGTGATGCATCGTTGTCAACCTTCCGTAAACTAGCTACTTAGGAACGATCGTCCGTTGCGCCTGCTAGTGCACTAATTCTTCCCACAGACGGCGCCAATTGTAGGGACTCAATTTAGAAAGGCCCTAACAATACATTTCTAGAGAGTGGGATGAAGAATTAGGCCCTAACAGACTAACAACAGTACACAAGGAACTTTTCACCATTGAAGGGGGATGAACCCAATTTATGCCTAAGGGTAGCTCCTCGGCACTTGTTCGAGGAGGTTCCTTCTTTTTTCTCTCTCCCCACCCCCCTCTTTAATTGCTTTGCTCGCCCTTCTTATATAGTCCTCTTCCTCCTATCTCTTTCTTCCATCTATTGATCATCCACTTGCCTTCCCTCTAACCGTCCATCCCATCAGAGGCCTTATCAGTACTCGAGTGGTTCGTAAGGACCAATGTTACCCTGTCCAGGGGTTACATCCCCATTAATGCGGCCAGGGGGTTAGATGAGTGCATTTAGTGTGGAGATGACAACCTGTTCTGGGCCTATTCCCCCACCTGGAATTAGCCTCGGTACGCCGAGGACAGGGATGTCCTCGGCGTGGATCAAAAAAAGCATAGGTCTTCATACACCAGCCTCGGATGATCATCCCTCCTCGGCATGGGCCTTGGGCCAAATGCCAAATGGGCCGAGGCTACCAGGCCCACGGGCCCCACAATATATATATTAATAGCCAAAGTTAAGAGAAAATCCAATTAAATTCTAAATTGAAGTCTAATTTTGCGTCACGTGTCTCATCTAATTTTTAAATTTGTGTTTCAAGTGAATTATTAGGTGCAAAAATTAAAATTAAAGAGTCTAAATTAAATTAGATTCTAAATTGAATTTTAATTGGAGTTCAATTTTGCGCATGTGTTCCATCTAATTTTTTAATTTTTGTGACAAGTAAATTATTGAATGCAAAATCAGAAGAGTCTAGATTTAATTAGATTCTAAATTATATATATGTAATTGTAATTGTTTTTAAATATATCCGTGCATATGCACGGGATTACACATTAGTTAAAAATAAAATTCAACCTCTCCAAAATTTTGGTCCATTGAATGTTGAACAAAAAAATTGCAAGAAATGCAATGTTCACAATATTTTTGTAACAAATTTTAAATCGCAAATTGTTATTGGTAAACAAAAAAATAATTTAAGTGGTAAGTTCAAATTAGAACCAGTAAAAACTTACCACCTAGGCTTTGTTGTGAAAGTGTTGCAAAAATATTGTGGACATAGCACTTCTCAAAAATTGCCCAAACAAAAAAATTAGCCTAAAATCTCAAATCAAATTTTAATTGTGATTTTTTAAATTGTGTTTTCAAATCGCTATTTTTTATATATAAAAAATGCACACTTTTTAAATAGCTAGTCTATTAGTGCTTGCTTTAGTCTTTAGCCGAATTTGTTGGATTTATGTGATATATTTTTTCAAAAAGATAATGCATTTTGTTTATATTAGTACTTATTTAGGCAATATGTTAGTAATTGAATGAGAGGTCAGTAACTTAATAATTGTTTGGTTGTGTACATTGAAAAAGATGTAGCTGATAACATTGATAATGAAACTATCATATCACACAATGATTTCAAAATATAAAAACTTGTGAAATGAAATTTTAAAACTTTATGTATTTGCGTATGTTTTTATTTTGTGATGTTAATATATTCAAGTTTTATTATTATTAAATTTTTTTAATTAATTTTTTTTTAATGATCACCCTAGAAAGAATTTCTGGAGCCGCCACTACGCATTTGGTTTATGGGTTATGTAGAAATGGTGATTTTTGACTTGTTGGGTTTTTTTCCTAGAATTTTAAAGTTTGAAAGAGTTGCTCACAACATGTTTGATAAATTGCTAGAGTGGTTGTATATAGAGATAGAGTTGCTATTTTTTGTAAGCCCCAATAGCAAGAGGACAAAGCCAAGTTTTAAGTTTTGACTCTGTTGCGTGAATCGTGCTTTGTGTTTGTTCTTATATTCAATTAACAAGATGATCCTAAATAAAGTGTTTAGTAAAGAAACTGAAATTCTTTTTAGGCACGTTTTCTTTTCTTTTTTCTTTCTTTAAACCTTTGGTCCTTACTTTTAAATAATTTCAATTGACACTCCCTTAAGAAATGTGAAGTGCGGTCATTTGTAACTTCGAAGTTCTTTGTGGTTTTGATGATTGAACGTTTGGGATGTCTTAAATATTTGAATGGTTGCAATGGTCTTCTTGCATCTGCTTAACAATACAAAGGGAGCCATGATGTATGACTTTGTCATATTTGCTTAATTCTAAAATTTTTGTAAATTTGTAATGCATAAATTTGCTGCCTTATTGATTCATAATTTGTTAATGACGATAGCAATTGTACATCGAGGCTTAAAAAAGGCATCATATCAAAAGAAACTTAAATTCATATAAACCCTTTTTGGTTAATAAGGAGCAGTAATGAGAAAATAATAACGATAGAAGTGCATTATTAATATATTCCACAATTCAGTTAGGAGAAGGGAACGTAGCAAACAGGGCAGAAAAATTTGTGGATATAATAATGTAACAAACAGAGCGGAAATTTAAAAAAATTTGCCGGGTCAGACACGGGGGAAAATGATAACGGTTCAAAGTTCTTCTAATGTGGAAAAGGGAACGTAGCAAACAGGGCAGGAAATTAATATCTTGTGAAGTGTCAAACACGGTGGAAAATGATCATGGTTCAAAGTTCATCCAATGTAGAAAAGGCAACGTAGCAAGCAGGGCAGGAAAATTTAATATCTTCTGAAGTGTCAAATACGGTGGAAAATTATTTGCTTCTAATATAACCGCCCAAGCTCCAAATTCAAACGTAATTGAGCCCACATTCCACTAGTTTGCCTATACAACACCAAATATATCACCAGCTTCCTTAATCCTTCTCCAAACCAAATGACGCTTCACCAATACAATTTGTGTGCATCGTCATCTTATTCCATATACCTTCATCTGATGACTCTTTTCTTTCTCATTTGCCTAGTCTGCTTGCAACCCACCATTACAGCCGTTGCTCCAACAAATGAGACTGATCGTTTTGCTTTGCTCAAATTCAAAGAATCTGTACCTCAGGATCCCTCTAACATATTGAGCTCATGGAATGACTCTATGCACTTCTGCAATTGGCTAGGAGTCAAATGCAGCCGTCGGCACCAAAGAGTCAGAGTCTTAGACCTACAAGGCTACAAGTTACGTGGAACTCTATCACCTTACATCGGCAACCTCAGCTTTCTAAGGTCCATCACCCTCCAGACTAATAGCTTCTATGGTGAAATTCCACAAGTTGTTGGTCATTTGTTCCGACTGCAACGGCTAGATCTTAACAATAACACGTTGGATGGGGAAATACCATCTAGCTTGTCCAACTGCTCCAATCTCAGGTTCATGCATCTTTATGCGAATAAGATTAAAGGGAATATTCCAGGGGAGTTAGGCTCTTTAATTAAACTCAAATCACTTCAGCTTGCCATAAACAATTTGGAAGGACGGATCCCACCTTCTCTAGGAAATCTTACATTGCTAATATATTTTTCTGTAGGGGAAAATAATATGGTGGGAAATATTCCAGATTCCATAGGCCAATTGAAATCCTTCGAATGGTTCTCAATTTCGATCAATAAGTTTTCAGGTACAATCCCTTCCTCTCTTTACAATTTGTCATCTCTCAAAGTCGTCGCAGTTACATCCAACCAACTTAGTGGCACACTTCCAGCCAACATGGGCCTCAGTCTTCCTAATCTGCAAGTTCTTCCATTTGCCTTTAATGATTTCTCTGGACAAATCCCTACTTCATTATGTAATGCAACTCAGCTTCAATAAATTGAATTAGGTGACAATAAGTTTTTGGGATCAGTTCCAACAAATTTGGGAAATCTACTGAATCTTTCAAATCTTAGGTTGAGTTTCAATTATCTCAGAAAGAACCTCCATTTCTTAACATCGTTGACAAATTGTAGTAGGCTTCAAACATTGGGTTTAATAGGGTGTTCTGCCCGATTCTATATCAAACTTGTCCACCCAACTCACTAGATTATATCTTGGAAACAATGAAATATCTGAAACTATTCCTGGATCATTATCAAATCTCTTTAACTTATATGTCTTGAGGTTAAATGATAATCACATCACAAGCGTCATTCCTACTACTTTTGGGAAGTTTGAGAAGATGCAAGCATTGGGTTTATATGGAAATAGATTGTCAGGAGAAATACCAGCCTCCATAGGCAACCTTACTCAGTTATTCACACTTCAATTAAGTGAAAACAGATTGGAAGGAACCATACCTCCAACTATAGTAAACTGCAAAAATTTGCAAATCTTGGTCATTTCACAAAATAACCTTAATGGATCCATAACCCAGCTGCTTATTGGTACTTCTTCGTTACCACTAGTACACCTCAATTTATCTCACAACTCATTCACGGGCAAACTACCATTTGAAGTAGGTAATTTGAAAAATATCAACCAAATGGATATCTCTAACAATAATTTGTCTAGTGAAATTCCTACATCGATAGGAAATTGTTTGAGCTTGGAATATCTTTACCTGCAAGTGAATTCCTTTCATGGTGCCATACCATCATCTATGGCTTCTTTGAAAGGTCTTCGACATTTAGATGTTTCACAAAATAACCTATCAGGACCCATTCTAGAGGGTTTAGAGAAGTTGCTTTTCTTGGAAAATTTGAATCTATCATTCAATAATTTTGAGGGTGAAGTACCAATTGAAGGGGTTTTCAAAAACGTAAGTGTTGTATCATTGATTGGAAATACTAAACTTTGTGGTGGTATACCAAAATTGCAATTGCCAAAATGCCCTACAAATGTTATGAAACCAAGAAAATCCATTGGATTCAAACTAGCAATTGTAATTATCTCTATTGTTCAAATTTTCCTTATGTTTTCATCTTTTCTTATTTGGATGAAAAAATCAAAAAAGAAATCACCTTCAACGGTTTCAGCAATGGACCTCCTTCAAAATGTTTCATATAAAGAACTCTATCAGGCAACTAGTGGATTTTCTCCAAGTAATTTAATTGGATCTGGTAGTTTTGGCTCTGTATATAAAGGACTTATTCATCCGGAAGAAAGATCAATTGTTGTAAAGGTCCTTAATCTTCAACAAAAGGGTGCTTCCAAGAGCTTTATGGTTGAATGTAATGTCTTAAGAAATATCCGGCACAGAAATCTTGTTAAGATATTAACATGTTGCTCTAGCATGGATTATAGTGGGAATCAATTCAAAGCTCTAGTATTTGACTTCATGACAAATGGAAGCTTAGATTTTTGGCTTCATCAAGGGCTAGACAATGAAAACCAATCAAGGAACTTGAGCCTTCGTCAAAGACTAGATCTAGATGTTGCAATTGATGTGGCTTCTGCAATTGATTATCTTCATAACTATTCTTCACAACCAATCATTCATTGTGATTTAAAACCAAGCAATGTTCTTCTAGACAATGACATGGTTGCTCATGTAAGCGATTTTGGTTTAGCAAGGCTCCTTCCAATCACCAATGATTCTTCTGGAAAGCAAACTAGTACAATTGGGATAAAAGGATCAATTGGATACGTTGCTCCAGGTAACTTCTTTTGAATTCTTCTAGTTAAATCCCTCAAAACATCTTTACTATCAATAGAGGATACACAAATTCTCTCTCTTCTTGCACACATAGAAATGCACCTAGTCACTCAATTTACAATTTTATTTTAATTGAAGAATTTAAAGGAAACAAAATTAGATTCTCAAAATAAAAACAAAAAACAAAGAAGAAAAAAAGCAAACAAAAGCATTAAGCATGTTTTAAGCCTTGATAAATTTGATTAGTTGAGTTGATTAGTTTGAGACATTGCTTTCTCCATTGACTAAGTATATTCGTTTTTCATGTTTGAGATGACTGATGATAGCTTGTCAATTTATTATGGTAGATCTGGTCTTAAAATAGTTCTGTACTATTGTTTTGTGACATTAACTCATGTGTCATGTACTATAGAAGTTGTCAACAGACATTATTGAAGTAATGGAAACTAATAGGAACCACGATTTTTGTTGAACATGGGGCAGCGGAGGCATTCGTACCCAAGGAGTCCAACTAGTCCAAACCATTAACCACATTTTCTGTGCTACACATAAATCACAAATATTGCCTGCTTGTTATGAGTCTAATGTAGATTGTGAATTGTGATACTTATATGGAAGGAAGTGAATTTGTTTTTAAAATAGATTTGTTCCCCGTGAAAAACTTTACAAAATTTATATAAAATAACTAAAATACCAACAAATATTTGATAGATATAATCTATGAACGTATCACACTAGGACATGCACACGCGCACAAATTATCAATGCTTCTAACTTGAAAATTTGAAATGATAGATTTTGTCTTCACGTTCCTCTTTAGATTCAACATTTGTTTTGCTATTTTGAATATACAACCAAATGAAGTTGTACTTGCATTAAATTCCAAATATCATTGTAGGAAACTGACAATTTTTCCTTGCATATCATAATTAAATTATAGAGTATGGCATGGGTGGTGAGGCATCAATAGAGGCAGACGTGTACAGCTATGGTATATTACTATTGGAGATGTTCTTAGGAAAGAAACCCACTGATGACATGTTTAAAGATGGTCTCAATCTTCACAATTTTGCTAAGATGGCATTGCCTGAAAAGCTTGTTCAAATTGTTGATCCAATCCTTCTTCCAAGAGAAGTTCATGAAGCTCCAACAGCAATAGTGGCAGCTGGAGAATATAATAATGGCAATGAAATTCAAGTAGACGTGGGAGCTAAAGGTATTTCAAACTTGTGCCAAGTGGATCCCAATTTGCATAAATGCTTAGTATCAATCCTTGAAACTGGACTTGCATGTTCAATGGAGTCACCAAAAGACAGAATGAAGATGAAGGAAGTTACCAGGGAACTACATTTGATCAAAAGTGCTTTTGTTGATTCTGCTATACGCAGACGTGAATTTAGGAGTATCCAAGTTTAAGGTAATTCTTGATATTTTAAATTTTAATTTGCCTAAATAATAAAATTGTCAATGAAAATTACATCCAATCAACAAGGTTTTTATTTATTTATTTATTGGATGGGTTAATTTTCTGATCTTGATGAATCATTAGAGAAAAAATGTCGTTATCGATTATTTGATAATTATTAAACTCAATCTTATTATTTTTATTTCTACTAGTTGCAAACCCACGCGATGCGTGGAAATAGATAATTATATTTTAATTATGGTATAATATATAATATTTTTCTCTAAATTTTGTGGAAAATAATTTGTTCTCCCAAAAACTTAAAAAAATTTCTAAAATTATTTTTCATTTATTTATCTCAAAAAATATATCATCATTTTATTATTTGGATTTATTTGATTGATATTATTCATTTTTTAGGCGGTCCATATTTTGATAAATTATGTTATCATGCATTATATTTTCCTTTTTTTTTTTTTCTTGTACAACTAAATTGTTTGAGTTTCAAATATATTAGTCAAAATTTTCATTCTCTTAAAAAGAGATTATTATATTTATAATTTTTCTTATCGTAGGAGTAGTTTCGAACTATTGATTGAGTTTTGTTTATTAATATAGATACATGAGATTGGAACTGCATATTTCTTAGACATTCCTAAGAGATTATACCATATTATAAATCTAATATTTAAAATAATATGTAGGAAAAAAGTAAACTTTATGTCTAAAATTGAACACCTTGCCTAAAATTTAATATATTTATTTCACATATATGTGAAAGTGTTGACTGTCGATCTCTATGAGAGATAGAGAGAGTGAGAGAGTTGGAGGTGTTACCGCGTAAGGTAAGGTGAAAATTGTAGAGGCATTAAAGAGAGCTTTTATTTATTTTGGTTATGGAGTAGAAGGCATTAAAGAGTAAGACTAAATTGACTAATAGAAGAAAGAAAGTATATATATAATGGGTAGACTAAACGGTTGTATCCTACATGGGGAAACAAATAAAGGGAAAAAAAAAATGAAATGAGCTTGTTCTCCATGTAATTATTTTTTCTATTAATTTTTTTTACATCAAGATGTAACTTATTATATATATATATATATATATATTGTATGATTGTAAAATTGATAATTTATATTTTACCTTGGAATTGGAAAATCAGTGTTACTTTTGCAATGGTTGCACCAAAATTCATTTTCAAATTTAACCTTTTTGTTGCACTTTGCGCATCCGATATAGTATCATCCAAAGTTTGTTTCAATATTTTTTGTTGTTGCAAGGCATGTGAATATGGTTTCCTACAATATAAAAGAAAAAAAAAATTACTTTTTTGTTAAGTTTATTGAAAACTAAATTTATTATTGGTGTAATGTTATTGAAAAAAATATTTAGAGTACCTGATCATCTGACTCCCATTCCAAGGATATTATTTGCTTGATTTTCCTTCTATTTTTTTTTTTTTAAATCTTTTTTAAGGCGGTATTTCCTCCTTGAATTGTAGAGGAATTCCTTCAATTTGAGTTTTTTTTTTTTTTTTTTTGAGAGATAATTACAACATGTTGTAAACCCCACAACTTGAACATTTTCCCCCTTAGACCCCCAAGTACTTTATGCATGGGGAGGTGCCAATTCGAGTATTTTCCACATTTCTTTCATGATAGAAGATTAAAATTAAAACATGGTTAACAATTATTAGATATGAAGGTTGTTATTGTACTAAATTAATGTATTAGGATTATTTTTTAAAAAATAATAGATTAGAGTAGATCAACAATCAAAGAGAACACTTCCTCAACAAAAATAAAAAATAAAAAAAATAACAATCAAAGAGAACAAAAAAAAAAAAAAAAAAAAAAAAGAACTTAAAATACAAAATTAAATCGCATCAACCAAAAGTAGAGTTCTAAAGAATAAAAAATTTATCAACCTAAAGCAGAGATGCAAGAAAAATATTTAAAAAAAAAAAAAAAAAACTGAGAGAGAGAGAGAGAGAGAGAGAGAGAGAGAAAGAACCTTTGTTTTTGTGACAGACAACTATGCAAAGAATGAAAGAGAGAATGACAAATTTACAGTAAAATGGTGTGAATAAAAAGAGACAAAATAAGAGAAAGATGAAGAGTGATATTAAAGTGAAGGATAGTGAAGAGATGAAAAGATATGGGAGAGAGAAAGTGTAAATATTTAAAAAATGAGTAAATGTTAAAAAGAATTATAAAAAATTATAAAGAAATAGGATAATGATGCGGACGTTGATGTGGCTCAATTGGAGCGTAGCAATAATAAATGCTACGCTTCAACTTTTAGATATATATAGATATAGATATAAATGACATGCATTCGAAATTCTTGATATATTGAGCAGCAAACATTTGCTAAAGGACATTAAGAATTGTGAATCCAGTCCTAGATTAGACTACTTTTGTTATTATTTTTTAGTATTACTACAAGGCATGAATATAATATTATTTTATTTCAGTTGTTGGGGTGTGTAAAATAATGTGTGAGTAATAAACACTACACTCCTATTTTAGAGGGCTTCTTCCATTTGGGCACCTTTAGGTTATTGCTTTAATGGCCCACCCTAATCAAGGGATGGTACTTAAAAGGCATTTTGCATCGTTTACCAATCCTATTGGGAAATAAACATTAGTGGAAAATTCTAGGTTCACCCGGGTGGCATGGATGGAAAATAAGTCAATAATCACTATAAACTCAAGAAACACTCAAAAATAAAACCAACTAAACACATCCATGGAAAAACAAATTGCAGAACGACATCCAAATTAATAATTCTCTCAACTGGCAGATATATTTTGTAAAATTAAACTTAAAAATTCTCCAAAAAACGAAACATTTCTAAAGTAAACCATTAAGAAATAAACACCAATAACCCAAGGTTTAGTCAAATGAACTAAAACCCATGTCATCATCAGACTCTTCAGCAGGCTCTTCCTTCTTCACTTCCTCCTTCGCAGTAGCAGCAGGGGCACCACCAGAAGCAGCTACTGCAACAGGGGCTGCGGCAACAGCAAACTTGCTAGGAACCTGCATTTATACTCAAAACAATCAACCTATTGAAGAAAGGTGACCTCCTGTTGGCAAAGTGTAAAAAAGGCCCATTGTGACCAAATGCTTGTCAATTAGCCCAGACAAAATAAGGTGAAGTAAAACAGCAACAGTGCGACACAACTTGACATCAATTGAAAAATGCAGTTTGCTGTCACAAACCATAATGTGATCCTAAAAATCTACACCAAGATCACTTATTATGCCACCCACATGTATTAATATATTAATGCGCTTGCACTCACCTTACCAAACTAATGTTGGTTTACAGTGTGCACCACTTTGTAAAAATCAGTTGCAAGAACTGGGCCTATCCATCCACTCTGTCGATGCCTCGCAGCGGTCAACCACCCATCGCAGCGACACTCACACTCTATTCTATTCATTTATAGAAACAGCTAAGAAAGATAAGACAAGGGGAAAAAAATTCAGGAAAAGATATCTAACTTTGATGATTTTGGCAGAGATATTCTATAATACCATAAAGGGGTAGAGTGGACTAGGGACAAAATTCTTTCCAAATAACATTGCCAACGTGCCAATTTAAAATGTGACCTTCAAAAATTAAATTGAACAAGAAATAATACAGTTTAAGTGTGCTTTACAAGAAACAAATGCAACAATGATATCCCCTCCCCCTGCTTTCTCTCTTGCTACTTGTCTTTATAAATATCTTATTCAAGATCTTCACTCTTCAAATTCAAGTAGGCAGCTTCTACATGGAAATGAAGGCAAATGACATATCTTAGTTCCACTGATGCTCCCTGTAGAAAGTCCATTCTGACAGATTTAATGTTGTCTTTCCATCAGCGGCAACAAGATCCTATGGTGAATCCTCTGCAAATTCGGTTGGCATGGACTTCCAGTGTAGACATGGCTCCCAGTTAGCTTCCTTGATCACCTTTAGTATCTCTTACAACTATCTTGCTCCCTTCAGCTGATAAATGAATCCCATCTCTGAAAAAAAAAATTTATACCCTTTATCACTTAAATTACAATCAAAACACAGCCAACAAATAGAATGATAACTCTGTTACATCACGCTTTATTGGTGAAAGTCATGACTGAAGACAAGTTGACTAACATAGTGCGTACCTAAAGAAGAATGTGAATGCAATTGGTTTAAATTCAATATCAAATGACTCATCTCAAAAACTCAAAATACAAATCTATCACTTGATAACATGAGTGCCAAAAACATGTTATGACAAACTGTCACAAACATAACTAGGAAAGAAACCATGGATAAATTGCATGCACGCGCACAAACAAACACAGGATTTGGACCCAAGACCTAAATGGCTAAACCACAATCCTATACTTATGAGGGGTGGAAGCGCCATCTGACCCAAAGGACATTGGCTATAAATCAGATTATTTATTTATGCTTATAAGAAGTTCCATTGCAGCGCCAAAACTTACGTGAAGCAAGCATCCATCCAATCATCTCTTTTCTGAAGTGCAGTAAAAAGATCAACAACCTTCACACCCATTTTTTGGCCAAGCTTTACACAAGCATCTGAGTATCTTTGGCATAACTCATTTGTTCTAATTAGCTCACTCAAAAATTGACTGGTTTAAGAAGGAAAACTTGTGTTAGAATTCACATTATTAGAAAACCAGGGAAACAACACACTCAAGATGTGGCTCAGAGCACCTTATGTTTCCGCAAATGTTTTCCTCATTGTATGGCAGCATACTAGAACCAAGAAATGTAGTGTTTGGGGTCAAATCATAATTGTTTTTTATTTTTATTTTATTTATATAAATATCAGAGAGCTATCAAGATTGATACAAACTAGAATCCATTTTTCACTGTCTACATTAAGTTCTTATGGAAGGCTAACAGAAGAAAGTAATTCAGGCTTGATAGGTAACAAGGACATCAGATTACTAACATCTACATAGATATGGACAATACTATCCAAAATTATACTAATGTATGTGCATGTCCATCCAAATTCCAATTGGTAATCACACAAGAACTTGAAAGTCAAAAGAGAATCACAGGCATACAAAATTATGGAGACATCTCATCTTTTAAGGTCTATCCTTTGGTTGACCTTGCAAAGAAACCAATTTTCACAAGAAAACATCCACTAGCTTATACTGTCTTGAGCATTATTGATGTCAAACATTTTCCCCAAAAAATTTTCATAGTTGACACCACCAAGTACATCGAGGTTCCATTAGAGCTTTGATAGTATGGTCACCTAAATCCTTTTAAAGCAAAAGGCATTTTCCGCTAGAAGTATAATACCTTTGGAAAAATTTGATTGAGGACCTGGAGAGCCCATTGTGAATTCCACCCACAGTAGCCTCGCAACAATATGTCTGCCTACAATTTATCACGAAGAACATAAGATTCTAATATAAAATTTACAAGATGCATAAAACAAGCTATTCCCAATAGAAACTCCGTAACAGAAACAAATATAAGACAGACAAGGTGTTCGCGTGAGAAAGTAAAGGGATTATTTATGTGAACTTTTTGATACTAGCATGATATTTTCTTCTTCCTTTGATTTAAGTTTACATACCGGCTGGTTCAAACCCACACAAAAAAGTTCATGTATACCTGCATACCGAGAAAGTTAAACTTGGAAGAACATTTAAATTATTTGGAATACTTCAAGGCCGTTTTACACATAACTAGAAGACAAAAGTTCTCGAAATTTTAGAGATGTGACTTTCAGACTAGTCAGCATCTAAAATGCTGAGTTAAACAGGTAAGATAAATTTAAAATATAGTTCAACAGGATCTCAAACACTCTTCAATTTCTTACAAGGACAATCCTCTATACCTGTGGCTTCAACTACATTCAAACTAATTACTAGTAAGACGAGCAACCAAGCTATACAGGAGGTATACAAGGGAGTCCTCCCAAGAATTATAAACAAATATAGCCAATGAAATCTACAAAAGGAGGTGATATGTTAAAAGAATTATGCAAACGACTGCTCCTTACAGTGGCCTCTGGAGATGATCTTGATTATTAAAATATGACCAAAATCTCCCATGCGGAATGCAACAAATCCAATATCCACGAAACATTAGGCATTCGAGTACAATTTACAATTAAGATATTTAAGGCATATGTATGACAGAAATAAGATCAACAAAATATGTGAAATGCAATTAATGAATTCTGTAGTGATTCTAGTGAAGAATGATGTCACTTCAAATTTGACCTGACTAAGCCTTATCAAATTAACGAAATTTTAGGCATTAGTACAACTTACAATTATGAACAAAATACATTGGAACAAATTAAGTGAAATGCAAAATCCTCATCACCTCAAATTGGACTCCACTAAGCCTCATCCAAATTCATGGAGAGGGATCACAATTACATGAACCCCTTTTCCTCAAAAGTTCATAAAAGCATAATATACAAATATACCACCCGCTCCCATTCAACTCCAGTTTGTTTGAAACTTACAGAGTCTGTTTCAGAACTGGGATCAATTCCCAATCCAGATGCTGCCTTTTGGAATATAACTGCAATGATCTGAAAGCAAGAGCAGAACATGTAAAATAGTTAGATTGGAAATTCAGAAGAGTTGGAAGCAAAACTACCCAGCATAGGATGACATGAGTTTCAAACTCTTCAGCTGTAATAATATCATCAATGTCATAATATTTTGCCATCCTTGAAACCTCTGCTCACTGCTCTTACAGTTTCTCTTCACTCATCAAAAAAAAAAAAAAAAGATTAATGAAGACCCAGTTGCTGTTTTTTGAGCTCAGAACCATATAGTTACTGTCAAACCCTCTTTTCACTGAATCAGTGAAAAACTGCAAAGGTAAAACATTGCCAACATTATTACCAGAAAAATCCAAAATTAACATGTATTCTGCAATCAAAATAAAAATCAATAAATCCAAGTCATGACTAATTAACAAATTTACCAAAAAAAAAAAAAAAAAATTACAACCCAATTTCACTTTCAAGCCGTTTCAATTTTCCAACATTGCAAAATTCATAGAATACCCAAATCCACAAAAAGGACTACAATTTGAATTCCGAAACAGTTTTTGGCATGGATCTAAAAGACATGGGATTCACCAAATTTTGATCAATCACATACATAAGGATTTGAAAATTTTACAAAATTATTAAGTGGGGACGAGTTCTCACACTGTGTATGAAGCATTTCAGCAAGCACGTTCCACGCAAGAAATATCAAAGAAAACATATAGACAAAAATGACAAGTTGAAATGTAAAAGCAAGAAAATCCAGCATATAACCAACAAATTGTTGGGTTCTGATTAGCATAAAATGGAAAGATAAGTAATTATAAATTCATAACAAAGCCATGAATTTTATTTTATTTTATTTTATTTGAAGTGTGAAAAAGAAACCCCAATATACCAAAATCAAAGGAGATCCGTAAGGTAGAGATTGAAAACAGAGAGAGAGAGAGAGAGAGAGAGTGAGAGAGAGAATGTTGACTGTAAAAGAAATTAGAAAAGTTTATGCAGAGAATTACCATAGATCTCGTTCGTCTTTTGGATTTACTGTGTGTATCTGAGAGAGAGAACAAAAGGGAGGGAAACTCAAAAAATATAAACATGAAACGCGGGCCGGGGCGTTTGTTTATAAATTGTTTGTCTTAAAATGAGAGAGGAGAGCAAGAAGAAGAGAGAGCAGAAAGAAAGAGAGAGAAAAGAAAGAGAAAAAAAAATAAGAGAGAGGAGAGAAATTACCGGGTTAAGATGAGAGAGGGGAGAGAAATGAGAGTATTAAAAAATTATTTTTTATATGCAATTTAGCTTACATTTGAGATGGTACTGTTGCAATATCTCAAATTTTTTTTAGCATTTTAGCATGTGGCCTTTCCGTTGCTGACGTTTTTTGGGCTTGTATGCAAAAATTTGGCATAAAGCAAGCCCAATGCGGATGCTCTAAGTGGTATTTCCTACTTGACTAAATTCTATATTTTACCGAATTTTTGGGGATTTTTTATTTTGGTCTCCTAAAATCAAACTTTTTAAAAAAAATTTCTCACTTTCAAAATGGTCTATCTCTAGGATTATATATATATTTTTTCTTTTTGTACATCAAAATATTAAATATTGGGGATGTGGTGATTTGTATCTTGGATGTTTTAGTTTGATATATCTTTAAGACTAATATGGTTGTTAAAGTGCAAATAAAACTTTTGTTTTTTTGTGGTGAAACTACAATGTTAGTATCTCAAGTTTATCCTATGAGCGCAGTTAGTTTTTTAAGTTTCAAGTGAGTGTAATTGGTCCCTCAAATTTTCAAAATATGTGATATAATTCATTTTGTTAACTTCCATTAGTGGCGTTACTTATGTGACTAACAGAATAATGACCTGACATTTTTTAATTATGTGTTATTTCTTTTTATTAAAAAATTACAAAATTGAATATACACATAAGAAACAAAGAAGACCGTTACAAATTCAAAACCTAATCCTAACTTGGTTCCAAATCAATACTCAATTTGCAATTTGCAAATTGAGAGGTTCACAAACCCACGAGAAAGGGGGATTGAATAGACCCAAGCCCAGCCGTCGCGACGTCGCCGCCCTTCGCTGGAGACAGTTGCCTCCTACCTCATGCCGTGCATTCTTCTCCAAGCAACAGCCGCTGCCATGGTGGTCTCCCTCCTCCTCTCGCATAGTCTCGCCATTCCTTCCTGCCCCCATCTCAGGTATTACACTTTGTCCTATGGTTGTGCAGCCCAATTCCATTTTAGATTTGGTATATCACATCACCTTTGATTAGGTCCATGTAAGATTTTTTTTTTTTTTTTTTAGATTGAGATTCTGTGGTAGGAGAAACAAACTTGGTTATGATGGATAAATTTAATTTCAAAAAAACAAATTAAAATGCCCAATTTCAATTTCAACGTAAATTTCTCTAGTCTTCAATTCGTTGTGGAACAATAAAAAAAGGAGACCTCCATATGAACCTGTTGATTAGGCAAATTGCAGGCCATAGAATGATTTTTAACATGAATACATCAAGTGATTTAATGAAATGGGTTTTTTTTTTTTTTTTTGGCATACCTTTAGGTGTTTACAGGTGCAAGGAAACCTTTTTTTATTTTTTTATTTTTGTACTGACATGAAAGGTACTATGCCTGAATGACAATTATAAGTTGCATTCCCAATTTTTAAGCACTTACTAATTTTTTTATGCTTATTATTCGTATACTCACCATATTGGTAGTTGGGTGAAAGAGATTCATGGATCACAAGAAATTCATGGATCAAAAAGGCATTGTCTCTAATCTTCACACTTAGACACTGATTGTCTTATTATACTACTTCCATCACTTCAAAATATGTATTGAAATTGTAGAATAACTTTTTAAAAATAATTCAGCCCTTTGCTGTCTGTTTTTTTTTTTTCCCCTGTTCTTTTCATTTCTCTTTTAATGGCTCATGGAAATAGTTGAAAGGTTTATTTAAAAAAAAGGAATCAAACTTAGTAGACTAAAATGAAAAATCTTAAACTTGAGGGACAAAAAAAGAAAACAACTCCAAACTTTAAGGTTTTTTCTCTTCAGTGTCTTTTAGTGAAACTACGGTAAGTTTTAGTACCATTTACAAATCATTCTATCCAACTGGGTAGAAATAATATTTTTTTTAATGAATGTAGAAATAATATCTAGTGTATCTTTTGATGATTTAATTTTTTGGTTTAAAATATAATTTATTGTTTAAAGAAAATAAGTCAATAAAAATAAGTTCATTTAAACTTGCTCTAAATAATGATAATAATAAAGAGAAAAAGTTCAATTTAACCGTTATGTATAAATTATTACAGAAATATTAGAAAACTATTATATTATTTAAAATGTGCTTGGTAGATTATATATTTAACCGTAACAGACAATTCTACACTCTTTGAGTAATACTTATCTCAAACTTTGATGATTTTGGCAGAGTGGACTTGGGACATAATTCTTTCCAAATAACATTGCGAATGAGCCAATTTAAAAATTAAATTGAACATGAAATAATCCAGTTTAAGTGTGTATATATATATATATATTCCGTAAGTTTACAATGGGCTATGCTTGCTTGCTTTGTGATTTTGTATACTGTGTGAGTTTGATTATAATAGCTTTGCTGTCATGGGATAATTTTATTAGATGAATAGACAAGAGAATAAAATGAGACGTGTATTGCAAATTTGGGAATGGGGACAAGAGAATAGAAGGAGACGTGTCTTTCAAGAAATCCACCACATACTCCTAAAGAGTTATTCAACTTTCGACATGCATTTTTACGCAATGCGATTCAAAGAGCATTTGGAGTCTTGAAGAAAAGGTTTCCTATAATAGCAAGCTCAAATGAAACGTTTGACGGAGTTGAAACCCCCCCCCCCCCCCCCCCCCCCCCTCCCCCCCAACAAAAAAAAAAACAAAAAAATTGGCATGTTGCATTCTGCACAATTTCTTGATTGGTGCAGATCTAGATGATGGACTTCTTTATGAGGTGGATGAAGAAATTTTAAACAAACTTGAACCCCATGAACAGTTTGGTGCCCAAAGTGAGAGAAATAATGATGATGTTGCCTAAGGAGAGATTTTAAGAAACTCAATAGCAACTGAAGTGTGGAGGGATTATACATCCAAGTATCCAACCCAAGTTGATGTTATTCTAAATTCATTAACTGTAGACAAATGCTTCTAGTGGATTTAGAACTATGTCTTTGTTTTAATGGGCTGATTCTGAATAGAATTTTTTCATTATTTAATTTGCTTTTGCAGGACTTCTCATTTTATATATGATATATTTGCACTTATCAAATACTAATAATAGTACAATATGCAGTTCCTACCAAATTATGCAATAGTATGCAGGATAAATACTTTACTAGTTGTCCTTACTAGCTAAATCTTAAACAAGCCAAGCTTTGTCGAGTAGTGCATGTTTGGACTTGGCTCGTCAATAAAAATCAAATACTCAAACTTGGCTCGAGCTTGAGACAAGCCTAAAAACAATATTTGAACTCGAGCTCTTGAGAATGTCAAAAAGCTTGAGCTCAGCTTGGCTTGGCTTGATTAATTAGTCAAGCCAAGCTTGAGCTCAAACTTGAGCTCAAGTCAAGCTTTTTAGCTTGAAATCCAAAAAAAATTGCATCATTAAATGCTTATATCACCAAAAATCAAGTGAACAAAATACTATACTGATTTTATCATGCTTCTAATTCTACCCGTGATTATAAATTATTCAAATTACAACTTGTTGGTGCAAACACAATAATAATGGAAATAACACAAAGAGAAGTTGAATAATACTTCTGAATTTTATTAATTTAAAGAGAGAAATTACACAACACTATTTGGACTGAGGTGCGGCACTCACTCTCTTTAAGGAGATTCAAGCCCTTGGTTGGCTAAACTTTGTAACCGGTGCAGACCGTCTCTGACTTGTCTCCCCCAGGATACAACAACCCAACAAGTGTCGTATGGCTAGAACAACCTCTACGCAAAGTGTTCAAGCCCAAAGCTCCACCAGAAAGAACACCCTTCCTTGCCAAGAACCTCTCCATTTTTTTTTAGTGTATATTGCAGTTACTTGGATTGGGTCTGAATGAGTCTATTTATAAACTCAATGGGCCTCACGAAATTACTACCCAAATTAATCTGATTAATTAGGTCCATTACAATGATGTAGTGGGTGTTACAAGATTAATTGTTGGATATTAATCTGATGGGCTAGAGTTACACAATTAATGGTGATAAGGAGTTTCTGAAGAATGAAAAGGCCCAAACGGATAGTCCATTAAGTGGGTTAATGGCTCTTCATTTTTCATAATAAAATAGTCTCTCTCCTTTTCAATGTGGGATTAAACATTTTCACTAACTCCTCATCTTCCATATTCACTCCCATATCTTTACATTTATGTTGTAACATTTATTCATTTTAATTATTTAATATTAAAATGCTCCAACACAACTTTACATAATTAAATCCATCCATTCATCATTCATTGTCTATAGCTTGAGTAATTGTTCAAAATACAATTTTTACATCCACATTTGTCATCCATGTAACTATAATCTTTACAAATCTAAATAAATTAACATTCCAAAATATATATGAATAAACAAGCTATAAATTAATATTCTAAAACATGTGTAATGTCATAATAATGAGTTTATTTAGTAAACATATATCAAATTATAAACAAGCTTAAACTCGGCATGTTTTTATCGAGCTCAATTGTTCACGAGCTTGTTCACAAACAATTTTTTTTGTTTGGGCTTGGCTTGTTTATCAAACAAGTCTAAAACTAAGGTTTAAGCTTGACTTATTTATAAACAAACGAACATGAACGAGCTTTTTATCGAGTCGAACCCAAGTTGTTAATGAACGACTTGATTCGTTTACAGCCCTAAATCTTATTGTTTTATCGATTGATTCATTGGGTTCAATTTTGGGTTTTTTTGTGATGTCCATTTGCTGTAGTTGAATTTGATGGTTTTGTAAATGATTGAGCTAGATTTGGTTTAGGGTGGTATGCCCATTTGGTAATTATTTGTCATTTTTTCTTATTTTAATTATTATCAATTAATGATGGTTTTTTTTAGTATTAAAAAAATTTTAAAAATGAGTTTTTTTAAATTTTATTGTGTGTTTTCAATAGAGAGTTTCCACTTGAGACAATTGCTTGAACAACAACGCTAGTGATCTATGTTTAAGAAGTTGTATCTAATTTATATTTATATATATCTAAAAGTTGAAGTGTAACATTTATTGTTGCTAAACTTCTGTTGAGCCACATCAACGGCTACATCATCCACTTATTTTCTACCTCTTCTTTTCTCTATTTGAAATTTTCTTCTCCCTATTCCAAAAAAAATTCTTCTTCTCCCTATTAGTCCATGCTTACTGTTACATTTTCTCGAACATTTCCCCTTTCTTTTTGTTTCGTTATCTCCTAACTAGTCTCTACTTTACCTTTACACTTCCTTCATCATTTTCTCTTTTTAATATTTTGACTATTCTTCTCCCCATTTTATTTCGTATAAATTTGATATAATTCTCTTATACAATCTATATTTTTCCCACACAAAAACTATGAGTACTCTCTCTCTCTCTCTCTCTCCTTTCTTATGGTGGATTTTTGTTCTTTCTTATAACTTTATTATTCTTTTTATTTTATAAATATGTGTTTTGGTATTGTGTTTTTTTTATTTAAAAAATTTCACATTACAAAGTCTTCTCTTTCCATTCAATAGCTTTGGATTTGGTTTTGGTTAATACTTAGTTTATTTTTGGAAATAGGCATTTGAATTTATATCAAAATACAATCTACATGACTATGAATTTGAGTAATAAATTATTAAAAAGTCTATCTTTTATTCCTTTGGTTTCATTTTAATTTTGGTTAAAATAACATTATAATTTTTAATGAGTTGTGATTATTATGTTAATCTCCTTATTCCTTAAGAGATAATAAATTTGAATAATAAATTTGAAACTTATAAAGTTTAGTTATATATTAGGCAAATATAACACACTACAACAGAAGTTAGAAGAATATGGTTCACCTTAAAAAATATTACTCAAACACACAAAAATAATAGAATGATATATTTGTAAAGATAAAAGAATAAAAGAATACTTGTAGAAATCTGTTAAAAAAATAGACAATACTTGAATTAATTGTTACTTTTTATATATTATACCTCATTACATAATATTTATATATTCCTACACATCATGTGAGTTTGCGGTTAGTAATAATAATAATTTCATATGCACAATTACATCAAAGATCTTACCAGTCCTCTCTCTCTCCAAAAGAAAGCCAATTCTACAAATTAGGCAACAACTGTTTAGAAATCAGAGAAGTTTAGATACACAGACTAATTGGCTGTTACTCATAATAACATAAAAGGAAAAATAAAAACACAGAGGGCAAGAAAATAGCACAAAGCAACCGTTCTTGCTAAATGCTAATTTTGGAAGAAAGTACAAAAAGTAATAGCAAGTGAAGGTATTAATGTGGCATAATAATAAGTGGAAATAGATGAGGACGAAATCGTGTGGACTTGCTTTTCAGGTCATTGCACTGCGGAAGACGCTGGGTAAAGTTGTTTGGTGAAGGTGGATAAAGTGACTTTGTAGAGGTCGCAAAGTGAACGGATTGCTTTTGCTATATTGTCTAAACGTCTGTACTAGCACATTATGTGCCTAAGAAAGTTTTGTGATTGTGGTTTGAAATTATTTGGGAATTGAAATGTGTGAAATTTAAGGCCTGTATGCTACTAGGTCAGTCTTTAGTCACTCCATGGGTTATCTGTCATTGGCTAAATTTCAGTATGACTGTAGGGAAATATGTTGTGGTACCTTGGTTGTTTCCATGAATTCCAATACCAAGAAAAGCATTTTTTATCTGATGCAACTCCCTGGTGACATCTTACATACTCATTCTTTCTTTTGGTGATTCCAATGAACAAGTAAGGCCAATCTTGCAAACTGAAAGTAAGTATTTGTGCTTATTAATATTAGCCACGGACCTCGCACGTTGTGCGTGATAAATTTTTAGAGCGGTCTTATTAACCTTTTTTTCTTCAATTTGGACTAATTTAATAAATAGTAATGTAATTCATAATAATATTTTTATTTATTATAGGGACAATTACAAATGTAGCATATTTAATTTATGTTGTACCAAAATCAAACCAATACAATTTTTCTCAAGAATTCAAAAGGTAAGTTAATGAAAATATTAATTTTTTAATAAAAGTTATTTATAATATTGTGTATCATTAAAAAATATATAAAATTTGGAAATTATTCTTTTAGTTTTAAACAAACTTTCTGAAACCCAATTTTTTCTACCATACAATATTAAACACCAAGAAATGTATCTAAAAAATTAATAAAACTCAACAAAAATACAATTTAAAATATAAAAAAAGAAATTGAAAATAAAAGAGTGTAACTCTTTTTCCTTAAAAAAAAAAAAAAACAAAAAAAAAACACCAAGAGTACAATTCCAAACGGAACAAATTAGACTTTTTTTTTTTGGCTGATTGGCTATTAGTCATAATAACATACAAGAAAAAATAAAAACACAGGGCAATAAAATAACACAAAGCAACCGTTCTTGCTAAATGCTGGTCTTTTGGAAGAAAGTACAAAAACTAAAAGCGAGTGAAGGTATTAATGTATGATAGGCCAAGAATGTATTGACCCCTTATGATAAATTAACCAATTAATTAGTCAAGTGAATTAATTAAGTTAATTAACATGCAATACGCGTGGTAGCACAAACAAATCACCAAGTAAGTTAATATGCAGCGGAAAATAAAGTTGACACAGTAATTTGTTTACAAATGGGGAAAACCTCAAAGGCAAAAATCCCACCGGGTGATTTTAAGGTCACTACTCCCGAGAATCCACTATTATCACAACAAGCGGTTACAAGTAAAGGAATCTCAGTACCTTATACCAACCTACAGTTGAACCCTTACTCCAATATCTAATTGGACTTGTTCTGTAGTGACAATCTCTCCTTTTAATGCACGACTCCTAGTACGTGACTAACCAATCGATGCACAGATCCAAGTACGTGGCTAACCACCAACTTGAAAAAGATGTTGGCTACAAAGTTCTTCAGTTCATCTGCACGATGAAGATCATGAAACTCATTGGTTACAAAACCCTACGGCGTACAAACGCAACAGCTTCTTCAAAAGAAAGATGAACTAGGGCATATGTCCCCGGTCACAATATGCTTGTGAAAAACCTTTGCTTCAAGTTGCACTCACTTGCATTAGCTGTGACGGCCCTTAAAATAATCCTTATATATGTTTAGGGTTATGAGAAAAGAAAGCCTAAACAAATATACACGGATTGGAGTGAAATTAGAACTGAAAATATGATTTTCTTAAATCTCAACAGATAGGTTATCTATCGAGCAGCTGTCGAGCATCGGGAAAAAGCTGCCTTTTAAACCTCGATAGATGCTATTTGTCGAGCTAGTTGTCGAGCTTTAAAATCCAGCACTTCTTCACTTGATTCTTGGACAGACTTGCATGGCTTTAACACTTGGACTTGAACTCTTATTCCTTGAAGTATTAAACTCATCATAGATCTACCTAATTACAAGTAAAGTGCGTTTTGTCATAGGATTAGCCAATTCTAAATGACATATGTTCCTAACATGATTCATATATGTCTTAACAATCTCCCCCTTTGGCAATCCGTGACAAAACCACAACAAACAAATGAACATATAAGAGAAGTCATTCAAGTGCTTTCTACTCACACATTTAAGCTAGAAAGATACATTAAAATGAGAATAATTAAATTTTTCTCGAAATTAAGCCAACAAAACACATGGATTTTACAAAAATAAATAAGGGTGTCATATAAAAGAGTAGAAAAACAGGAAATGCAAGAGGTAAAACTAAGAAAAAAAGGGGCTTTATATGAATGATAGTAATCGACACGTCCGAAGCTGTAATTACTACCATTCTTGCGAGGCCGATTACAGGAAATGGAGTTACATAATTCCCTCAGGCATGACAAAGAGTTTACATATATATATATATATATATATTGTGAAAACCACATAATATATTTTTTATATAATTTATTCTTTTTTTAGTTTTTACAAAATAAGTTAATAATTTTTATAAATGAAGTTAATGAATAAAAAAAAAGATTATTCCAATTTCAATTTTTAAATGTATAATAATTATATATTAGATTTTCATACGTTTAAAAATTTATTTAAAATGTAAAACCTATTTTGCAAAAAATCATAGTAGGATTTTAGGTTAGATTTAGTTTTTTTCAAAATTTGTTTAAAATCTTTATAATTTTTTCCAAGGAATCAAAATACAAATTTAATTTTTTTTTGGGTGGAAAACGGATAGTAAGTGATCTTGGCTCCGTTTGCTATCAAGTCTAAGATCCATTTGTCGCAAGCCCAAAAGGTGAAGCCCATCCTTATAATGTAAAAGGTGAAATCTACTCGTCTCTATATCTCACACTCTACACTCACTCCATTTCTACACTCACAAGTCGATTCAGACACAAGCCTCACTCCTCAGACAATGGCTACAAAGAGGTGCCAGCCAAAGGCCTATGCATTACTTGAGAGGGCTAAAATGAGGAGTAGGGCTATGGGTGATTTTTTTCCTAAAGAAGAGAGAGATGTTGAAGAAGCTTCAATTGGAGTTCAGTATGGTTGGATTTGGGTTGTCTGCACTTGGATGGTATGAGTCATACAAGTCTAGTGCAAGCTTCAGACATGTTGAGTATGTGGTGGGGTTTATCCAGCCTGGGGTGGATAATATCCGAGAAGTCTATGGTGATATCAAGCCAACTGTTTTGACTTCTTTTGATCAACTTCAAGTTGCTTCTAATGTATTTCGTTGGAGGATGGTTGAGCTTGAAGCTTCTGTTGCAATTGCTAATACGCATCGGGAAGCTGAGTATAGGGAGATCTTGTCTTTATACAAGGCAATGGTTTGTAGGTCTGAAGTTTGGCATAGTCAACCTGACACCATTATTAGGAAAAAAAATTGGGTTTTCTGGTTGATTTTGGTTGGTACAAGTGCATGTAAAAAAAATTTGTTGAACTTTTGCTTTAACTTGAGCAAAGAAAACTTTTCTATTTACTTGTGGTCTGTATTACGTATTGAAAGCGAGTTTATATTTATAATGAGTGTGGGTTAGCGTACAGAAGGTCAAGCCAATTGGAGCTCCATAAAGCCGATGTGCATTCCGCAATGTGAGCAAGAGATATCAAATGCAATATATGTGCTACCATTGCTAACCTGGGTGATCAGGCTTGCTAATAGTATGAAATAAGATTCTACTGGCAAGTAACGTGCTGAGGGTGAGGGTGGGTGACAGGCATGGCAAGGGTCAGGGTGATGGTGTGGTGCTATCCACAAGTCTATTATAGCAATTAAAACTTGATGAATAACTACTACCAAAAAAAAAAAAAAAGTTTATTGCAACGAAAAAAATCGTTGCAATAACATTAGAGTTATTGCAATAGTCGATACGAGGTGCTGCAATAAAATTTGAGGCAATAATTTTGCGCAACAAAAAATTTTGTTGCAATAAACTCCAAATATTTTAATGACATCTTTGATGCAATGATATATATATATATATATAGAGAGAGAGAGAGAGAAAGTATATATCTATTACTTCACGAATTTTATTACAATATTATTGCAATAATATATTTGTTGCAGTTTCATATTTGTTATTGCAATAAATTGTAAAAGAATTAATATCAAATTATTACAAAGATAACTTCATTGCAAGTTCAAAATTTCATTTGCAATAAATTTCAAAAATAATTTGTATCAATTTATTGCAACGATTTCTTCATTTTAAGTTATTTTAACAATTTTCTAATATATTAAAGTTTCTATTGCAACTGAAAATTATAAGTTATTGCAACTTATTATTGTTGATGCAATAATTTAAAACTTTTAAGTTACTATTGCAATAATTTTAACTTGTAGATGTAATAGTCTAATACTACTATACATATTTTGTTGTATTAACACTTGATGTAATAGACTTTTTTTGGTGTTGTGAGAAGAATTAAAAGAAAAAAAAAAAAGTCGACATCATCATCCTCATAATCATCAACACCACCATTAGAATCAAAATAAGAATCAGAAGCAAAATCATTCTGCTCCAAAACCTTTTTGCAGATTGGACAAACATGTTACCCAAACCTGGATTTGAGACCGTGGTATAAACTTTACATTTGATGTCTACTTGATCTTTATTGATGGCGCGGTGTACTTCGGACGCGTGTATTTCCAATTCAATAGAACTATTGAATGGTATTCCACACACATTGCAAAATATATCCATCTTGTGCAAGATGATGTGCTTCTGAGCCATCTTCTTGAAATCCAACTTTCATTTGTGGCAGTAATTGATTTTTCTATCCACACGATTCTAATTGTTTTTCATGTATTTCCCTCTTTTTCTTCCTCCCATTTTCTCACTCTTGATTTGATTTCAGTTAGGGGTGAGTGTGATGAAGTGGATCAGTGCTCTAATATTTAGAATGACACTTATATTTATATATATACACAAGAACAAGCTCTCTCACTTTCTTGTGAAGAGGAAGACAGAGAGATAAGGAAATGCAAAACACTTTTTTTTTTTTTTTGAGGTGTAGAAGACATTGTTAAAAATGTAATTGCAGAATGCATGTCTTTGAAATGAAACACGCTTTTGAATTTGGATTAAGCTCTCACTTCCCTCACACTTTTGGGGTCTATCACCCATGTTTTCCCTTTAATTGCTATCATGCCATCATATTTTCCTTTTTTCCATGTTGCTCCATAACTTTTTCTTATTTTCATTTTGACCCTAAAACTTTCCTAAAATGGAATTTATATTGGGAAAGATTTGGTAATATAGGAAAAAAAAAAAAAAAAAAAAAAACCCAAACAATTCTTATTGTGGGCTTGATACTGTTGAAAGTACCACTACAAAAAAACAGTTCCGCAATCATGTTTTTAAAATGCAGTTGTAGCTTCTAAAAACACGAGTTTATGTCCATTTGAGTTATACCCATGTTTTTTATACCCGCGTTTTCTAGTGTCGCCTATACGCCGTGGCAATAGACCGGCTGGTCTATAGTCGCATTTTTCAAAAATGTTAGTAAAAGTCTTTAACCTATAGCCGCGATTTAAAAACACGGCTAGAGGAATTATTTTAGTTGCGTTTTTAGACCACGACTATAGGGAGTTTTTAAGCTGCGTTTTATAAACGCGGTTATAGGTCTTTTACTTACAGTAGAGTTTTGAAAACGCGGCTAAATGTTTTTTTAATATGACTTTAATCGCGTTTAATAAACGCAGCTATAGGTATATTTTTTTAAAAAAAATTTGGTTATAGCTGCGTTTTATAAATGCTGTTATAAAATGTGGCTATAAGTTTTTTTTTCCCCCCTAGGCAAATCATAGATTTTTGTTTTTGTTTTTGTTTTGTTTTGTTTTGTTTTTTTGTTTTTTGTTTTTTGTTTTTGTTTTTTTTTTTTTTTTTTTTTGTTTTGTTTTTTTGTTTTTTTCTACAGAACTGTGTAGCAACTTGTTAGGCAGTTTTATCAACTTGTTTATATATGTCTAGAACATTTAGTACTAAATAAAGAAATGGACAAACCAACCTATCAAATTAATACATTAATAACATGCAAAATTAAAGAAGACCGTCCAAATGTCTAGAAAAGTTAACTATCCTACATTATACATTCAGTAGATAAGTGGGCACAAAGTACTAGTACTCCTCAATCCCAAAAATATAAGAACTGAGGTCACTATCCTACATTATACATTCAGTAAATAAGTAAATGACATGGTACTCCTCTTTGATGTATATATAAGATACTTGGGATGGTTATTAGGCTTCATACGTTTCATTTCTCTTTTTTCTATCTTTCTTTCTCAAACAAGTGAAAGTTAGTTTTCCAATAAGTTGGGTCAAGGCTATAGACCCAACCCATATGTTTAACCTATCCCTGTGAGCTGCAATAGAACCCATCAACCTTTCTAAAGAGATCAGGCCCATACTACTACTACAGAGGGGCCTCTTACTTGACCCTGCCTAGGCCCCAGATTAAATATATTTATAAAATAAATAAATAAATAAATAAACCAATTTTTTGAGTAAAACTTTGAAAACCCAAATTTTACTAATAAAGACCCGACCCACAACATTAACACAGTGATTTAATTATTTTCTTATATTTGGATCTAATACATTCATTTGATTTAAATATTGTATAGTGTAGAAGTTAGAAATCTCCAATTGTTTATTACAAATCCACGTAAAATCTGTTTTGAGGCAATGAATGCTTAGCTTTGTTAAAATTCTCAAAATTCTTCAAGGTTTCATTTGATTTAAACAGTGTAAATAAATGTCTCTTACTTGCAAGTTACAACCCAAATAAAGAATTTGCTCCATTGTCATATCAATTGGTGTAAAATTGGAGTTGAAAGCATTTTGATCTCACCATGATCCCTACGTGTGTTGAAATTCAATTCACTAAAAAAAAAAAAAAAATTGGCACTTCCATAAAGCTTACCTTCAAACTGTTTACTATTTACAAACTTTGAACTTGTATCAATCTCAAAGGAAGAATTAGACATTTTTATGCTTTTATGGAAAACTAAGCAAAATTCATGGAGCTAACTGACAAGACAGATGCCAAAATTAAAATTTTACAAATTAAATTTGGGATAATTACACTTTACCCACCTGTGATTTACCTCTAATTCTATATGCCTACCCGTGGTTTCAATTTTGACACTTTGCCCACTTGAGGTTCTCACCGTAAAAAGAAGGGTAAATAAGTCTTTTACGCCCATTTTATATCTCTCTCCTCCCAAAACAAGAAAAACAAAAAAAAAAAAAAAAGATTAAAATATGGTATTAGTTTCTCACCATTCACAAACATGAAGAACACACACAAACATGAAGAACATGCATCCAGAAAACTAATACAAATCAAATCAAGCAATACCATCAAACATAAATCTATCAAAATACAACCCCAAAATATAGCACAACATTTGATCCTAGGAACTTAAGAACAAATGAATTCAAACCCAGGAACTTAAGAACAAATGAATTCAAATCAAGCATATATACGATCCCAGGAACTTAAGAACAAACGAATTCAAACCCAAACATGTATATTTGAAACCCCAATTTCAAATCTAGACTTCTCAAACCCAAAAAAATTACACTCAAATCAATCACTCCACAGATCTCAATCCCAAGACCCACGGCGAGCTACTACCCACACCCCCACGAACCCAGGTCCACCCACAGCACCACGACCCCATGCGATTGGTCAAGCTTGACGGCAGCTTCATCTTTCACCAGAGGCCATTGGATCTCATCGGCGACACGGGTGAGGACGGCGACGACGTCATCGCCCTGACGGAGACGGACGACTGTGAGATCGCCGGGGATCTTGATGAGGACCTCTTCGATGAGATTGTCGTTGAGGACCTCACAGTCATCCTTGGCGAGATTGTCTCCGCTGGGGATCTCACAGTCATCCTCTTGATGAGGACCTCTTCGATGAGATCTCCATTCTTGGCGTCATCGCCATTCTCAACCTCAACGTTGTAGTGCTTGTCGATGAGGTTGAGAATGGCGCTGGGGATCTTGATGAGGACCTTTTCGATGGCCTTCAGCGGAGCCGTGGGTGAAGTTTGGTGGTCGACTGTGGGTTCCGGGAAGAGATATTGGCCGTTGTATATATGCTTGATTTGGACACTTTCCTTGTATCTTTTCACCAATACACACCAGATCACACTTTCCTTGTATATATGCTTGATTTGGACAACAGATCACACATAAAAAAAAGAAAAAAAAATGGGCCTTATGTGTTGTGAGAGTGTTTATTGTTATGTCTTTAGTCTTTATTTTAGATTAGCTTGATTTGTTAGTCTTTAGTGTTTATTGCTTAGTCTTTAGTATTTATTGTTTTCTGATCTTTATTATTTTGGGTATATTCTTCATGTTCTTCATGTTCAAGATTTGAGTGACAGTGTTTTGATCCGTTTTGGGGTTTATTTTTTACTTATTCTGTGTTAGAGTAACGGAAAGTGGAGAGGTGGGTTACGGCACACTCACGGTGAGAACCTCAGGTGGGCAAAGAGTCAAAATTGAAACTACGGGTAGACACATAAAATTAGAGACAAACCAAAGGTGAGTAAAGTGTAATTATCCCTTAAATTTACTTATTTAATGAACAACAGCTAGGGAGCCAGAGCCCAATGAAATCACCGCACTGATTTGCATATCTCACTCTTGGGCTATACGTCTACTAAGATTGAGAATGAGATAGCCAATTTTTCTTCTTATTGGGCCGTTATAACGAGCCCATTTGTATTAATTTTTTGAAATTGTTGTTGTGGTTCCAAATATGGGCTCAGATACTATAGAGTAAATACTTTATCAAACTCCAAAGAATTCATAAATCATTGAATAGTAATAGGCTGAACTATTGAAGGCCTTGGGCCATAGTGTGAGAATGGGTGATACATAATGGGCTTTAGTGAGCTTTTTTTTGGCTGGTCCATTAGGAAAATTTCTTGAAGGCCCGTTAAATTTGGCTGATAAGGATTGCAAGTTTTTGTAAGCTTTTGGTCTTGAATTGGAATGTTTCTATGTGTCTATGGGATTGAGATCATGCAATTGCACCGTGCAATTACCCCTTTTCCTTGGCAAATTTTTTTACAATTTTTATGTTTTAAACTTAAACTTTTTACTTCTTTTTAATATTTCTTTATTTAACGGTTGAGATTGAAAGTTGTTTTTTCTAACTTTCAATTCCAACCATTCATTGTTATCGCTTCGGTGCAATAGATATTGCACCTAGTCTCAATCCGTATTTATGGTACACTTCCTAGCAACTTCGTGAGTCAAATCAAAGCCATTCAATGTTTTTTCATGGCTTCTCCCTGCCTTGGAATCTAGTTTTTCCTATGGGGATTTTGGTATAATGAACCCACTGGAATAAGAGAATTTCTAAGGGGAAGAAATTGATAATAACATTCATGAAGCTTGGTTTAGGAGAACATAGTTGTTATTAAGCCTAACCACATGGTGAACCTTTTTAAAATGAGAAAAACCAAGATCTGATCTGCATGTGTTTAATTTCAATTCAATAAACAAATTGGCACTTCCAACCGCTTTGTAATTTCAAATCTTCAACTTGTATCAATTTCAAAGGAGAAACTAGATACTGTTCCTTTTATTGGGCACTAAACAAAGCCCACGGAGCTTACAATATATAGAATTCTTAAGAAAAGGAACACAATTACCGAATAACGTGAAAACTCATCGACTCAATAGCATTGGAGAAAGAAACCAAATAATGCAAATTCAGGATTTTTTTTGTTGTTGTGGAAAACATTCTAGTAAACTCACATAGAACATGATAAAGTTCTAGACGTATCAAAATCACAATTGTAATGTGTATACATTGCCTACAATATATATATAACAATTGAAAACCTATAACTAAATCAACAATGTATACAACCTCTTACAGGTTAAAGGTGTTGATTTAGTTATAAAGCCCTTGACAAAAATTGTTTAAAGCCTTATACATGTTACATGCCTGAAAACCTATGAAAGAGTTTGATAAAGGTCCAAAGCTTATAGCAAGAGATATAAATTAATTGAATATGTAAGCATATCATATATATATATATATATATATACATATATAATTGTGAGAAAATCCAATTATATCTCAAATTGGAGTCTAATTTTACGCCATGTGTCTCATTCAATTTTCTTAATTTTGGTGAAGCTATTTACTACACTACAAAGATCGAGGGGTACAATTTAATTTTCTTAATTTGTTGTGCTAAATGAGTTAATAAGTGAGAAAACCATAGAATAAAATTAATAAACCTTTTAAAAAAATCACAATCATTGATTCATTTTGATGATGATGATGATGATTATTATTATTATTATTAAAATACTGGTTGGACAAACTATAATTGAGAATTTCATGGATAACAATTTAAATGATTTTTCATTTGCTTCAAATAAAATTATATTCATTTTATTAGTAGCTATTTTATATTTTCAAATATACAAGTATTTTATATATATATATATATAAAATTAGTAAAATTTTAATATACATTTATTTGTAAATGTATTCCATGCATATTCATGAAATTACAAGTTAGTTAGTTATCGGTACTAATAAAATTAAAAGTCCACGTGAAATCTATTTGAGGGCAATGAATGCTTAGCTTCATTAAAATTCTCAAACCTCTTCAAGGTTTCATTTGATTTAAACAGTGAAAATGTCTCTTACTTACAACCCAAATAAACAATCATGCTCCATTTATCAGAAGTCCAAGAAGTCAGAGCAGCTAAGTGAGTCACAAGAGTCCACAAGTTCAAGTAGCTCTAGACCTGAAGCAGAGATAAACGGCAAGTAGTTTAAAGTATAAAGCTGCGTGTAGTTTAGTGTTAGTTAGTTAGTGAGCATGTGTTTTACACGTGACTGATTAGCTGTACATTTCTGTTAGTTAGTTAAGAAGTTTGTTAGATCAGATTAGCTGTTAGTTAGTTAGTTACTGATACTATAAATACCTGTAAATTGTATCTATTTTATTCAGATAAATGAAATCAGTTTTTCAGTAAATTTCATATGGTATCAGAGCGTTGAAGTCTTTCTATTTTCTCCCAATTTTTTTTTTCCGAGCTTGTTCTTGAGAGCTATTTTCTCCCAAATTTCTAGGGTTTGTTCTTGAGAGTTTTTCAAGCTTCGTCAATGGCTGAAGCAACAAACACTTCATCTGCTTCTTCTGTGCAAGATCCTGCACTCGTAGAGCATATCTCAAATCCTCTGTTTCTTCATCATGCTGAAAGTCCTGGAGCCATGCTTGTGTCTGAACCGTTGATTGGTGAGAATTATCATGCTTGGGTTCGTTCAATGAGAAAAGCATTGGTTGCCAAGAATAAGTTTGGCTTTGTCAATGGTAGTATTACTCTCTCTTCACCATTGATAAAGACTCCAGCAGCTGTCGATGCTTGGATTCGCTGTGACAACGTGGTTAGTTCTTGGTTGATGAAGGCTGTGTCACCTCAAATTCGAGTGAGTATCACCTACAGGGACACTGCTCTGGAGATTTGGAACGACCTTAGGGATACACATTCTCAAGGGAATGGACCTAGGGTTTTCCAAATTCAGAAGGATATAGCTTCAATGTGTCAGGGTGAGTCTTCAATCACCAATTATTTTACTCAGTTGAAGCTATTCTGGGATCAACTTCAGAATTTTAGGCCTACTCCTACTTGTTCTTGTGGGAAGTGTACCTGTAATATGCATCAGAAACTTGAAGATCTTCGTCTTCAAGAATCAGTCATGCAATTTTTGATGGGGCTCAATGAGTCATACTCTCAGATCAAAAGTCAAATTTTGCTGATGGAACCATTACCAACCATCAACAAAGTTTACTCTTTGCTGATTCAAGAGGAGAGGCAGAGGAGCATAGGGCTTAGTAATTCTGTTCACATAGAATCTACTACTCTTGCAGTGAAGGGTTCTAATGCCAATTTTAATCCCAATTTTCCCGGTTTCTTTGGTAATTCTGGTGTTTCTGGCAAAAATTCCAAAGGCAGAGACAGGCCTATATGTACTCACTGTGGGAAGCTTGGACATGTCATGGAAAAGTGCTTCAAGCTACATGGTTTTCCTCCGGGTTTCAAGCCTAAAGGGAAGAACTTTATGGTCAATCAAGTCAATGTTCAAGAAGCTTGCACAGATAATGGTCACACCTCTGCTACTTTTCCTTTCACTCAAGAGCAATGTCAACAATTTTTGACCATGTTGGGGACTCAAATGCAAGCTGCTCATCTCACCTCTAGTGGCAATGAAACTCAGTTCAATTTGGGAAACAAGGAACCACACATGGCCAGCAATGTGATTAGGCCTAACCTGGCTGTGCCTTCTTCTTCCAATGCCACAGATGCTCTCTCCATGGCAGGTATATCTAATTCTACTTGTCTTGATTTGAGGCATTCAGTTTTTTCTGCTCAAATTACACATAGAACAGCTTTTGGTGGTAATATTTGGGTGATTGATACTGGAGCAACTGATCATATAGTGTATTCTGTTCATTTATTGACTGATTTCACTGCTGTTGATTGTGTGGTTGCTCTTCCTAATGGTGAGACTGCCTTGGTAACTCATATTGGTTCTATATATCTATCTGAAAATCTTGTCCTAACCAATGTGCTTTGTGTTCCCTCTTTTTCTTTCAACCTTTTGTCAGTCAGCCAACTTACCAAGAAAATGCATTGTTGTCTCATTTTCTTGTCTACCTTCTGTTTCATTCAGGACCTCAAATGCTGGAGGACGATTGGTGTGGGTGAAGTTCATGATGGGTTGTATCTTCTTCAACATAGCCCCTCTGATACTTGTGCCATTCCAATTCAGTCCCAGGCAACTCCATCTTTTCAATCTGTTTTCAACTCTGTTTTTCAATCCATTTTTAGTACAAATAAATCTCATGTTGTCAATAGTGTCAAAATTCCTGTTTCTGTATGGCACTCTAGACTTGGGCATCCATCTGATGCTAAGATTTCTATTTTGAAACATGTACTTCTTGATCTCTGTTCTGTTTCTAATGAGATATGTGAAATTTGTCCTTTGGCTAAGCATAAAAGGCTTCCTTTTCCATTTCATAATCATGTTTCTGAATTTCCTTTTGATTTGATACATTGTGACATATGGGGTCCCTATGTGGTGCCTACTGTTGCTGGTCACAAGTATTTTCTTACCATTGTTGATGATTGCACTCGATCAACTTGGGTTTACCTCATGAAATCTAAGTCTGAAACTAGGTCCTTATTACAATCCTTTTACACCATGGTTAAAACTCAATTTGATAAGTCTATTAAAGTCTTTCGGACAGATAATGGACTTGAATTTCAAATGGTTGAATTATTTAAGCTTCATGGCATCATTCATCAACTTAGTTGTGTTGCCACTCCACAACAAAATTCTGTTGTGGAGAGGAAACATCAACATATACTTTGTGTTGCTCGAGCTTTAAGGCTTCAATCAAATATTCCTATTGCATATTGGGGTGATTGTGTCCTCACTGCTGTTCATCTCATAAACAGACTTCCTTATCCCCTTTTGAAAAACAAATCTCCTTTTGAGCTTCTTTATAACAAGCCTCCAAACTACTCCCATCTCAAAGTGTTTGGTTGTCTATGTTTTGCTTCTACTCTCTCTCACAATAGAGGCAAATTTGATCCTAGGGCTCTTAGGTGTGCCTTCTTGGGGTATCCTTTTGGGGTTAAGGGTTATAAGCTTCTGAATTTGCAAACCAGAGCTTCTTTCATTTCTAGAGATGTCATTTTTCATGAATCTGTGTTCCCATTTAAGTCTCTTCCTACTTCTGTTCCTTTATCTCAACCTGATCCATTTTTCCATGATTGTTTTCCTAATGCTCCTCCTCTACCTGTCACTGATTCTATTCACCATTTTACTCCTGTCCCAGCCTCCTCGGATCATGTTGATTCCACCATTCTTGAAGAACATTTTAATGATCTTCCTGAGGATTTATCTGTTTTTGTTCCTAATGACATTACTACTTCTATTCCTGCTGATTCATTGTCCGTTGAACCTGTCCCTGTCCCTGTTTCACTTCCAGTCAGTCCTGGCTTAACCATTATTGTTCCAAGGAGGTCTACTAGAGTCTCTAGACCACCTGCTTATCTCCAAGCTTTTAAGTGTTCTGCTGTTTCCACCAAATACCCCATTACCAATTATATCTCTAGTCACAAACTCTCTCCTTCTTACTCTCATTTTTGCAATAGTATTTCCACCATTCAAGAACCTCAGTTTTACCATCAGGCAGTTGGTGATCCTAATTGGGATGCTGCCATGGCAGCTGAAATTCAGGCTTTAGAACTCAATAACACTTGGTCTCTTGCTCCTTTACCTCCAAATAAAAGGGCTGTTGGCTGTAAGTGGGTCTTCAAAATTAAATACAAGTCAGATGGTAGTGTAGAGAGGTACAAGGCACGGTTGGTTGCCAAGGGTTATACTCAGCAGGAGGGTTTAGACTATACTGAGACATTCTCCCCTGTTGCCAAGATGGTGACTGTTAAACTCTTCTTGTCTTTGGCTGCTGTGCAAGGCTGGACTCTTCACCAATTGGATGTAAACAATGCATTTCTTCATGGTGACTTGCATGAAGAAGTGTATATGTGTCTTCCTCCAGGCTTGCCCAGCAAGGGGGAGCTTGTGTGCAAGTTGAATAAGTCCTTGTATGGCCTTAAACAAGCCTCAAGGCAATGGTATTCCAAGTTTTCAACTACTTTACTGCAATATGGTTTTCTGCAGTCCAAGGCAGATTACTCTTTGTTCACCAAGCATTCAGGAACTTCTTTCATGGCACTTTTAGTATATGTTGATGACATACTTATTGCCAGCAATGATCCTCAATCTGTAGCAGACCTGAAAGGTCTCTTAAATAATCAGTTCAAACTGAAAGATCTGGGCAGTTTGAAATACTTCTTGGGCTTGGAAGTTGCTAGATCTGAGAAAGGAATCTCTTTGTGCCAGAGAAAGTATACCCTTGAAGTGATCAATGATGTGGGAATGCTTGGGTGTAAACCTGTTAAAACTCCCATGGAGATAAATCTCAAATTAAGCAAAGATGAGGGCAAGTTATTGACTGATGCTGGTATGTACAGAAGATTGATAGGAAGGCTGCTGTATCTTACTATCTCTAGACCTGACATCACATACTCAGTACATAGACTGAGTCAGTTCATGTCCAAACCTAGAGAACCTCATCTCAGAGCAGCTTATAGAGTAATTCAATACCTTAAAGGTACTTCAGGACAAGGCTTGTTCTTTTCAACTTAATCCACCTTACACATTAAAGCATTTGCAGATGCAGATTGGGCTGCATGCATTGATTCCAGGAGGTCCATTACTGGTTACTGTGTTTTTCTTGGTGATTCTCTCATCTCTTGGAAGTCTAAGAAGCAAAATACAGTTTCAAGATCCACGGCAGAAGCAGAATACAGAGCAATGGCTGTTGCAGTGTGTGAAGTGACATGGATTTTATATTTACTTAAGGATCTGAATGTCAAACACACTCAAGCTGCTTTGCTGTTCAGTGATTCACAGGCTGCAATTCACATAGGAACTAATCCAGTTTTCCATGAGCGTACAAAACATATTGAGATAGATTGTCACATTGTGAGGGACAAGGTGCAAGCAGGAGTTATAAAGCTGATGGATATTAGAACTCAATGTCAAATAGCTGATTTGTTAACAAAAGCTTTGAGTTGGAATCAATTTTCTGGTCTTCTTACCAGGATGGGCATTTCAAATATTCATTCTCATGATGTCCATCCTGAGGGGGAGTATCAGAAGTCCAAGAAGTCAGAGCAGCTAAGTGAGTCACAAGAGTCCACAAGTTCAAGTAGCTCTAGACCTGAAGCAGAGATAAACGGCAAGTAGTTTAAAGTATAAAGCTGCGTGTAGTTTAGTGTTAGTTAGTTAGTGAGCATGTGTTTTACACGTGACTGATTAGCTGTACATTTCTGTTAGTTAGTTAAGAAGTTTGTTAGATCAGATTAGCTGTTAGTTAGTTAGTTACTGATACTATAAATACCTGTAAATTGTATCTATTTTATTCAGATAAATGAAATCAGTTTTTCAGTAAACTTCATACCATTATCATATCAGTTAGTGTAAAATTGGAGCTGAAGTTTTGATCTCATCATGATCTCTACGTGTGTTTGAATTCAATTTCACTAAACAAAATTGGCACTTCCATAAAGCTTTACCTTCAAATTGTTTACTATTTACAAACTTTGGACTTTGTGTCGATCTCAAAGGAATAATTAGACATTGGTATGCTTTAATGGGACACTAAACAAAATCCATGGAGCTGAGCATTCACAATTGGGTCTGTTTGGAATCCGCTTATTTTGCTAAAATTGAAAAATTTTTGTTAAAAGTACTGTAGATAAAAGTAAAAATTAGCTGAAATAATACAGTGAAACCTATGAATAATACCAAAAAGTGTGGTAGGGTAATTGAATAGTTGCAAAAATAAGCTAAATAGTAAAATAAATTGGCAAAAATAATTTTTGCCAAACACACACTAAAGCTCTTTAAAGCTAAAAACTCAAATTTTAGCAACTCATTCCACAAAAAACACACTACAACAATGTTACTATTCCTAAACATTTTGGCAAATAAGCTATGGTAGATTGCCATAGATGGCAGTTTATTGTAGCTCAAAACTTATAACAAAAAAATATTTTTATACTCCTTAGATGAAGTGGCTAATTGCTTTTGGTGTTTGTGGAGATTTTTATTATTATTTTTATTAATTGTTTATATTATTTTAAATAAAGTAATAAAAAAATAGAACTTTTTATGTAGGTATATTGTAAAGTAAAATGTTAAAATAAATAAAATAAGTTTTTGAGTTAGTAAAAGCTAAAATTAAAATTTTACAAATTACATTTACTTATTTAATGAACAACAGCTGGGAGGCAGGAGCATCATTTAAAGTCGAAGACGTTAACTATAAGCCTCATGAACACATCATGTTTAAGCACTAGTTGGTGGGTCGATAATTGGGGTTGTTTGGTAACATTGTTCTAGTAACGTTATTTGTATTTTTTTGAAAATATGCGTGTGTAAAAAAAGTGTGTGGAAATACGTGTAATATTGTTTAAAAATTGAAAACATGTGTTTAAACACATGTACCAAACGGTCTCCGGGGCACACATTTTTTCTGTGGTTGGTTCTAATTAAATGAAAGGTTAAAGGGGTCTTGTTAAACTACTACATAAGGGTACATGTTCAAGAATATTAACTGTTTAAAAGTTACTTGTTAATTGACGTACATGATAAAGAATGTTAAGGATTCAAAGCTACCGTGCATATAGGTATCAATGATTAGTTCTTTTTTTTTTTTTTAAGAATTTCAACCTATGATGTCTGCTCTTGATGATAGCTCTTTATCATTAAACTAAAACACCAATTAGTTTTTGGTATAGGCAGAGATTAAACCCCAGATTTCTTATTCAACCATCAGAGACTTTACCAGTTGAGTTAACTGAAACCCACAATAATTAGTTCATTGGTTGCTTGTGGATGCTGGGTTTTGTTTATATATTTATGTAGGGTTTAACTTATTATGTAAAAAAAAATTAAATAGTAGAATATTAATGCACCTTATCCTAGTACAAGTGAGCTTAGTAAGATAAACTTGTAATCAAGTGAGACATTAAAGATTGAACATATACGGTGAAATAGGCATGGTTGGGAATGTGTGGTTTGCTAGTTTGATGTTGATCTTAGCATGCCCCCATATACATATTGAGTTGATTGGGAAAATATTTATGGAAAAAAAACCTTATGAAATCTCTCCATTTTACTTGAAAATAAATAAATAATTATGTTGAGCTTAAGATTTTGTATCTTGAATGTGACAGTATATACATGCCCCCATTTTACTTGAATTTTTTTTTTTTTTTTTTTTTTTTTTTAAATGTTGAGCTTAGGATTTTGCATCTTGATTGTATATACATGTCGTGAAAGTATATACATGTCATTGTTCTATATCTACTCAAAATCACAAAAAAGTTCAAAAACACGACTTTTGCGTTAAAATTCTGAGATGATTGATCGTGAATAGTTGGAAAAAATGATGGATTTCTATTAATATAAAGGTGAATGGCATTTATCAAGCATACATAATTCCAACTTAAACCAATCTTCCTACTTCTAGAATAAATTAATTATCTAAAGCTTCATCATTTTGGGTTATTTACTGTAAATTAGTTTCCCTGCAGGTCAGATTTCCTATTAATGTTATTTGACCCATTAACCATTATCGAATTATCACTCTATTTCACAGGGACATACTCGTATAAGTTTAGCATATATCATAAAGCTTTCAGCTAGAGATAAATTCTCTATAACTAATTAAATTTCCACAAGTCAGTAAACTAGAGTCTGTATTGACAGGTTTGAGATCTTAAAATAAAATTCATTATTCTTATAATAAAAACTCAATTGCTGTAAAACTTGATTCTAAATTTAAGTCCCATGAGTATTTTAACCCTCCGCAATCAACATATATGACTTACTACAGATTTTTAATCACCATTAATACAGAAAATGTCAAAGTGACAGATTTGACACAATTACACATAAAATCATAAAAATAATAGCAAATGATCATATTTTCATGTGCGGATTTTTATTCCTACATTAGACATGTTAAAATATATTAATTAATAGGCAGCTAATTAACCATTTTAATCATCATGGCTTACAATAAAAATTCCGGAAGTAACCATAATAAACAGTCATCCTAATTAATTTGTCTATTTCTTAATCACATAAAATCATAAACTAGCAAGAACCCTAGTCCAACTTAACCAAACTAACACCAATAGTTTAATAACTCATCATATACAGCATAAATCATGACAGTTTTAACAAGTTATCAAACAAGAACTCCAACATGCAACCTACCAACGGCAACCACCAATTAATCCATGCAATAGTTACATCCAACAAAACTATTGACAACTCATCATATACAACATAAATCATGACAATTTTAACAAGTTATCAAACAAGAACTCCATCATGCAACCTACCAACCACCAATTTACCCAAGTGATAGTTACATCCAACCAAACCCCTATAAAAACCACCTCTTATCACCACCCCATTGACCCCAATTGACAAAACCAACACACACATGCATACATTCAAAGAGAGATAGATATGACAATGTACTTCAATACTAACATTTTCCTTTTAGCTTTCCTTGCCATGGATTATTGTGATTCTGTTTTTTGGTAACAGCGACAATATGGTTGTTGACAAAGGTTATCAAGGTGACTAGCAGGATTTGCAACTAATAATAGGTTTATCTTTGGCACATTCTAATTAACGAAAACAACACTTTTATATTTCAAATCTTGCCAGCCACCTAGGCCAACAACCAATTTGTTGTTGTTACTAGAGAATAGAATTACAGTAATGGCAAAGAAAGTCAAAAGGAAAATGTTAGTATTAAAGTACATTGCCATATCTATCTTTCTTTGAAGGTATGTATGTGTATGTTGCAACCAACTCAAGAAAAATCTACCTCAAGGAGCTGAATTACTTATACTTTAATCATTGTCATTAATATTAGCTTAAGTGGTGCTGTTTGCTAGGTACCAGTTGATATATATATATATATATATATAGAGAGAGAGAGAGAGAGAGAGAGTACAAACTAATTGTTAAATGTGATGATTGTCTTTTTACTGTTTTCATTGTAACTACTTAATGATGGGCAATATGAATTGCAATAGCTAATGCTGACAATCTCCATTTTAATTTAACATTAATTGCGTTTTTTTTTTTTTTTACTTGGAACTGTTATTTAACCTTTCAAATTGAAGTCAATTACTGATTTAGATTGTATACATTTAGCTTGTAATATAACAAAACGATTAATAGACCATCGATGATCTCTATATTATATATATCACTGAGAAACATATATGCCAAAAATGATCAGATGATGAAAATTTGGTGCCCCACTGAAGGCGTAGTCTATTGGGAAAGCTGGGAATAACAACAACAATAATTGTTGTGTGATTAAGCGAGGGCTTGAATTGATTGGCAAAGAGAAGGGGGCAGAATTGGAGCAGAGGTGGAGATGGCTCTTATTTGGTAATTAACTTGAGAAATGGGACAAAGTTGATCCTATATAGCAAGTTGTTCTGAAGTGTTGGTTCGTCATAGGTCAAAATAGAACAATAAAATACTAAACCAGGACCCATTATAACTTTTGGCAAAAATGTTGTAGCATTTTTTTATGTACCTAGACTTTCTTATATATGAGTACAAGGTAATTGCTCATACTTGTTGCCTATTTACTCTTGTTTGTGGCAATTTGATAAAGTGGCTCCTTATTTGTAGCTAATTTAACATGGTGTTAATTTTTCATGAATTGATGGTGTGGAGTTTGCAAGGTAAAATTTTCTTTTTTGAAAACTTATCTTACTAGAATTTATTTTAAAGATTTGATAGTATACAGCATGTCATGTCATTTTAAATAACATAAATGACATGACACTAAATATACCTTTAGATTTATAATATTTATTTAAAACCATGAAATGAATCCATTAAAATAGAAGATGATCCTAATCTGGTCCAATCTCTAGAAATATGTACATTATCATGGACATCCGAGCCTCTCTTCCAAGCTTTGTTAATGGGCTGCCCAGAAAATTCCTATTGATGCAAACTTTGTTACCCCTAACTTTGCAAGTAGGCTTGTTAACACCTCTTGGTTCTTTTTGCTGACTCCTAGTGGTGTGTTCTTCTCTTTTACATTCGCTTGCCAAAAACAAAATGTCAATTTTGCAAGTACGAGTAACTTGAACTGTGTCAACGGCCTGGTTCTCATTCCTGACTCCTAAGGACTATGACAATCCTTTGAAGGATATATGCTTCTCACTTTCATCTTAGGTGTATAAGCCATATTTTCAACTAAAACCCTTCATTCACTAAGGAGACATTGCAAGGCAGAAGGAGAACTCAATTATTATTGCAGCTTGGCAGCATGTCTCTCTTCTAGGCAACAAAATACACACTAATTTGCTTCATGCAATTAATGGATTACTCATAACCTGAGCACTAGAGCACCAGAGACAAGGACAATAAACTGTTACAAACTCAATGTTATATCCCACAGAAAAGCTGAAATTTTTTTGACCTGGACAAAGAAACAGAAACAAGGACAACAGCGACAACAACAGCAACAACAAAAAGGCAACTGCCACCACTATGAGATTAGAAGACAATTTCTATACTAATACTGATTATTGATGGTTGAGGCACCTTGTCGCTGAGACGTTGCAAACTTTTATAATCATAATTGAGTAAACAAGGTCTACAAAAGCAAGGCAAAATGTGAAACCTAAGAATGAGAAGTTATATATACAAGTCTTCTATTCAGGGCACTGCAGCCACTGCTTATGATGTAGGTGAGCAAAATCAGCCTAATTGGGGGATTCAAAGCAGTTAGTGGTTAGTGGCAGTGGTATCATTAAGATTCTAACCAAAATTATTGTGGGATATAATTGAAAACGATAGTTCAAAAACATAGGATATTAATAGGGCTAGAATAAACCATATTGGAAAAAGGGAAAGCCGGACATATTTTATAAGAGGAAAAGATGATTTAAACTCAATTGCAAAGTTGCAAGACTTGACCAGTCCTTTTCCTATAAGCATAGCCGCTATCTGGCCAGTCATAGTCGAAATTTCTAAAGCCTTCATTCATGCAGAAGGCATGACAAAGCCTCCATATTCTTTCCAGATGCATAGACAGCTAAAAGACAGGCCACCAATAGAGATCACTTCGTAAGTAGTAAAGAGTTCTCAACTCCTCAATAGTTCCCAATAATCTATCATATGCAACTTTCAACAGAACCAACAAAAGCACTCCCAGCAAAGAAAGAAATAGTCAGCCTTGTTTTCACTGTTTATAAGATCCAATACCCAACAAATCCCAGATAAAGCATTGAAAAACTCTATGTACAACTTCATTAACTCAACTTTTGACCAAACAATTAATGTGCAAATCGCATCACCTAAATTAAAGAACGAAAATAATAACTACGCTCAAACAAAATAACAACAGTAAAGCAGTAGACAAAATAGCTAACATCCATAGTTTACTTAAAATAGCTAAGATATCTCCAGATCATTGAACATCAGTATTACAAGCGAAAGTAATTACAAAAGAGCTTCCATTTCCAAACTCCAAGTGAAAGTTGCTCCAATATTTTCCACCTACAGCACCAACGGGGAAAAATCAATAATAAACAAGTCATTTAACATAAGTCAAATTTCTAAGATCTAAAGGACAAAGTACTAAAACTCAACAAATTATAAACGAGTCATATAAAACCATACAAAAAAACTAAAATCAGAATTTTAAGCCACCTAACCAAACCAATATGAGAATTATCAACACAAGCACCACATTAGACATGACAAACTTTTAATGGCTAAATGTGCCGACAACATGAAATGGCATCAACTTAATCCAAGTTCTATAAATCCGTAAAGACAACATGAATAATATTGTTAGAATTATGTGAACAAATGATTAAATCCACTATCTAAGATAATTGGTAATTTAACATGGTATCAAAGTAAGAAGTCCAAAATTTGATCCTTATCACCTCTATTCTACCTTCTATTCAAAATACCATATGTTGGGCCTCACCCATTAAAAAGGAATTTGAGTCCACACGTGAGGGGGAGAGTTAAAATAACATGGTGAAATGATCAAATCCACCATCTAAACCAGAATCCATAATTAACATATAGCTCACTATTCCAAGTAGAGAATCCCAAGGATCCACAATAACATTTTACATCTCTATCTTAAACAAGGCACACAAGCATATGAACAAGTACACCATTTTATACAGAAACACAACACCAAGAACAGTTACACATTGGTCTCCATAACAATATTGCCATTGGGAAAAACTCAGTCACTTAAAAACCCAACAAAATGACAACATTTATATCACAGTATTAACTTCAAAACCATACCATTTTTTTTTTTTTTTTTTTTTCAGTTACTGAGTTTGAGCATGTAGGGTTTAGCGACCTCCAATAATTCTCTCCTCTCAGCCATGGAAAGACCCTGGTGGAGGAGCTCCACAGAACCCTTAAATTCGTACTCCTCATGGAGCTTTGAGAGTGCCTTAGCTTCCTGCATGTTGGTAATAGGCAAAACTGTTGGGTTACACGTGTGAGTGAAGTCCCACATTGAATAAGGATGAGAAGAATGAGGGGTTAATATAACATAATTGAGCACATACCCATTGGGCTTAGGCCTTTTGGGTAAAAATGTGTCTCTATATGTTATATTAATTACTCAAGGAAGCTCCCCAATGTGTTTATCTCCCCATCAATTGGTATCAGAGCCCATGGTGGTGTGCGACGAAGGTGGTGAGGTGTTCATGGTCCCTACCCAGCGGGGACAGAGAAAGCCTAGACGGCCCACACACAAAAATCCTGGAGAAAAGAAAAGCCCAACAAAGGAATATTGCTAATGGTGCTAAATAATGGTGTGATGCGAGGTTCCCATGGACATGGTCGTGCGGGGTTTCCCATGGATGTGCGTGTGGGGTTGACACGTGGTTCCCATGGATGGCGTACGAGAGACCCATGGATGACGCGTCGATGAAGTGAAAAGCCCATTAGTCAAGGGGGAGCAAGTAGGACTTATTCATGGCTTGCAAATGGTGCTAAACAATGATGAAGTGCGAGGTTCCCATGGACATGAACGTGCGGGGTTCCCATGGATGTGCGTGCGGGGTTGACACGTGGTTCCCATGGATGGCGTACGAGAGACCCATGGATGACGTGCTGATGAAGTGAAAAGCCCATTAGGCAAGGGGGAGCAAGTAGGACCTTATTCATGGCCCACAGAAAAGTCTTGAAGCCCACAGAGTGGCAGAGACTCACACGTGAGGGGGAGATTGTTGGGTTACACGTGTGAGTGAAGTCCCACATTGAATAAAGATAAGAAGAATGAGTGGTTAATATAACATAATTGAGCACATACCCATTGGGGCTTAGGCCTTTTGGGTTAAAGTGTGTCTCTATATGTTATATTAATTACTCAAGGAAGCTCCCCAAGGTGTTTATCTTCCCAACAAGTGGTATCAGAGCCCATGGTGGTGTGCGGCGAAGGTGGTGAGGTGTTCATGGTCCCTACCCAGCGGGGACAGAGAAAGCCTAGACGGCCCACACACAAAAATCCTGGAGAAGAAAACAGAAAAAAAAGCCCAACAAATGAATATTGCTAATGGTGCTAAATAATGGTGTGATGCGAGGTTCCCATGGACATGGTCGTGCGGGGTTTCCCATGGATGTGCGTGTGGGGTTGACACGTGGTTCCCATGGATGGCGTACGAGAGACCCATGGATGACGCGTCGATGAAGTGAAAAGCCCATTAGTCAAGGGGGAGCAAGTAGGACTTATTCATGGCTTGCAAATGGTGCTAAACAATGATGAAGTGCGAGGTTCCCATGGACATGAACGTGCGGGGTTCCCATGGATGTGCGTGCGGGGTTGACACGTGGTTCCCATGGATGGCGTACGAGAGACCCATGGATGACGCGCTGATGAAGTGAAAAGCCCATTAGGCAAGGGGGAGCAAGTAGGACTTATTCATGGCCCACAGAAAAGTCTTGAAGCCCACAGAGTGGCAGAGACTCACACGTGAGGGGGAGATTGTTGGGTTACACGTGTGAGTGAAGTCCCACATTGAATAAGGATGAGAAGAATGAGGGGTTAATATAACATAATTGAGCACATACCCACAGAGTGCCTTAGCTTCCTGCATGTTGGTAATAGGCAAAACAAGTTCAAGCTTCAATGTCTCTGCCATCTCAGCAGCTGCGGCTTCAGCTTGCGCCGTTTTGGCTTCTTGATCCATAAGTTCCTGATGAATAGCCCCAAAATCTGCCAAGAACGCTCTGTGGAGCGTCACTTCCTCTGGATTCTCCATTTCCTTTGGATTTTCCGCCATTTGTAAGTAGAAAGAGAAAATGGTTCCCTTTTTTCTGTTTTTTTAAGCAGTTTCTACTTTCTAGTGCGTCTAATGGAAAACACCTCGTCGTTTGACGTTCGGTCCCCTTCTGTCTATTTTTTCTAATTCGGTCCACTTCATTCTTATTCGGTCCATTTCGGCCCCAATCGGTCCATTTCAGTGCATTTGGATCCTATTCGGTCCATTTCAGTGCACTTCAATTCATATATTTGGGTTGAAACTATATATTTTAAATCTAAATTTATTAAAAAAATTATATAGATCTCAAACTCGTTTCAAATTCTACTAAATTTTAGCAATTTAATTTCAAATTTGTTCTACATATTTAATGAATCCAAACTCATCTATTTATTTATTTTATTTTATTTAAAAAGAGACAACTTGCTTAGAGCATAAGGATTTCTAAAAAAAATGCTATTTTGACAAATTAAAAAGTTATTTTATCTATTTTGACACATCATTTTACAATACACCATATATTTGGTCTTCTATTCTTTAACCACTTTATTTAAATATTCATTTTTATTCTTTCTTTTTTGTTCAGAGAGTGTGTGTGTGAGAGAGAGAGAGAGAGAGAGTAATGTACTAATGCAACAATGTGAATAAAAAATTGCTTAAATAAAAATAGCACATTTGACCGTACAGTGCTATTATTATAACTAGCGTTTAACCTGCGCGATGCGCGGGGTCATTTTACTTATTAGAAGACAATAAAATACATTAAAATTCTTCTGGGGATGTTGTATAATTTAACTAATTGTTAAAAGAAACCAACATTAAACTGTTAAACTTTAATTACGGAAACAATATTTCATAACAATTCTAAAATAGTTGTACAGAACAACTTAACAAAAAAATTATATACATAAAAAATCAATAGATAAATATATGTGGTACAAATAGATGAATATAAGGTTTGTTAAACAAGATGAGGTTTGGAAAAAAAAAAAAAAAAAAAAGCCTACCTACATCTTGTGATAATGACGAAGACACAGCAGGTATTGATAAGGGTAATTTCTATCTTCACCTTCTAATCATAATGAAAAGGCAACCACCAACAACCTATTATGATATAGCACATCAAGGGAAATAATTAATAAATCAACCAAAGAATAAAACATACATACGGACACATAAACAAAAACAGAACTCTCACTAAAGTGTTTTAACTTTCTTAGACAATGTGGCTCAAGCCACTGCAAACCCTTACATGTAAATTAATGGGGGAAAAAACCCAATCACTATGACACTTCGCAGCAAAGATTGAATAATTATAAAAATGGAAAATAAATGAATCGAAATTAAATCAAGTCAATGTCAATATAAGTTTTAAAAAAAAAAACATTTTTTTTCACAGCAAATTTAGTAAAGAAAATTGAGAATAGCACATACACAGCACTGAAATAATGAAAAGTAAAAACAGAGATAAAGGGAAATATACATTAAGTTTGAATTGTAATACATCTTAGTAAAGAAAATTGTCAAAAAAAAAAACCTTCAAATGATCCAAGCCCAATCAAACAAAACTATCAATTTTTATAAATAGAAAAGCTAACATGGTAACTTCACTTTTTTGCTTAGCATCAAAACAAAACAATTAATTATGAGATTCAAACGTTACTCCAAAAAAATAAATCCAAAAGCCTCGTCCTTGGACTTGCTCAGGGTCCTTGGTGTGAACCTTCTCACGCTTTCAAAAATCTTCTTAAGTACCTCTTTGTTTGATTTTTGAATGCCCTTACAAACACAAAATGTCATTGAGTAGCATTTAGAAATTCACCCAGTGAAAGATTTTAAAATTTTGTACTTTGAAAAATTAAATTGAAATCTTACAAACATGAGAATGTACTTAGTGACTCTAGTGGAAAACACTTGAACAACATGACTAACCCTCCAAGATAGCAAAATATTATAACAAATTAAGATGCATCAAACATGAAAAGAGCAAGAAACTAAATGCATATGAACGGATAAATAAGAAAGGATAACGCATAATATTTAAAACAACAATTACATAGCAAAAGAGTAAAGGGTTCTTCAAATTGTTCATATTATTAAACTCATGTCTCAAAGGAAACAACAATTTTTGAAAATTTTATTGATTTAATTCTTTTAAAAAATAGGTGGAGCACATCATTTAACAAATATTTGAAATAAATACATATTGGGACTCAAAGCTCAAATATTTGACATCTGAAAATATTTGTCACGGTCTGTATTTCTCTGCACACCTGTTGGTCTGTATTTTTTGCAATCTGCATACTTGTTGCTTTGAATTTCTCTGTGCATACCTATTGGTCTGTACTTCTCTACTGTATTCAGCTTCCTGTTCTTTCTGTTTTCAGCTTCTTGTTTCCTCTGTATTTGGTTTTCAGGGCTGTCTTATATGTATTTGTTTTCATTTGTTATCAATAAATAGGAACGAAAATCCAATTCAAATGCAAAGTCTGCAATCTTAGCCCTATTGATCAAATATGGCCAACCTCATTCTACATTACAAAGTGTGTGTATACCAACGAAATACAATTTAAAAATAAAATTGACACAATCACTGTGATATGTGAACTACATGGGGAAAAATCTAATACAGAGAAGTATATACTGGAAAAACTTGATAACAATGCTAGATAAGAAACATGGGAAACGAAATTATAAAGGGAAAAATGAGTTGTGGCTTTGTGGTCAAATCTCGGAGGGAGCGACCTAGAGGCTAGATTGAAATATCAATCATGTCCATCTTTTGTGCATCAATATTCTTTCATATGGGATGTTTCAAGAATGGGTAGACTTATTTATGCGTTTGTTTGTGTCTAAACTAATTTTTTTGTGCTAAATCTCATCATACTCCAATTTAATTTTGTGATAAGAAAATGCATCCATTTAGAATTAGGATGAATAAAAAGTGTTGAGCTTTAGGGGAAAAATAGAAAAGTTTATGAGCACGCACTCAGGTAGCATGTGCTTAGAAACTAATATTAATATATTAAAATCTCAAACTAATGATCCACAAGCCTCAACTTTTATTTATTTTTTACTAAATTAGTTAGTTAAAACAATGGGAGGGAGAGATGTGAACCCAAAATGTCTCTGTTGGATACACCAGAAAATACCAATCGAACTTAAAAACTCTTGGCAAATATACACACACACACACACACACACAAACAAACACTTGGAAGCCTAAAACCTGAATGCTTGGATTTTACCCCCAAAGATATGCTTTTATTTCTAAAAAATGTAGAAGTGCATAACATGGGCATCAATATTAGCCAATAAATTAAGAATATATTAAGTATCAAAGATCAAGATTTAAAGGGATATGTTTGAATAAATTCCTACTATTTTAACTGTATTGTGCAACTATAGATGAACCCTCAAAAAGGAAAATTTTAGAACAACTTTCTTTTCTTTGGTTAAATGATTGAAATAATGGTGTAGTTTATCTTGCCACTTACACTCTTGTAGGCCTTTTTTTTTTTTTTTTTTTTTTTTTTTTAAGTTAATTTAATTTTTTTAATTTATCAATTTATTTATTTTTTATCCAAGATAGAATTTCTACTCTAACCTAATCTAAATGTATATGTGTGTGAAGCTCCCTCCTAAAGACTTGAACCCCAGCCCTTACCCCTCACACCCCACAATAACTTATACTTGTAGAGTGACTATCGCACCAAGGCTGCGTGGTGGTTAGTGCATAGTTACTTAAACCAATAGAATTTGGTGTCCTATCAAGGATCTTAAATTTAAGTATCAATTTTAAATTTGTGCGCTTGCTATAATAACAGGAAGTTAGCCAAATGATAGGATAATTAAATAAGGATTAATCAACTAAAATAGTATAAACAAATTCATATAGACTTTGGACTTTGGATTGTTCACCCATACTTAACGGTTTAGAATCTTGATGTTGAAATTGATAGAAGGTGAATTTTCTCTTTAGAATCATGTCTATCCTCTTTGAAACTTCAACTATATCATGTTCTTAATTTGTTTCACCCACATGAATCATGGCATCAAAACTCAAAATAAAAAACTATGGTCGACACCATAAATTCATTTGCTTTGACATTAAGATCATAATCACTCATCAAATACAATTATTCCTACAAATCAATAACCATTTGAGCCAAAAATCAAAACTAAAAATCATTTACATTCGAAGATGCAGAAATCAAGAATAAAACAAAATTCCACCCCTACATAATGCAATATGGAAAGAGAAGTAGAGACTAATCAACTCTTAAAAACAAAATGTGCAAGAGTTTGTTAATAGAGGATTGAGACAGTTGAAGACTCCCAAAGATCCAAAAGAGAAGACAATGGAGCTTAAATAGAAAAAGTCTATGACCACAAAATTTTTCACAACCTTTTGCTATAACTGTGATGTGATAAACTGTGATCGATGAAGAAACAATAGTGGAACATGAGTAAATGATGGTTAACCAATCACAATCTGTAACGTTAAAATTGTGACAAAAAAATTGTGGAACAATTTGTGATCATAGAACTACTTGCTTAAATAAGTTACCATTAATGTAGCCTTATTTTTGGTTGAGGACTGTGATTGGATATTTGGATGAAAGAGACGAACAAAATTCATACATACATGCTCACCTTCCAAATTTTATTCTTTCTCTCAATTTTTTTTAAAAAAAAAAAAAATTGAAGCCATAATTACATTAATGTAATAATGCCTAATTAAAATTGGGTTGATTGGATTTACCAGGATTTGTGTTGTACCTCGTTCGTATTTTAGATACTCGTATAACTATCGAAGACTGTTGAAGTGACTAATTCCTAGAAATTGAGGGGTGTTAAGGACAAAAAAATTGTTAAAGTTATTATTTTTATAAGGTACTTGATGTTAAGAAAAGGTCTTTTATAGGAAGGTTAGCTAGAAATTTCTTGTAAAAACACTCGCCCCTTTGGTTCATAATGAAATTATTTTATCTTGTTTTATTCCAGATATTCTTCTCGTTAATATTTGCTTATTTTTTTACTTCTATCAAATTTTTGTTGTTTGTCTGTCTCTAAGAGCATTCACAACAGTAGATCTATAATTTTAGTTATTTAGCACCATCAAAATTTACTTTATCTATTTTACCTACATACATACTATAGCAGTGGATCTATTTTAGCTTTCAACATAATAAAATAATATCAACATCACAATAAAATAATATAACCACTACAATAAAATAATATATCACACTACCCAAAAAGACCAACCACAAATACCTCTACCATCGGCCACAGCCACAACCACCACCAACACCACCACCACCACCACTGCTCCACAGCAGAAATAAGTTAAAAAAAAAAAAAAAAAAAAAACTAAATCTCCAATCTTTTTCCACAGCCATAACCACCACCAACACCACTAGCACCACCACCAACAGTCCACAGCAGAAAAGGAAAAAAAAAAAAAAAAAAACCCAAATCTCCAATCTTTTTTCTCAGCCACAGCCATAACCACCACCACCACCACCACTACCAGTCCACAGTAGATAAAAATAAATAAAAAATAAAAACCCACGACGAGCAAGCACCGATCACGTCGGCGAGTTGGGTAGGCAGAAGGGGTGGATCGGCAGCTTGGGTGATCAGAGTTGAGAGAGTGAGAGATCGGAGTGAGAGAGAGGCGGCTTGGGTGATCGGAGTTGAGAGAGTGAGAGATCGGAGTGACAGAGCGGCGGCTTCGGTGATCGGAGTTGAGGGAGTGAGAGGCAGGAGTGAGGGAGTGAGAGAGAGAGAGAGTGATGTTCAAAGATGAGAGAGAGAGAGAGAGAGTGAATGAGAGGCATTATTTTAATCCACCGGGTGATTAAAATAATATATATTTTTTTGCTCCTTATGAACAGTGCACTTTTATTTTTAGATGTGCACTGTAGCAGTGGAGCTAAAATTTTTAGATTTAGCTCCACTGTTGGAGCATCATTTTAGCAACAGTGTAGCTAAAATATAATAATATAGTAATGCAGCAACACACAAAATGAGAGTACAAAGAGAAGCATGAAGTGCCTGAAAGGCCTGTGGCAATTATATCTAACCAAGCACGTGTCCCATATTAATTCTTTACTTTTGTTAGACTAAAGGCATAGTTTGGAGGATTCTAACTAGGGTTGAGCTGGGTATGGTTGTATCTTGTAACGAGGTTTGTGTGGTCAGTGGTTGTTGATATGTCATTGCCAAAGTGATAAATTATATGACAAATGCAATGACATCGCCTGGAATATTGCCAGGGCTGGCGGGACCTTAAAGTCAGGGTGGTTTGATAAATTATATGACAAAAGCTTTAAAGTAATTATATAACAAAAGCTTTAAAGTCAGGGTGGATATATTGCTAGGGGCGGCGCCACCTTAAGCCATTTATATATAATAATTTAAAAATTTTTATTTGTCTAACCTTAAAAAAAAATTGAAAACACCCTCAGTTTTTTTTATACCAATAAAATTAAATTTTGCTTCATAATTTGTTCTACATTTAGTGGATGAATGATTGTTTGATTGTGTACATTAAAAGAAATGTAATTTATTGTATTGATAATGAGACTATCATGTACCGATTTTAAAATATAAAAACTTCGTAGGAGACAATTATAAATTTTATATATTTACGTATTATTTTAGTATTGTTATTGCCTGAATTTTTTTATTAAATTATATAATTTATGTATCTTAAAAAACACTCTAAAAAGTTCTTCCCGCCACTGCCTGACCAACCCCGTGACTATAAATTGACGCTCTCTTCCAAGACTCTTTGCACTCTCTCACACTTATTTTTCCATTTCTCTCATTTGCTTCAACACCTAGAGTTCTGTGACAATGGCGGGCGAGGTGGTTCTGTTGAATTCCGGGCCTAGCCCGTTTGCTTTGAGGGTCAAGATTGCTCTGGCTGAGAAGGGTATCAAGTATGAGTCCAAGGAAGAGGACTTGAGCAACAAGAGCCCTCTGCTTTTAGAGATGAACCCCATTAACAAGCAGATCCCAGTTCTCATCCACAACGGGAAGCCTGTATCTGAGTCCCTCATCATTGTTCAGTACATAGACGAGGTCTGGAATGATAAGTCTCCATTGTTGCCCTCTGATCCTTACCAGAGAGCTCAAGCCAGGTTCTGGGCTTTTTTCCTTGTGTTTTTCTTTTTCTCGGTTTTCATTGGTGTCTGAGTCTCATACATTTGACCCTTTTTTTTTTCTTTTTCCATTTCTAGTTTTTTAATGTTCAGTTAGTACTTAATACTGCCTGAAATATTTTATGTTTATGTTTCTGAGGTTGGATTCGCTAGATTTCTTTTAAAAAATGTTATGTTGGAATGTTTATAGATTCTATTATAATTTACTAATTCGTAGGTCATGTCAAGTCAGTGATTCAATTAGACATGCACGATGACTGTATAAAATATTTGACCAAAGAACTTGCTAATTCTATGAAACTATATAAAATATTGAGATTAAAAAAAAAATCTTAAAACTCCTAGAGTTTTATCATTTGATAAGTAGTCTAAGATACTGGGTCTTGTTCTTTATCCATTAAGTTGTTCACCAAGGATTTCATATATTTGAGGAAGATTAAATAACAACCTAAAATATAAAATTCAGAAAATTACATGAAATTTTTTTTATAAAAAAATTAAATTAACAGTGGATAAAAGGCAACCCCATACTCTGTCCTGCATCATCTTGAGAATTCACGAAAAAAAAAAAAAAACTTCAAATATGATTTCCTACTGAAATTAAGGTACTTTTTTGAGATATGGAGCTTTTATATTGGCCTTCAATTCAAATTGAAATCTATTATTCCTCGGTTAAAGTTTTTGAAGAATTTCTTTTATTACTAGAGTAGTTCTCCTTGTGCATTCAAGAGTCTCTTACATCTGCTCCCGGAGTTCACACTCAATTTCAAGTTTTTGTTTCCAATCCTAGGAGATCCTAGAGAACAAAGCAGAGTGTCAGCAGTGAATTAACATAAACGCCCAAGTATTTACTAAGATGTCTTTCAGAAAAAGGGGAAAAAAATTGAAAGAAATAAGATCAGGGAGAAAAAGAAGGAAAGAAAATTTGATGGTTTATATTTGCTTTTCATTGACCATGTTCAATTTATGTGATTGTTGGGTACCAAATTCAAACCTTATTTCTTTCCACTCTTAGCATTAGTCATGTTCAAGACCCATTCGTTTGTGTGTAAGTCACTAATTAAAATAAAAGTCAGGAGAGTTCTGTAGTCTCTCTCTATCATACAATCAAGAACATATTTTATGGGCCTTTCCCACTTGCTAAGTTCTAGAGAAACATTCAGTTTGCCCAGTAGACTTGATTTGAAATTCATTACTGTCATTGTTCATCCTAGTAACACAATGTGTGGAAAATTCAGGTTTATGTAGCTTCAAGGAAGGTATGGAGGCCAAAAGTAGAAGAGCAAGAGGAAGGCAAGAAGGAATTCCTTTAAACCTTAAAGACAATGGAGGGGGAGCTTGGTGACAAGCCTTACTTTGGGGGTGAAACATTTGGGTATGTGGACAATTCTCTTATTCCCTTCTACAGCTGGTTCCATGCCTACAAGGTCTTAGACAATATCAATTTCGAGGCGGAGTGCCCCAAGATTATTGCGTGGGCTAAGAGGTGCATGCAGAAGGAGACTGTGGCCAAGAATTTTCCTGACCAGAAGAAGGTTTATGAGTTTGTTGCTCGGACAAGGAAAAAGGATGTTTCGGCGTAGAGGAACGATCAGGCCTCAATCTGCTGGAAGTGCTAGCATATGATGGTTTTGGATGGTTATGTAATAGCGTTGTTTTTCTGTAATGTTTAAGTTTGGATTTATTTTATTAGTGTCCGTTTAGCTTGCAAGACACTTTGACGTGTCTGCTGAGCATTTCTAGAGGGCATGTATTGTACTGTTTAACTTGTAAGACACTATGATGTGTCTCTGCTGAGTGCCGAGCCTTAGATCTAAAGGGCTTGTACCGAACCATAAATAAGAAAGACACTTTGTTGTGTGAACTAAATTTTAGATCAAACTTATTCTAACTCTACCATTTTGCCATCAAGTGTATACAAAAGTATCGGTACCAACAATACGAGGAAACAAAACTTTCAACTTTTTACAATATCTTTTACCCTCTTAACATAGAATGTTGTGATTGGGACAATTGCACAAGTGGCATAAGTGATGGTTTCATGTGAAAACGATATTGTGAAAAAGTTGTTACCTTAGCAAGTTTTGAAAAATATTGTGAAAAAAAAATTGTTTATGGTATATTATATGATCATAAAAAATAGAAAGCATTACCGTATGTAGTGAATAATCACAATATATATATATATATATATTAATACACTCATGTCACCCAAGTAATCATTAATAAGTGAATAATCACATATGAGAATCAATCCGTCAAATTCACGTGAAATATTTTGTGTTTTTTCTTTCTGTAGGCAAAAACTGAAAAACATATCTTCATTCCAATATCTTTCAGTGGAACAACTTTTCATGTAAAGTCAATTGAATAATTAAGGCACAAATCCATTCAATTTATCATAATAAAATAGAGTTTATAATACTGTTTTGAAGATTGGAGATCGGTAAGATCTATAGAAGAAACTACTTAGATTACTGCACATAAAACATTTTCACAATCTTATAGTTGTGAATTAAATTTTTTAAGATTAGTGCTCTTATTTTTTCCCCCCCTTGTTGTTAATGCTTTACATATTTCTAATCCATGTAAAGGCCAATCACAAAATAATATTTGTTCACTTATTGCCACCTTGCATTTCATGGAGATCTATTAAGTAAACAATATGCTTTTATTTTTAAGAAGTAAACAATATGCTATTTCTTCAATTTGCATAGGGATTGTTGCAATACATGAAGCAAGTTGTGAATGTGTTTAGTTGAGATTGACAATTCAACATATTTAAGAACGATGTGAATTTTCATTAATCAAAGATAACTCGGCAATATTATACGAAGACAATGTAGTTTGTATCACTTATATTAGACATTCATTTCTAATAAAAAGTTCCTATAAATGTTTTGTAAGTCAATACCCTAATTGTCACTGGGCCTTGTAGCCTAGTAGCACCCGGTGTCCCTGTATACCTTAAGCTCGGGGGTTCGAGCCTCCGCATTTACCTAGCAAAAAAAAAAAAATCAATACCCTAATTAAGACATTTGTTAACTTTTTTCACTATTTAATGGTTTACTTTTGATAGAGCCATACTTTTGAGGATTCTTACCAGTGTTGAGCTGGGTGTGATTGTAAGAAATGCAATGAGGTTTGTGTTGTCAGTGGTGGTTGATGTGTTTGTAGATTGAGATTATTGATTTTTTTAGGCTATTAAATTTATGTGACGTAAATAAATTAAAATAATAATATAGTAGGACATGATTGGACCTATTGTATGACTGGTTTATGTGAATTTTAACTGCTACCTTAACAGCCAACTTGGATAGAAAAGCTTGTAATATAGGAAAAAAATAAATTTTTAATATGAGATGAAATAAAAATGACATTGAACTTAAAATGACAAAATTTAGGTACAAAATTGGTTGTAATCTAAGATTACAACCTTACTCAATATCATTCACATTATTACATATTTTAAAAATCTAACTGTTAAATTGCATATTCTTTACGTTCTTAATACACATATCAAATTTTGTGTCAATTGGATATTATTTACTATATAATCTATAAGCTTACATTTTATGCATAATTTTAAACTACAAAAACTTATGATTTAAACAATTTATTGATGACATAGTTATTGATCTTTAATTTAATAGAAATTTTGCAAACATGAAGGATATAAGAAGAAAATGTAATCTAACGGCGGATTTGTCAAAATTCACCTCCAATAAAAAGATATTGAATAAAGTTATAGCCTTAGGCTACAATCAATTTTGTTGCTAAAATTTGTCCAAACTTAAATTATGCAATGTATAATTTAGTCAAAAAGAAAATATTTTACTGAAAAAAAAAAAAATCAAAACTCTTTAGAAATGTAAAAGCGATTCAAATATATTATCACAAGGAAGAGGACTTGATGAATGACCACAAGAGCCTTCTGCTTTTAGAGATGAATCCCATTCACAAGAAGATCCCAGTTCTTATCCACAATGGGAAACCAGTGTGTGAGTCTCTTGTCATTGTTCAGTACATAGATGAGGTCTGGAATGACAAGTCTCCATTGTTGCCCTCTGATCCTTACCAGAGAGCTCAAGCTAGGTTCTGGGCTGATTTTGTTGATACAAAGGAACATTTTGTGCATTTTCTTTTCATTATATGTTATTATCCTAAAATTTATTTTTCTTAACTTCTCAGAATGATTACCAGTAAGAAAGTGAGTTGATTAAAGTAGAAGAAGAAAATTTTTTGGCAAAGTAGAACCAAAAATAAATTTTTTAAAAGCAATAAATAAAATGGTAAAAAGCATGATTTCAAATAGAATAGAATAAAGAAGTAGAATATATGTGTAACTTTGGAAGGTTTTGTTACGCAGTGTCTCATATATTTGTGGTCACTTTTTTATTTCTTTTGCTGGTGCTACATATTTAAAATATTATAAGTTAGGATTTTTAGAGGTTTGTTCGATTCAATTAGAAAAAAAAAAATTTGTGCATTTTCTTTTCATTATATGTTATTATCCTAAAATTTATTTTTCTTAACTTCTCAGAATGATTACCAGTAAGAAAGTGAGTTGATTAAAGTAGAAGAAGAAAAAAATTTGACAAAGTAGAACCAAAAATAAATTTATTAAAAGCAATAAATAAAATGGTAAAAAGCATGATTTCAAATAGAATAGAATAAAGAAGTAGAATACATGTGTAACTTTGGAAGGTTTTGTTACGCAGTGTCTCATATATTTGTGGTCACTTTTTTATTTCTTTTGCTGGTGCTACATATTTAAAATATTATAAGTTAGGATTATTAGAGGTTTGTTCAATTCAGTTAGAAAAATAAAAATAAAAATTTGTGGGAGAGCATAGGACAAATGTGGGTAGCACTTTTTTGGCCCAGCAAAAGGTATCAGCCAACCTTGATTGACCAAGGAGAGTCCAATATTCATGTTATATTTTGAAGAGTAACATTGAGTAAGTGTTTATTAGGTTGAAGACAGCTCTTTATGGGTTGAAGGTAGTCCGAGGAAGGATATCCCCTCGGCTAAACAAAGCGGAGGCTAAAGTGTGTTCCCTATCATCGAAGGTGACCTTCCAAGAAGTTCCACTGATAAGGATGTGCATTATGAATGTACAGGAGGGATAGAAACTCAGAAATATCTAAAAGAAAGCTGCTACCACCGCATTAAATGCTTTGTAACTAACTTTCTGGCCGCATTAATAAAGAAGTGATATCTGAACGGTGCTTTTCAGCCTTACAACTATCCCCAAAGACTTCAGGAGGGTGCTGATAGGACAAGGATCAACATAAGCAATCTACTATCCACGTGTAGGATAAAGATGAGAATGGAGAGATAGTATAAATTAGAGGGAAGGCCTTAAGAGAAGGGATCGGAGAAGTGAGAAAGAAACACTGTAGTAGTCAAATTGTATTCTGTAACCAATTTTAAGTAATATACACAAGAATTGATCTCCTCGGATTGTGTTGAGAACAATTTTCCTTGGATAAGTCCAATTTTCTTTTACTTTACTGTCTTGAGGATCCATTATACCTGTTGTAGGGTTAGGATTTGTAGCCCCTGCCCTAAACAATGAATTTGTAGAGAGTGGGTGAAAGAGCTAGGTTGATTATGAGATTGACAACAGTTAACCACAACCCCCAAATATGAACCAGCATAAACATACACGTAGAAAACGAAATGAATTGGTGTTCGAAGAGATATATTATTGATTGAACAGTGATGATAGTTCTTTGAGCTACAGTAAAGTCTTTCTCTTGCCCTTATTTTGATTTTTTCTGATCCTCTATTATCAGAGGCCTCTTCCCTTTATATAGCATCCTCTCCCCTCATCTCCATCGTTCACTTGTTCTTCATCTATGTGCCTACTTGAGTATATGTCACTTCAAGTACCTTTTTTAGCCCTCTGTGAGTGGTGATAGCTGAGCTTACACTGTTCAGGAGTCTTCTCTACATAAATGCGGCCAGAAAGTAGCTGCAGTGCATTAAACACGGTGGTAGCAGCTTTTCCTTTTAGATATTTCTTCATTCTTATCATCTCCAGACATGCTCAGAGTTTATCCTCGTCGTTAAAATCATTAGAAGGATTGCTTGAACCTTTCAGGTGTCTGTTTGACCAAAACTCTTTGCACCCGAGGAGAATAACCTCTTCGGACCATTGGTAATCTCTTCGGACTATATTCCTCGTTCATTTCCAGGTATATTTCTTCCACATGGACCCCTTCTCACATTTTCCTCTCTTCGGACACACAATAATCGTCAAATGGGGCCCTAGGCCAAATACAAAAGGTTGGGCTTTCACCCCCCACACCTGTGACCCAACTCATTAGAACCAAGTTTTCCATCCCAGTCTCTACAAATTCATTGTATTAGGCTCATTAGGCCTAGATCCACTTACACTTTGGGCTTGGGATCCAAATTGTGTCCTTGCACAAATAATTGGAAAGAAATTTTAAAATTAGAATTTTAGTTAATCAAAATTTTACTTTTATTTTTTTGGGGTTGTGATCATTTATCAAATGTAATACCCATATTTTTGGATTGTACTTCTAAAATTTTATAGACCATAGTTTAAAATCATCTAAATTTTAATAGAGCAAAAAATATTGCCCCAAATTTTCTATAATAATTTTTCAAGTATCATATTGATAATATTATTAAATAGGGATATTTTCATTGAACTTGTGCACAATGTTTCTCTATTAATTTATGTATATTAATATTGTAATGGTTGAAAGTAGATTTGCCTTTTTTTTTTTTGGTTATTTACAAGCTATTGTTTCTACTTTATTTTTTCTTAAATAACAAGACTTCATATGAGTTTCATAAGCAACATTAATAATAATAATAATAATAATAATAATAATAATAATTGTAAGTTGTGTGCTGTATTTATTTTCTTTGATAAGGAAGCTAAAAAATTACTTCAAACAATAGTAAGAGAGCTATCAAAAAAATCTGCAACTGTAAGACCATACAATTAGCATATATGATCTTATATTCAATATTTTATCAGATAAATGCAAATTTCAACCTACTGAATGAAAATAGAAAAGCTCATTGGAAAAGCATTTTTGTTTCAAATAAAACTTAACAACTATAACTGGAAGGAAGAATGAGAGTACAGATATAGGAATTCATATTGTGTCAAAACAATCAAGTAAAAGTCTTTGATCCGTTAATAATAAAATCTTTTTGGAAAATCGAAACTTATACAAGTTATACTACCTACATTCTTAACTTCTACCTACTTTAATTATCATTAAAATAACAAAAATAAATAAATAAAGCATCAAAATTTTAGGCCCCATGAGGTACATGAATCAAGCATATCCAATTAAACACTAGTACTGATAAAAATAAACTGTAAAATGTAGAAAAATAATGAATCGTATCAATACCATCCGACAACCGTGGCTACTACTATTCCATGAAATTTACTCATTTAAGCTGAAATAAAAAGTTCATTATTTAACAATCAAAATATAATCTCAGCTCATTTTATTCAACATTTAAATTCAACTACATCCTCCAAATCTATTAAATTATATATATTCTCTCAAAGAGAGAGAGAGAGAGAGATTTATGGTAATAGTATATGTTTTTAATCATCTAAGGAAGTAGAATATATAGAGTTTTTAAAAAACTTATAAGTTACAACCCAAATCCATAATAGAACTACACAATCAAAGCATAAACATAAAACATCAATTATTTTTTAAATTACTGTTTGAAATTTACACAATTGTTGGAAGCACTTAAATTCAAATATTAAAAAAAAATTCCACATAAAGTGCTCTCAAGAAATGTTACAATGCTTTAGAAAAAATAAAATAAAAAACAACGTAGCTACCAAGGATATGTCCTCCGGTAATAATATATATTACATAAAAAATAAAGTTAGCCAATTTAAAAATCTTATTTTCCAAAATTTCATTTCACCTTTTACCATGTAAAGGTAAAATAATTGATGTGGATATTAATAACCTTCCAGCTACTTCAAAATTATTAATAATTAATTTATATAGGAGTTTTGATAATTCAGATAATAGATATACTGTCTTTTGATTTCTTTTAAGGAAAGTGGCAATTGAATAGGTATGAAAAGTAATTTAGTTAAATAAAGAGAGTAAGAGCCGAAGAACTAGATATTAATGATTGTTTCGGCTGTTTAAGTATTATTAATAATTTAATTATAAGAGACTTTTGATATTGTGAAAGACAATAATTTAATAATAGTGCCTTTTGATTTTCTTAAGGAAAGTGGCAATTGAATAGGTATTGTAGCGTAAAAGACTATTTGGCTTGGGCTTTATTGAGGAGAACATTAAACGTTGGCAATAATTGAAAAATATATTAAATACTATAAGGCTTGGGTTTTATAGTGGAGGGTATATGAAAAGCTTTTATTCACTTAATCGACAATGAAAAATTATTGCTAATAACAAGAGCAATCACTAATTCATAAAACACACACACAACACTATAAATTACAATCCTAGAAAATTTAAAAATTACAAACTAAAAAAATCATACAACTACAAAATCACAAAATGAGCATACAACATGATCGCAAATATTTTGTACAAAATCAAACTACAAGGGGAAAAGAAATCCTTCTTCAAGCCAACATAGAAGGGGACAAAAATGCAAAGTATGGACCAATAATTGTGTTGTTATGTGAATCAAATGATGAGAGAATACAACTACTCTTTTAAAAAAAAAAAAAAAAAAATCAATTACCAGATAAAAAAATAAAAAAATAATTATAAAAAAAAAACCTTCTCCAATACTATCGACAAATCCTTCAACATACAATTTTTTGGAACAAACACATTTCGTATCCCAAAACCAAGCATGCAAAAATATTGGAGTGGATTATTGGGATTGGGAATGTCCTTAACCTTATGGAAACAAGAAATACATGTAATATGCAAAATGTGTTCAATTGACTTGAAAATGTATAAATTAGTCAACTAAGTATGGTAGAATTAATATTTCAAAAAAAAAATAATAATTCAATTTTACTATAAATTATCCTCATTTTGTTCCTAATAGTAATCTTTAATATAAAAAAATAAAGTTCCATGAGCAAAAGCTCTTGTCAGCATGAATCTTACTATATATTGGTGATACGTATATAACACAACTTGAGATGTAATAACATGACAAATATTAATTATAAAAAGACTAACCTAAAAAAATTATCACACACATGACTATGACTAGTTAATTTTAAAACCCAAAACGTGGCACTCCCAAGTCCAAAATTTTTAATCCAGATATTACCATTCCCTAATCCCACCTACCCGCCATCCCCCACCTTCTAATTTCATCTTCATCTTCCTCCTTTTTAACTTTACTCTCTCCTTTGTACTTTGGTTTCTCCTGCTCCTTCACCGTTTCAACTTTTTCGTTGTGATGTGTCATTGCTGTGATGCACATTACGATAATGTAACATTAAAATTTTTGGTTTATTTTATTATTCCTAACATTACCATAATTTAAAATTACAAAATATATCACATCATCTTAATCTCCTTACTTTCCAAAACAATGTAATGTTGTATTTCTATATTGAGATTGTATTAATGTAAAATTACAATAACGTAATATTATGGCGTAATGTAACATCATAGCAACCAAACGCCCCCTAAGAGTTTTTTCTGCAAACCTATGAACCATTAAGATGGCTATGGTCTACGCCTACGTAGAATAAAGATTTATGCCACCTTTTCTACTTTTTGATCTTCATCTATCTAGCAATCATGTAGACTTACAGTGGTACTATACAAAATTTTCTTATGATTTTGCGTTGATTTTCAGAGCTGGGTTTTGATTTTACGTTTTGGGAGGGTAGAAAAGAGAGAGGTTGGGAAGAAATAGTTTGTGTTCTTGATTTTCAGAGTCGGGTTTTAGTGGTAGGAAAATTCGAGTTAAAATTTTAGTTTTTTTTTTTTTAAATATAGATTATGTGGAAAATTATGGAAGTTCTAAATCCTATGTGGCAACTCCTAAAGTAGTAAAAAATAAAGTCAAATAAATATAAGTCAGAGGCGTTTTATTTTAGTATATATAAATTATAAGTTTCTAATGATGTTTTGTTCATTAACTATATATGTACATGCATTGAATTCCATGAATTGATTATTTACTATTTGTGTCTATTAAATTACTTGAGTTATTAAATTATTTAAACATTAAGTAATGTGACAAAGAACAAAAATAAATAAAAGTCATGACTAAAAGTATACGTATGAATCTGACATGTGAATTTTTATTTTTTATATTTTGCATTTAAAAAAAAAAAGATTTAGTAGTGTGAACTTTTAAAAGGCTCAATTGTTTTCTAAGTCCAATATAGGAAAAGCCCATATAGAAGTATCAAGACCAAATATTATTGGGCTCATTCTTTTGTCTTGGTCGACGTCATCCAAGTGCCGAAAGCGCACAAACAATTTTCTTGAGGAATTTAATAGAATCTATTTTGAAGAGTAAAAGAGGGCCTTTTTTAGTTTTTCTGTACTTTTCATGGGCCTAATAAAATTTTTGTAAAGTGGGCTTGGTGTAGCACCCATGAGTGGCTCATATGCAAGCCAGTTAGATCTCCTAAGACGGCTCCAGAATCTTACTATTTACCATAATTCTTTGATCAAGTTACTCTAACTATTTATTATTTGTTTGTCATCATTTAACAATAGACCTTTTTTTTATTATTTTTTTTATAGATAATATAGGCAGAAGACATAGGGAATGGGGAAGAATAAATTTAATAGCTTTATGAGGACTAATCACTCTAGAGAAGTAAATTAAGAGTACTTTGGCAAACCAATGTACTCTGATGAAGCATGAGAATCAATAAGCTAAATGCTCTGGGCTACGATGATGGCTTGATGACCTAAAGAGGAAAAAATGAATGTCAAGGATGACAGGTGTGAACCAGCCAAAGACACTCCAACGGTTAAGTCTATTTTCTCTATAAAACACAAGGATGGTGAATTAGTAAGTAGTAGAACTTACCTTGGTTGAATGAGATTTGATCCTTTTATAGTGAGTTAGGAGTAGGTCTATTTGTTCGGATTCATATCATCATGGGAGATGTGTGGAGTTAATGGAGAAAATGGTGCAGATTTTGGAGAATCCTCCACACATTCTAGAATGACAGATCGTGGTCTAATTGCATAGAGCTTGTAGAAAGATCCTTTGAAATTAGCTAAGTGTTGTTTGGTCATCCATGCCCTTGTATACCATGGACAACTATCCTGATTTGGACAATCACAATATTCATGGACGGATCCTATTCATGTTTGTGGTGCTTCTATTGGGCTTCCTTCCTTGTAAAACGTTTTGGACTTGATCTGGTCATGGACAACTACCAGGGACGAACTAAGCTTAATTTAGACCCCCATCATACTCAAATCAACATCAAACTTACTAGAGTACCTCAACCTCCAAGAAATGCACTACTCAGGGTTGCAAAGTGGGCTTGGTGTAGCACCCATAAGTGGCTCATATGCAAGCCAATTAGATCTGCTAAGACGGCTCCAAAATCTTAATATTTACCATAATTCTTTGATCAAAATGTCTCTAACCATTTATTGTTTGTTTGTTATCATTTTATTGTTATCATGAGGACCAATCTCTATAGAGAAGCAAATTCAGAGTACTTTGGCAAACCAATGTACTCTGATGAAGCACGAGAATTAGTAGGCTAAATGCTCTGGACTATGGTGATGGCTTGATGACTTGAAGAGGAAAAAAAACATTGTCAAGGGTGATTGGTGTGAACCGGTTAAGGACCCTCTAAGTCAGTTTTTTCTCTAGAACACAAGGATGGTGAATTAGTGAGTAGTAGTACTTACCTTGGTTGAATGAGACTTGATCCTTTCATAGCAAGTCGTTAAAAATAAAATACAACATTGTGCGTGCCCAAGACGAACACTGAGGCAACAAAAGGCTCACAATTTATTTGTAAGTGGGTGTGGTGCTCAATCCTACTAAGCGAGGCCCCAAACCAATGACAATACTCTCCCTCAATTCCCCTAAATACCCCAATATGGCACCTCCCTCTATTTCTCTCTGTGCATGCCTTACTTCCCTCCCTGAAAGTTATAGATTCATGTTTTAACTTTTCTAATTTATCTTGAATATTAGGACACACCTTTCCAGTATATTTTGCTATACCTTTCATCTTTTTTTATTGTTTGATCATGAGCCTAACTCTGATCCACTCCAACATTGCTAAAATTGGCTTATCCCTAGCTTCTAAGATCATAGCATTAAAAGACTCACTTAAGTTATTAGCTAAACAGTCACACAAAGCTTTACTACTAAAGTGAGACTTAGACCATTGTGCAGGGTTGATGTCAACAAGAAACTCCTATGCCTTGACATCCAAATCCTTCAATTCCTACATTCTTCTCTCAAGCTCCTTGATTGTTGTGGCTCCAGCACATCTCCACAGTGCATCCTTTAACTCCAAGCCCTTATCATCCACTTTAAAATTATTATAGATATGCTTCACACAATACCTATGCTCACAAGTTGGGAACAACATCTCAATTGTAGGTATAAGGCCCTAATTCATATATAAAACAAATCAAGTAAATATGTTAGTTAAACATGTTGAAATGAACTGAGGCATGTATTATTGAACTTTAAATATGTGGGTTAAATATGTTAGTACAATTGTAGGTCATACCTTCTGTCTATCAGTGATGAAGACCAGATTAAGTTTCTCTGGATTCCTAATGTCATCTGAAAACTGCTGCAGAAACCATACGCATGAATCTTTGTTCTCTTGCTTAACAATAGCAAATGCAACTGGGAAAATGTTATCATTTGCATCTCTAGCTATGGCAGAAAGTATTTGCCCCTCAAATCTCCCTTTTAGGTTGCACCCATCTAAACCAATGATTGGTTTACAACCTTCTAAAAAACCAACTTTTTGTGTATTATACCTGATATACATTCTCTTAAATTTGGGCTATGCATTTTCATCTTCCATTTCAGTTTGCAAAATAACCCTACTTCCTTTATCATTTAATCTTATCATCTCTGCATAATCCCTAAGCTTCTCATATTGCAGCTGTTCATCCCTAGTAATCAAGTCAGTAGCTTTCCTTTTTGCCCTATACACCTGACTGTAACTTATGTCAATTTTAAGTGCTTGCTTCACATGATGTTGAACACTAGCCACTTTCCAATTGGGATTTTTGTCAAACTCCTGCATAAACTTCTTTGCAACATAACTTGAAGTCACTTTGTTGTGTTTGAAGGATCTAGGGCAGGTGCACTTTGGATTGAATGTTTTTATTTGGAATGTCAACTCCCCAGATAGTTGAGATGCATAACACCTCCATCCACATTCATTTATGCAATAAACTGATATCTTCTTCTTCTCATTCAGCTTGAATTTGATATCTACTGGCTTCTTTATAGCATATTCCCTCAATGCCTCCCTAAATACCTTAGAGTTTGGAAACTTCATTCATTTCTTTAACTCTGGTTTTCTCATGTCAGATTGGACATTAAACTCAGGTTCTTTTGCAGCAATTGGTGCTAGTTGATCATTATCAGACCTTACTAGATTTTCCATGTCATCTTCAAGAGATGGGTCAATCCATTCACCCTCTTTAAGAGGTGGGTCATTGTCAGTTGCAGTAGTCCTATGTGGGGCTGCATACACAGGTAGATCCTTATGTGTAGATGGCCCATCATCTCCCTCAGAGGGCCTATGTGGGTTTACTGCATTGACACTAACTCCATCATGTGTAGATGACCCATCATCTACATTTCCAAATACATCATCATCAAAATCTAGCCCCTCAAGCCCTTCCTCTAGCCAATCAAAATCTTGTCCACCACCTCCTTCAGCATCCACATTACCTCCCTCATGCATCTCTTGCACATCATCATCATTCTGACCCACCTCATGCACATCATCACCATTCTGAGGTGCCTCATGCACATCATCATCATTTGCTACTTCCTCATTACCAAATGGTTGTTCAACTGCAAGTGGCTCCTCACCACCCTCAACATATAGTGTTATCTTATCTGTAGGCCATGCAGCATGAATCTCATACATATAAACTACATCATCATCTCCATTTATAAGCCTTAACCCTTGCTCCAAATTACCTCCAGGAATAAGATAATGAAATCTACTTGTACTAACTGCCCCCATATCAGAACAAATATCTTGTATTTCAAAATAACTAAGTTTATCTGGGTCAACATTATCAATAAAAGAAGTACTACCTCTTAAATATACCAAATCTGGGTTCCACAAAAACTGACCTCCATGATGAATCTCAAAATTGAATGTCAAGTCAGCCATCTGCATATAAAATACAATAGAATAAAGTATGAGATGGGCTTGCATGTGGAAAAGTATCATGTGGTCTTGTGGTCCACATAAAGCACAACACAGAAACAAACAATATTATTAAAAATTTTTGTTTTGTTTTTGGGAGACAAACCCATGGAAAGGAAAAGCAAAAAAGCAATAATCAATACTATGGTCCAGTAGCTCTGCATTGAAGAATAGAAGCAAAAACCCAATTTCATGAGAAAGCATAGCTTAGAATTGAACCTGTCTGCATTGACCCTTTTTTTCATTTTTTGTTTTTTTTTATGACAAGCATATTCCTTTGCTAGTGACTCAAAATGGATGTAATTGGCACAAAACATATTTTTATGACAAGCATATTCCTTTTTTTTCACATTTGGTTTGAAAATCAGAGTATATATGTTGGCACAGAACATATTCACAGTATGTAAAACATAGTAATCCTCAGGTTTAACAGAACAAAAAGCTTGTACTTTAGGAAGCAAAAACTAGTTGTTTAACAAGTTCCATGGTAGATCACAGCTTGTACTTTAGGAAGCAAAAACCCAGTTTGATGAAGTTGAAACATAGTTGTTTAACAAGCACTACCAGTTCGATCACAACACTACCAGTTAGATCACAAGTACTACCAGTTCCATGGTTAAGCAAAAACCCAATTTGGAAGAAAGAATTTTAAGTCCCAATTTAAAACCCTAGGTTTCAAAAATTAAAAAGTAAAAATCCTAATCTACCTACAACAGCTGAACAGAGGAGCAACTATGTCTCCTTCTTCCTTGGCTAGGTTTGCATGCACGATCAAAACCCAGTTATCTCAAGTGAAGCGAAGCACATTGCATTGTCTTAGGTGATTCTGATCTACCTGCCACAGCTGAACAGAGGAGCAACTGTGTCTCCTTCTTCCTCGGCTCGGTTTGCATGCACGATCAAAACCCAGTTATCTCAAGCGAAGCCCATTGTAGGATCTTAGTTTGGTGAGCAAGCCGGATGGGAGTAAGTGAGTTTTGGGAGTGAGAGTATTTTGATTTATTTGGGCTTTTGTTTTTTACATATTCTGTGTTAGAGTAACGGCTGAGGGAAAGGTGGGTTACAGCATAGTAACGGTGGGAATCACAAGTGGATAAAGTGTCAAAATTTAAACCGTGAGTACGCATATCAAATTAGAGACAAACCACAGATGAGTAAAGTATAATTATCCTTATTTTAAATGAAGTCGTATAAAATAGAATATTTGATATTAAGTGTATCGTAAAGTGAGTTGATAAAATAATAAAGTATTTTTTTGACATGCTAAAAGCCAAATTTTTTAGCACCACTACTGTAAATGCTCTTGTAGGGTCAGATTCTGCAGCCCAAGCCCAAGGAGGTATGGGTTTGGAGCCCACTGAACCCAAAACAATAAATTTGTAGAGAGTGGGTGAAAGAGCTAGGCTAGTAATGAAAAATAACAGTATTAAACGGCATAGAAGATTGGGAAATTTGAATAAAAGAGTGCTCGGACAGTGATGAATGTCTCGTCCGAGGAGACGATTTTCATTGATGAACTTAAGTTACAAATGTAGGAGCTACAGTGAAATTATATGCTCTTTTCTCTCTCTTGATTCTCGATCCCCCTCTCAGGGACCTCTTTCTCTCTTATATATTACTGTCTTCCCCCATCTCCACCGTCCACTTGTTCATCATCTAGGCGCCCACTCGAGTGCATGTCCCATCACACTTCCCCTTTAGCCCTGTCTGAGTGGCGGTAGCTGAGGGTGCACTGTTCAGGGGTCTTCTCCACATAAATGCGGCCAGAGGGGTAGGTGCAGTGCATTAAATGCGGTGGTTGAAGTCTGTCTCCTTGATATTTCTCTGTTCCAATCACCTTCTTGTGTGTCCGAAGCCCCTTTTCTCCCCTGACACTTGTCAGACAGGTCGCTTGACACGTGCCGGGCGAAAACCTCGTCGGATCTGAGGGTATCGGTCTCCTCGGACATATGAGCATCTCCTCGGACGGTACACGTGCTCGTCAGCGGACATTCCCCTTTCACGTGGGACTCTGGCTGCGTCTTAGTCTCCTCGGGAGAACAGTGGTGCTCGGATAGGGCCTTGGGCCCAATAAGTTGGGCTGGGCTTTTCTCCCCCACAATAGCCCCTCAAAATTGTAGTTTTTCCTTCGCATCCGAGGAGAAAAAGTAGGATTTTGACTTGCTATGGAGCAAAAACTTGGGAACACACACAACTGATCTGGCACGTGTGTGAACGTGGGAGCAAACGCCTCATTAATGCCGCTGCGGTTTCCTTATTCCCAAAGCGCTGCATTAACTGCACCAGGTGACGTTTTGTCCTTCGCATCCAACGGTGGCTGATTGATCCAAGGGCTGTGGTTTTTTCTTCATGATTTGGGCGGGAATGCCCCTGACCTTTCACTTGCCCCCGTATAAAGCTTCAGAGGAAATCACTTCCTCCTCACTTTTCCATCTCCAGACGCTCCAGCAAGAACAGACGCCTCACTCCGCCCGAATCTCTCCGTCCGAATCTTTCAGTCGCCGGTGCCAATCTTGCTCAGAACCCTCACGAGCCCTTCCGCGAGCCTGCAATCGCTTCTCCGGACTAGCCCTTGTAAGTCGTCGCCCTCCGAATCTTTTAGTTTTCTCTTCGGCCAACCGCTTTACTTAAGCACCATGGGAAAACTCGAGTACATGATGGACAGCCCTGAGCAAATAGAGGTGTTTAGGACCACGTATCGCATCCCCCCTAACGTGGGTGTGAGGTATTGCCCTCCAGAAAAAATACTAACAGACCGGGAGACAGGAGAGGTGGTTATTCCCCTCATCGCCTTCAAAGAAGGGGGAATGACAATCCCCATGGGTCCCATCACCACTGCCTACCTTCGGAACCATAGGCTTACTCCCTGGCAGTGCGCGCCCAATATGTTTAGAATCCTAGGAGCGATTGAGGACCTTGAGCGCCATATGGGGCTGGGACTCACCTGGCTTGACGTGGTACATCTGTACGAATGCCATAGCCAGCAAGATGCTGGGTACTACTTGAAATCCAGGTCGGATGTCGTCAGGCTCATTTCTTGCCTTCCCAAATCCAACAAAGGGATGAAAGACGACTACGTGATCGTCTCAGGCGCCTGGCGAAATGGCCCTGGTTGCCCAACCGAGCATGGGAAGCCAGGTGTGACATAGAATTAGGCGCGCTGACCATAGGCTTAGGGCCCGTGTCTCTTAACGGTTTTTGACTTCTCTTCGGTCACTATCTCCGAGCTTCTAACCATTTTTTCTTTTTGCTTGCAACAGATAAGAGACAAGTTTCTCCTCGGATCAGCTTAACGAATGTCGCTGCTCTCAATTTCCTTCTAAGGTCGGAGATCTTCGTGAGCGACGACGGGCAACTGCGGTCTGCTCCCCTCATTCTCGGATATACAGGGAAGCCAAAGGGTTATCAACCAGTCGGCAACGCAATCGTCCAGGGAGACTATCGCCTTGCGCGCATCGACGTTGGTCGGAAGGGCTTCTTAGCGCCCCACGATCTTGATCCTGTACCCCGTCCAATCCCTCGGGCTGCACCTCCCCTTATCCAACCACTTCAGCAAGTTCCCCTCGGACAGGAGATTGAAGGTGAAGGGGCTGGCTCTTCTACTTCGTCGCTAGAAGAGCAGATAGACGAATTTCAGTTTGAGGGAGAAGCTTCAAGGGTGAACCAGGTGGTAGAGATTTCAGACGCCGAGGAGGAGGCCTGCGAGCAGCCAGGCGCCCAGCTTAACTTATTAGCTACTCACTTAGAAGACTCCTCGGACGAAGATATGGATCTGAAAAACCTGATGAAGGGGAGAGGCAAAAAGTCAGACCCGAAAGATGTTGGAACATCTAAGACGGTGGCGACTCTTCCTCCAGCGCCTACTCAGATTCCTGACCCCAGCTTGAAACCCATGCTGAAACTGCAGAAGAAAAGACCCCATACTGAGGTTGAGGAAAAACAGGTGCCACCAACCAAAGTGGCCAAGCAGCAAAAGGTGGCACAGGACAACCGAGGCCGCAGGGCCCCGTCTACTGAAAGCCGAGATGAGGGCACGGTGGCAGAGGTGCGCCGAGGAGGAGGGGGACCACGGATTTGGTCTCCAAAATTAGAGTTAGAGGGCGCTCCAATCCTCTGGGAGACCTCCCTCAGGAACTATGATGGGGGGAGGGCCGGCTACGTTGCTGAGGCCCTGCAGCAACCACTTCTCCTCCCTCATGACATGGAGTCCTTCAGGCGTTTCAATCAGCCGGAGCTCTTTCGATCCCTGAAGAGGGACTTAGCCATCGTAAGCAACTTCAATCCACTTAACTGAATCATTGAGTTTTGCCTTTCCTACTTTTCAGTGTTTAACACTTGAGTTTCCATCACGCAGGTCACTCAGCAAATTTATGTAGCCGAGGAGTGGGACAAGAAGAATCGCCTTGAAGCCCAGGCGGCGATCTGTTCCCGAGATGAGGCGGAGAAATCTCTGGGCCAGCTGAAAGACGATTATACCCGTCTGTCCGGGGAGCTCGCGGATATGACCAGTCAGAAGAAAAGTCTTGACGCTGGAATAAAGAATGTTGAAAAGCAGGTTGAGGACCAGCGCAAGCTGCTAAAGGCGACAGAGGCCGATCTGAAGACCGAAAGGGAGCTGGTAAATGGGCTGAGGGATGAACTCCGCAGAGCTAAAGACAGCGTCCGATATGCCGAGGAAAAAGCCCAGTTGGCTCAGGAGGCGACCGAGGCTGAAAAGAAAACAGCTTACCAACTGGGGGTAGAGGCAGCCACCTCCCAGCTTCTAGAGCAGTTCGCCTCGGTCAGCCGAGACTACTGCGACATAAGTTGGGGCAAAGCCCTGGATGCAGCTGGAGTTCCTGCCGACTCGGAGCTAAGGCATCCTGGGAGCGTATACTACGATCCTGATATCCGAGAGCTCCCAGGAACTGATCTCCCTCCTGCTCCACAGCTGCCAGAAGCTTCGGAACCAATCTCGGTCAGCGACGTTCCACCCACTATGGGAGCAAGCAAGGAAGCTGGTCAGCCAAGCGGCAAGGATAAACCAGCTGAGCCAGCCAAAGAGAAAGGCAAAGGGCCAGGCGAAGAGAAAGTTCCTTCTGAGCCCAAGGACCGAGCCCCTGACGCAACTGCTCGGATAGGCCAGGCTGCTGACACCGTGCTCCCTTCGGCAAAGAAATAGATGTATAGGGCTTTCGCTTTTTTGCAACTGTGTTTTCTTTTGTTTTATCCAAAGAGTTGTAAACCGTCTTTTTATTAATGGAATGGGTTTTCATTTGTCTATGGTGTCTTTAAATACATGTCTTACCAATTATTATTGTTATATACAACTGTACATTGCACTTATAATCACATAATGCAAATAAATCTATTTGACATATCATAACTAAGATTATTAATAAAAAGAATAGGCCCGCCAAGAGTTATTGGTGAATTGCATGTCTTTCCAAGCTAAACATAAGTCGTCATTCCTCGGTTTCAAACTAAACACGACTAGGGGAAAGTTTTATAAATTAGAATCAATTTAAACGCATAGGGGTATTGACTAACCTGTCGTCCGGTTTAAAGATTACAGGATTCGAATGTGCTCGAGTTAAATAATCCTAGTCATCTGGTCCGAGGACTGCAGGCATAACTGGATTTAAGCTTTAAACACTAGAACTGCAACTGAGTGTTAACTAACCCAAATCATCTGGTCCGAGGACTACAGGCATGATTGGGTTTAAGTTTAAACACTATAGAACCATAGCTGAGTGTTAACTAACCCAAATCATCTGGTCCGAGGACTACAGGCATGATTGGGTTTAAGTTTAAACACTATAGAACCGTAGCTGAGTGTTAACTAACCCAAATCATCTGGTCCGAGGACTACAGGCATGATTGGGTTTAAGTTTAAACACTATAGAACCGTAGCTGAGTGTTAACTAACCCAAATCATCTGGTCCGAGGACTACAGGCATGATTGGGTTTAAGTTTAAACACTATAGAACCGTAGCTGAGTGTTAACTAACCCAAATCATCTGGTCCGAGGACTACAGGCATGATTGGGTTTAAGTTTAAACACTATAGAACTGTAACCGAGTGCTAACTAACCCAAATCATCTGGTCCGAGGACTACAGGCATGATTGGATTTAAGTTTAAACACTATAGAACCGTAGCTGAGTGTTAACTAACCCAAATCATCTGGTCCGAGGACTACAGGCATGATTGGGTTTAAGTTTAAACACTATAGAACTGTAACCGAGTGCTAACTAACCCAAATCATCTGGTCCGAGGACTACAGGCATGATTGGATTTAAGTTTAAACACTTGAGCTAACGGTGTTAACTAAACCTAATCATCTGGTCCGAGGACTACAGGCATGATTGGATTTAAGTTTAAACACCTAAGCTAACGGCGAATGAGTGTTAACTAACCCTAATCATCTGGTCCGAGGACTACAGGCATGATTGGATTTAAGTTTAAACACTTGAGAGAGCGGTGAATGAGTGTTAACTAACCCTAATCATCTGGTCCGAGGACTACAGGCATGATTGGATTTAAGTTTAAACACTTGAGAGAACTTTACGCAGCGAATTGGTATATCAACTGAAGAGAAGAGAAGACTTGATTAATAAAAGTACCTCTTGAGGTTATTTACATTCCAAGGGCGAGGGATTACATGACTATCCAAATCTTCTAAGAAATATGCTCCAATACCAGCGCCTGAAGTGATGCGATATGGTCCCTCCCAATTGGGTCCCAATTTCCCCCAAGCTGGGTTCTTTGCGGTGCCCACAACTTTCCTCAGCACCAGATCACCGGGCTCTAAAGGCCTCAACTTCACGTTAGCATCGTAGCCTTGTCTGAGCTTTTGTTGGTAGTGTGCCAACCGAACCATTGCATTCTCCCTTCTTTCCTCAATTAAGTCTAAGCCCTTCCGTAGCTGCTCGTCGTTGTCGGCTGGACTGAATGAGCTAGTTCTTAGTGTTGGGAACCCTGTTTCCAGAGGAATGACAGCTTCAGCCCCATAGGTCGTCGAGAAGGGGGTCTCTCCAGTGGACCTGCGGGGCGTAGTTCTGTAAGCCCAAAGCACATGTGGCAACTCCTCTACCCATCTGCCCTTTGCATCATCTAGCCTCTTCTTTAAACCGTTCAGTATGACCTTGTTGGAAGCTTCTGCCTGGCCATTACCTTGGGGATAGGCTGGAGTGGAGTATCTGTTTGTAATTCCCAGCTCGCAGCAGTAATTCCTGAAGGCCTTGCTGTCGAACTGTAAACCGTTGTCCGAGATGAGGGTGTGAGGAACTCCAAACCGTGTGACAATGTTCTTCCACACGAACTTTTGCACATCAACGTCCCTGATGTTGGCTAATGGCTCGGCTTCAACCCACTTGGTGAAATAGTCTGTTCCGACCAGGAGGTACTTCTTGTTTCCTGCAGCTTTGGGGAAGGGTCCCACAATATCCAAGCCCCATTGGGCAAAGGGCCATGGGCTAGACAACGGATTGAGGTTTCCCCCTGGCTGGTGAATGTTTGGAGCGAAGCGCTGACATTGGTCGCACCTTTTGACGTACTCGTGTGCCTCCTTCTGCATGTTAGGCCACCAATAGCCTTGGGTGAGGGCTCGGTGAGCCAAGGACCTGCCCCCGGTGTGGCTCCCACAGATTCCTTCGTGTAACTCCTCTAGCAGTGCCTCGGTCGCCTCGGGATGTACGCACAACAAATATGGTCCCGAATAGGAGCGCTTGTATAGTTTCTGGTCTTCGGATAACCAGAACCTGGTCGCCTTCCTCCGGATTTTATCGGCTTCGGCCTTCTCTTCAGGCAATATATCTTCTTTGATAAATTTGATCAACGGGTCCATCCAGCACGGCCCGGCCCTGATCTGGTGAACCTGGACTCCCCCAGACCTTGTCTCTGTAGGCCTGTGCAGGTCCTCGACGAGGATGACCCTCGGCAAGCCTTGTGCCGAAGAGGTGGCTAACGTGGCCAGGGAGTCAGCATGTGAGTTGCCACTCCTGGGGATATGCAGCAAACTGAAAAATTCAAACTCCGATTGTAGGTGTTTAACACGACCTAAGTATCCCTGCATTCTTTCGTCCTTTGCCTCAAACTCGCCTTGCACTTGGCCTACTACCAGTCTTGAGTCCGAGAACAGCTCTACGGATTTCGCACCCATTTTACGGACCATAGTCATCCCCATCAGTAGGGCCTCATACTCTGCTTCGTTATTTGTAGCCGAGAAGTCCAGCCTCAACGATTTCTCGATAATGATTTTCTCGGGGGATATCAGTACTAGCCCAACTCCAGAGCCTCTTTGGTTCGCCGCGCCATCGACATACACTTCCCAATGGGAGGGATTCTGTTGAGAGACCATGCCAACTGATTTTTCATCCATGTCCGACGTGGGCTTATCCTCTTCTAGCTGGGGCTCCGTGAACTCAGCCACCAAATCTGCGAGGACCTGCCCCTTGACCGATGTGCGGGGCATGTATCTTATATCAAAAGCCCCTAAGATTGTACCCCACTTGGCAATCCGACCCGTGTAATCGGCACTTCGGAGTATAGCTTTGAGCGGGAGTTGTGTGAGAACGATCACCGTGTGGGCTTGGAAGTAGTGTGGTAGCTTCCGTGTGCCAAGCACTACTGCTAAGATGGCCTTCTCCAGTGGCAAGTAACGAATCTCAGCCTCATGCAGCGACTTGCTTACGTAATAGACGGGCCTTTGTACACCAGAGTCTGACCGTATCAACACCAGGCTCACCGCATAGGGAGCTACAGCGATGTAGGCGAACAGTACCTTGTCTGGCTCGGGACTGGACATGATTGGTGGCCGAGACAGGTAATCCTTGAGTTGCTGGAACGCCAAAGCACATTCCTCAGTCCATTCGAATCCCTTCCACTTGTTGAGTAGAGAGAAAAAAGGCCGACACCTGTCTGCTGATCTAGAGATGAACCGATTGAGGGCAGCTGTCATTCCAGTCAGTTTTTGAACTTCCTTGGGATTCCGAGGAGCTCGGAGGTTGTTGATGGCCTTTATCTGGTCGGGGTTGACCTCAATTCCTCTGTGGGTGACCATGTACCCCAAGAACTTGCCGGACCCCACCCCAAACGAGCACTTAGAGGCATTCAGTCGTAGCTTGTGTTTCCGTAGAACCTCAAAGGTACTTTCAAGGTCTTTCACATGCTCGGCTATAACTTTGCTCTTCACCACCATGTCATCTATGTAAATCTCGATGTTCTTGCCCAGCTGTGGTTCGAACATCCTCGTCATCATCCTCTGGTAGGTAGCTCCCGCGTTCTTCAGGCCGAACGGCATCACTTTATAGTGGTAGTTGCCAATAGGGGTGACGAAGGCAGTTTTCTTCTGGTCTTCCAGGGCTAATGGTATCTGGTGGTAGCCTTGGAAGGCGTCCAGGAAACTCATCCGAGGGTGGCCGACAGTGGCGTCAACCAGCTGATCGATCTTCGGCATAGGGAACGGGTCTTTGGGGCATGCCCTATTCAGGTCCGTGAAGTCCACGCATACTCGCCACTTCCCACTCTTCTTCCTTACTACCACGGTATTCGCTAGCCATTCGGGATAAAAAACCTCTTTGATAGCCCCAGCTGCTTTGAGCTTCGTCACCTCGTCCCTCACTGCGTCAGCGTGCTCCTTGGATGGGCGCCGAATAGGTTGCTGCTTGGGGGTGACCAGTGGATTCACCTTCAAATGATGGCATATGAACTCCGGGTCCACCCCTGGGGCCTCGTAAGCACTCCAGGCAAACACGTCGAGGTTTTGCTTGAGGAACTCTATCAGCTCCTCCTTCTCTTGAAGAGGCAGCTGAGATCCGACTTGGAAGAACCTGTCAGGATCATCGCCAATGATTACTTTCGTCAGATCCTCACACCGAGCGCTTTCATCTGGTTCTTCAAAGGGCAATCCCCGGGACTGTAGTTGCTATAAATTCTTCCCAGCTACGTCCGAGGACTCGGCTGGGGCCTCATGCTGAATGGCGGCTATCAGGCACTGCCTAGCAACAGACTGATCTCCTCGGATTTCACGTATCTGTCCTTCTGACGGATATTTGACCTTCTGGTGCAAAGTAGAGGGGACAGCCCCAAGTGCGTGAATCCAAGGTCTGCCTACGAGTGCCGTGTAGGGCGAATATGCGTCCACGACGATGAAATCCAGCTCTACCACCTCGGAGCCGGACTGCACAGGTAGGCGTATCCGGCCTTTCGGAATGACAGGTCTTCCTTCAAAGGTGAATAGAGGGGAATCGTACGGCGTCAGGTCCTGGGGTTTTAAGCCTAGCCCCTTGTAGAGGTCCGGGTACATTACCTCCACGGCACTGCCCTGGTCCACCATCACCCTCTTTACATCGTACCCTCCTATTCTGAGGGTGATGACTAGTGCATCATCATGGGGTTGGATGGTGCCGATCATGTCCTCGTCCGAGAATCCCATGACCAACGGGGCACCAGACCTAGCTCTCTTCGGTCCTCGGCTCGACTCCCCTGCGGGTGGTCGGCCCACTGACATAACTTTGAAAGGCCAGGACCCTGTTCTCCCCGGCGCCGCGAAGACGACGTTTATAGTCCCAAGCGGTGGCTTTGTGGGGTCGTCCCTGCGTGGCCCTGAGCCCGTCGGCGCTCGGCCGCTGGAGGGGTGCAGAAGATGTTTCAGCTTACCATCACGGACCAACTGGTCTAGGTGATCCCATAGACTCCTACAATCTTCCGTTGTATGCCCATGGTCTTGATGGTACTGGCAGTAGAGATTGTGGTTGCGTCTCTCGGGATTTCCTACCATCTTGTTCGGCCACCTGAAGAATGATTCATTCTTAATCTTTTCCAAGACCTGATGCACTGGCTCTTTGAACACAGTGTTGACCGATTGAGGATTCATCGATCCTGATTGCCCGGCAAAATCCCTTCGCGGTTTGTTGTAATTGTACCGATCCGACCGCGAATCTCTCCTCTCCTGAGGGATAATCTTGTCCTTTCCCTTGCCCTGCTGCTGATCTTCTTCAACCCTCTTATACTTCTCTATGCGGTCCATCAGTTGACGCACGTTTGTGACTGGTTTGCCAGATAGGGATCCCCTCAAACCGTGGTCAGTAGGGAGGCCGAGCTTGAACGTGCTGAGGGCCATTGCATCGTTGTTGCCCTCCACCTCATTGAACATCTCCCAATATCTGTCCGAATACGCCTTCAAGGACTCGCCTTCCTGCATGGACAAGGATAGCAGGGAAGAGAGAGGCCTGGCCACTCTTCGGCATGTAACAAAACGGGAGCCGAACGCCTGAGTGAGCTCCTTGAAGGAGTTGATGGAGCCCGCCCTCAAACCATCAAACCATCTCATAGCAACGGGCCCAAGACTGGAAGGGAAGACCTTGCACATCAGAGCTTCATCTCTGGAGTAGACAGCCATCCTCTGGTTAAAATGGCTCACGTGCTCGACGGGGTCAGTTTTACCGTTGTAGACGGTGAACGTTGGCTGATTAAAGCGCCGAGGGAGTCTGGCCTCCTCTATCCTGCGCGTGAAGGGTGATCTGGATATCTGATTTAGAGCCCTGTTCATGGCATCATTCTCCACGTCCTCGTGTGATGAGCTCCTACGCTCCCTTTTACGATGGGACTCCTCTACATAGGTGTAGGACTCGCTAGCTGGTGTCTTGGACTTGTGTTGGTAAGAGACGTCCTGCTCGTCATCAAGATCATCTTCAGAGTACGAGGAAACCCGCTTCCTCTTTGCGTGTCGCAACTCTCTCTTTAGTTTTTCCACTTCCAGTTGCAAGTCACGGTTCTTCTCTGCATGGGACATGTGACTCCCGCTCTGTGATTGGCTCTGGCTAAGGCGCACGGTGTGTACACTGCCCTCACGGTTTTGTCTCCTCTCTAAGTTGACGACATGGTCCACGTGTTGGGATGCCCTGGATTCTGCTTGTTGCTCACCTTGTTCTGCCATCATCAACTGCTTATTCCACTCTTGCACAAGCTCTCCCCACAGACGGCGCCAATTGTAGGGTCAATTTCTGCAGCCCTCGCCCAAGGGGGTATGGGTTTGGAGCCCACTGAACCCAAAACAATAAATTTGTAGAGAGTGGGTGAAAGAGCTAGGCTAATAATGAAAAATAACAGTATTAAACGGCATAGAAGATTGGAAAATTTGAATAAAGAGTGCTCGGACAGTGATGAATGTCTCGTCCGAGGAGACGATTTTCATTGATGAACTTAAGTTACAAATGTAGGAGCTACAGTGAAATTATATGCTCTTTTCTCTCTCTTGATTCTCGATCCCCCTCTCAGGGACCTCTTTCTCTCTTATATATTACTGTCTTCCCCCATCTCCACCGTCCACTTGTTCATCATCTAGGCGCCCACTCGAGTGCATGTCCCATCACACTTCCCCTTTAGCCCTGTCTGAGTGGCGGTAGCTGAGGGTGCACTGTTCAGGGGTCTTCTCCACATAAATGCGGCCAGAGGGGTAGGTACAGTGCATTAAATGCGGTGGTTGAAGTCTGTCTCCTTGATATTTCTCTGTTCCAGTCACCTTCTTGTGTGTCCGAGGCCCCTTTTCTCCCCTGACACTTGTCAGACAGGTCGCTTGACACGTGCCGGGCGAAAACCTCGTCGTATCTGAGGGTATCGGTCTCCTCGGACATATGAACATCTCCTCGGACGGTACACGTGCTCGTCAGCGGACATTCCCCTTTCACGTGGGACTCTGGCTGCGTCTTGGTCTCCTCGGGCGAATAGTGGTGCTCGGATAGGGCCTTGGGCCCAATAAGTTGGGCTGGGCTTTTCTCCCCCACAGCTCTGATTTAAAAAAAAAAAAAAAAAAAAAAAATCCTAGTCAGTCTAGTGTCAAAAACAATATTATTTTGTTTTGTTTTTGTTTTTTTCTTTTCTTTTCTTGTCTTTGTTGGTAGTTGATTGCATCTTAATATATTAAGAAACAATGATTTTGTGTATTTATTATTTGTTAAACAATATGGATGCATATTTGAACTTCTTTTTTTTTTGGTTTATACTTCGGCCCCCTTTAGATGGAATTCATGGATTCACTGCTGCATATACTAGCGACTATAAATTTTCAAAATTGGGAATCTTCAACGTTTCAAGGAAATAAGGATTTACTCTTTAAAAAAAAAATGCATTAATGTGATTCTAAAAAGAAAAGTATAAACGTATTTATAATTTACCAAGAGTTTAGTAACTCAATGGTATTGCATTGTTTTTTTATAAAGAGAATCAAGGTTCAAACCATTCCTCCCTTATTTGTTGTAACAATTTAATTAAATAATCTTATTCTTTTATTATGTAATTGCAATAAGCAAAATGTTTCTTTTAAAATAAATTTTTGAAAAAAATTAAAATTTACTCTCTTTTAGTTCGTTTTTATAAGAATTTAATCAGTTCACAAACTTTGGACAGATGTATTTGACTTCTTTAACGTTTGACTGAAAATTGTTTGGATTATGTCCAAATCAATAGATTTTGCAGTTGGGAATTTTTTTTAAAAAAAAAATAAATATTCCTTATTTGCTTTTGGGCCCTACAATTAAAGTGGCCCAGCCCAACATCACAAATTAATTAATTAGCCCAAAAAAGCCCACATCTTTGCCATAGGACTTCAATTTCCATGTAAGCAGATGATGAATTTTCAACTTGGAGAATTCAATGTTTCTTTTTCTTTTCGGGCAATATATCTTTCAATAAATTCAAGTTGTACTAAATCAGGGAGCAGGTTATGGTCTGCTTATTCACAAAAAGATAAACTACTTGCAAATGCTGTGGTTTAAATAATCAATGCTATCAAGTGCAGTGATTGTCCTTATCATTAAAAAAAAAAAAAAAAAAAAATTTAGTTAATATGATTTTGTTGCTTGATCTGTAGTGTTGCTCCAATGACAAACTCTACAAATAATTATTATAGGACTCTTGCCTATCTCAAATTGTTTATCTTAAGGATAATTTAGTTAGTTAGTTAATGAATTGCCATTTGAAGGTGAGGTTATGCGTTAAGGCTCATTAGGTGCGTGTAACTTACCAATAATAATAAAAAAAAATATTTGCTTAATATTGATATCAAACCATTCAACTCTAGCCAAACATCATCTCTAGTCTTAGCTAGGGGTGGATAAATATTATCTCAACCAAAAAGCTAGTTGAAGACATAGTACTCCAATTATAGGAGGACTAACATACACATACATACATTTCAAAGAGAGATAGATATGGCAATGTACTTCAATAAAAACATTTTCCTTTTTGCTTTGTTTGCCATTATTGTGATTCTAATCTCTAGTAACAAAAATAATATGGTTGTTGGCCAAGGTTGCCTAGGTGACTGGCAAGATTTGGAATGTAAATGTGCTACTTTCGTTAAAAAAATGTGCCAAAGATAAATCCATCTCCATAATGCTGTGTTTCTGTCCAGAAAGCAGACATTCCATGCATGTGCAAGCTAGTGCCCCGAGAGACTAAGGGTCCGTTTGGATAGCACTTATTGTTGCTGAAAGTTGCTAAAAACTGATTGTTGCTGAAAATATTGTAGCAAAATAATTTTTAAATGTGTGAATAGTATTGTGGGACCCACTTTTAATATTAAATATTGTGTGAACAGTGCACACATAGTACATGCACAGTAAATTTTGTCCCCCCCAAAGTCAAAAAAGCCGGCCAAAAAAAAAAAAAAAAAAAAAAAAAGAGAAAACGCACAGCCTAAAACGCGCAACTAACCATTGTATCCAAACCCACACTAAGAAGACAATTGACTTGGACAAAATGGTCTTTGTCGTTGTGGAAAACCACTAGCCCCTGGGGACTTAGAGTGGAGATAAGAAACTCTTCGGGTCATAAAACTCTTTATATAAAAGCATTTTCTCCACAATTTATGTATCCCTTTTACTCCATATAGTAATTGGAAATAAATTTTAGTGTATATTTGTTTTTTGGGTAATGAATTGGTTGACTAGCATAAGTTGTTCATGTACCGATTCTTCAAGCTTTTTTTTTTTTTTTTGGTATAACAACAGCTTTACAACTTTTTACAAATAAAGAAATAAACTTTCAGTAAAAAGTTAATCCAAACACATAGTCAAACTTATTTTGAATTAGGTGAACATGAAATTATTACTCTTTTTTTTTATTATTTTTTATTATTATTATTTTTGGATGAATTTTAGCTTTGATTTTTAATGGTTCATTAGAGGTCACTTTGATATATGGCTCAAGTGTTGTTGTTGTTGTTGTTGTTGTATTTGTGTGTGTGTGTGTGTGTGTGTGTGGTGGCTTAGAGTTCCATAGCTTAAGTTGCTTTGCTCTTCTGGAGCCAAAAAAGAAAAATAAAAGAAAGAGCTGCCTTGCTTATAGTTGTTTATACATGTTTTCCTCACTTTTGGTTACATCTATTACAAATCACATTGTCACACCAATAGCATATATTGGATGAAGAGATTACCTACAAATCTACCAACTGTGACTTATGTAATGCTACGGATGAAAAAATATTATATGTTTCAATGTTGTATCATTAAAATATTTCTATAGATGATAGATTTGATAGATTACCTACAAATCTATCAACTGTTGTCTTTTTAAGATGCACATTTATATTTCAAATCTTGCCAGTCACCTAGGCAAGACAACAGGTGCTTAACAACAAAACTTTGTAATTTTTGACCTTTCCTTCGCCATCTCCAAATCCATACCAAGCAATCATAATAAAATTCATAAGGAAATAATTGTCTTATGGCATTTCAAAAGTAAAGAAGAAGAGAAAGGAAGGAAAAAAAAAAGTAGAAGGTTTTTATATATATATATATATAAACTTCAATCTTTATTGCAGAAAAAAATAAACAGAACTACAGTTTGCCTTAAACACCAAAGCTAACACATCTGGCAGATTGTGAATATCAAAACAAAAGGACATAAGGGACTTAAGAGCCATTCTAGCTGCCTCATAGGTAGCTTGATTACAATCTCTTTTAACCCAATTGAAAGAAAAACTACTAGAAGGGTCTACTAAACTTAGAATAATGTTGATAATATTACCAATGGACCAGTCCGGCCGGAGAAGAGCTGTGGGAAATAAGAGGGTCAAAGCAGGAATTAGAATCTCCTTCAAATATGATATGGTTCCAGTTTTTGGACTTTGCGAATTTTACAGCCCAAAGAATGGCGGGAGCTTCAGCTTGTTAGGGAGAGCACAAAGGCGTGAACAAAGGGAAATAGATACATTTATTCATGATCCGATTATATTTGTTTGATACATTGTTGTCAATATTAATGTAAATCTTAAGAAAAGAACACAATGTGAAAAACCATAAATTAAAATAAAAAATAATTCAATATTGAATTAATATAATAAAATATAAATTATAAAATTAAAGAAAAAACTAATGACTTGTACTAAATTGGCACTAACTATATATGGATAATAATCATGGATACAAAAGGATGTAAGCTCACTAGACTTTAATAACCTCACCTCTGTCATTATGAGCAATAATGGCCATGGCAGCAGCGGTGTCTGAGATGGCAGCATCTGTGTTAAATTTGATCCATCCTGAGGCAGGTGGGTTCCAAGATTTCTGGATAGCTGTATGTGGAGTAGGTTTTTCATAGGCCATCAAGGAAGAAAATTCAGCAGATTTATGAAGGATATGACTGACAGCTTCTTTGATGTTTATTTGTGTACCCAGATTTAGAGCATGATTCCTTAGATACCAAATTTCATCAACAACCAATGCAAAGTTAAGGGAGATGAGCCACTTGTCATTACAGGGGGCTTCAGGGGTGTAAAGGATCAGTTTTATGATGCTTTCTGAGGAATTGAACTGGTGCTCTTCAGGCTTGAATCCCCAACAGCAGGTGTACCATAAAGCTTTGGCAATAGTACAATTCAGGAAGAGGTGTACTAGAGATTCAGGCTCTTGCTTGCAACAAGAGTCTTGATATGCACTTTTTGCATTAAAATCTCTTTAGTAGGGAGGGTGTTATTGCCTATTCTCCAGAGCAACATCTTCACTCTTTCAGGGACTTTTAAGTTTCCAAAGTTTCTTCCAAGAAATATCCAACTGTGAAGTTGGAATTTCCAGCCCTAGAGCAGTCCAATATGCTGACTTAACAATGAAATTGCCTTTGGGGTTGGGAGCCCAGATTAGCTTGTCGGGACTAGCTCTGTATGGGATGGGGATGGATAGTATGGCATGGGCAGAATCAAGATCAAACAACTCTAGGATCAGATTTGTTCTCCATTGATGTTGTTCTTGATCTATGAGCTGTGAAACCATCAAGTGCTGAGCGTTGGAATCATGTTGAGGCTTGGGCTTGTGATTTTGAATCCAGGGGATCCATGCAGGGGCGGAGCCGGGGGGGGGGGGGGGGGGGGGGGGGGGGGGTGGGGAGGGGCAGCTGCCCCCCTGACCTGCCCCAGAATTTGTATATAATAGTATAATACTAGAGTTTGATGTTAGAAAGCCTAAATTGCCCCCTACACATATCAGAAAGCATGTTACTTTAAGAGAAAAAAACAATCACCATACTAGTTTTCATCTTTTCCTAGCGGGCCACTTAAATGGTTAAATTCACTATTATAGAATTTCTTTGCTTCTCACAGGTATTTTTTAGACATAAAAAAGGTCAATGATGAAAAAATTGAAATCACCTTCTTTTTGTGTGTAGAGCATTAAAAAAATCTACTTTGTGTTCTTTCCATTCAGTCTGTAAACCACAATATATGATTTAAATTTTTTTAATGACCCACATGTATGAGATGATGTGCTAATTTGAGGAATGTTGTGAAATTGCTGTAAATTTTTATTGTGTCCTTGACATGACACATATTTTCTTCTAATTTTTCATAGTTTCATACTCTTTCTATAAATCAAAATTTTAACTACTTAAACAAATAAAGATACATATGCTTAATTCTACAAAATTTTTTAAAAAAATTCAAGGCACTGAAACATTAATACAACTTTATAGGTATATTATTATATTCCTAACACTCCTACATTAATTTATTTTCTCAATTTATTTTAATTTCAACATTATGTATTTAGATTTTTTTTTATTTACTATAATTTAATTATTTTTGTTTTCTTTATTTGAATGATATGATATATATATATATACACACACACGCACACATGTAGTTAATTGAGCTTATGAAGAAACAGAATCATAATAACGAGTATCAAGGTGCCATTTAATCTTGCCCCCTTTGAGTTGAAATCCTGGCTTTGCCACTAGATCCATGGGTCTCTCAAGGCATTAATGGAGTAATCAAGTGCTAAATATATGGCATCCTTTTTAATATTCTTCATTTGAAAGGTATGCTTGATAGCTCAGGAGATTACCTTTTGGGTATGCTTGGAGAAGTATATTCTTGATTTATTGTTATTAACTTTCTGCCCCGACCAGCTGCTGCACTTATCTAGGCAATCCATCAAGGCAATTGCATCTCTTCGGGTTGCTTTAGAAGAAAGGATGATGTCGTCAGTGTACAATACATGGGTAATGGCTGGTCCGTTTATACTGGCCTTCACTCCATTGATATTCTTTAGCTGGAATTCATACTCCAGCATTCTTGACAATACCTCGTCCTAAGATGAAAAAGATGAGGAGAGTGGGTCGCCTTGCTGTAAACCTCTGCTTGGTCTGAAGTGATCAGAATTGCCTCCATTGACTATCACCTCAAAAGAGACTGTGGACACGCATGCCAAAATCCAACTTATGAATGTGTCATTGAACCTGAAATTAATTAGCACTGCCTTGAGAAAATCCCAGCTCATTCTATCATAAGCCTTTTGGAGATCAAGTTTTATAGCCATCAGCCCATATTTTATTCTTGTACTTTTGAAGCTGTGAAGCATTTCCTACACTATCACTTAGTTCTCAGCTATCCGTCTTCCTGGTGTGAATGCTCACTGGCTGGAGATGAATCTGTTTAGGAGTGGTCTAAGCTTGGAGATCAGGATCTTTGGGATGATCTTGTAAACTACGTTACACAAGCTTATGGGTCTGAAGTTTTTGAAGTTGGAGGGGTTTTTTGTTTTTGGTACAAGGACAATCAGAGAGTTGTTAATTTCCTTAGACATGCTTCCACTCTCAAAGAAGGATGTGAAAGCCTTGGTGACGGTATCCCCAACAATCAACCAGTACTCTTTGTAGAAGATTGCAGGGAACCCATCAGGACCTGGGGCCTTCAAATCTTCCATTTGAAATTGTTAGAAGTATTGGTTAAATGATTAAATTTACTATATTCCAATAGCTTACGCTTTTGGGACAATTGGTAATTTAACATGGTATCAGAGCATGAGATCTTGAGTTTGATCCTTGTCTCCTCCACTCTACCTCCCATTTAAATTCCCACGTATTGGGCCTTACCTATTAAAAGGTAGTTTTGGCCCACACGTGAGGGAGAGTATTAGAAGTATTCGTTAAATGATTAAATTTACCATATCTTAATAGATTAAACTTTTGGGATAATTGCCAATTTAACAGAAATAATGTATGCTTGATTTGATTTGGTGATGGAATACTAGTGAGCACTGTGTTGTCTTCTCGAGAGATAGAGACAACAATTAGATTATCCAAATCATTAGGAAATTCCACTTCTTCCTCGGTATAAAGGGTCTTGAAACTATTAAGGAATAACTGCCTAATTTGAGAAGAATCAGTGATCCAAGATCCATCTGTCTTTTATAGCATCTATGTTGTTCCAACAGCACTGGATTATGGTTGAGAGGTGGAAGAATCTGGAGTTTTTATCACCATGTACAAGCCACAATTCGCTTGATTTTTTCCTCCAAAGGATTTCACTCCCTATGAGCCATTCAGCTAGCTCTAATTGTAGATATGCCTCTGTTTGGCCATCAACTTCAGAGCTTTCATTTTACTGTAAGTCTTAAATTTTCTTTAAAAGTTTATTGATTCTGTCTTGACACCTGCCAAAGACCTCTTTGTTCCACTTTCTTAATGCTTTTTTGTCGACTTTTTGGTTCTGGCAAAGCTTGGAGAATTCAAACCCTGATGTGTTTTCATTCCAAGCTATTTCTATGATGGAGTAGCAAGAGTGGGCAAAAGAGTCAACATGGTTTGTATCTAAGAGAATAGGGTGTGGTATGAGCTTATTGCACCAAGATGCAAGATGGTTGCCTTAGGAAATGCTAGTCTCCAAGAAATACTAGAAATTGCTCTATCAAGTCTTCTCTTGATGACTGCGCTGCCCCATTTTCCTTTGGCCCATGTGAAAGGGTTCCCTGAAAATCCAAGGTCTACTCTTCTAGTGGCAAACATGAGATCCTGAAGGAAATTGGAGGTGGAGGAATATCCTTTTTTGGCTCCAAATTGTTCGCTCTGATTTAGAGTGAAGTTGAAGTACCCTAAGCAAACCCAAGGGCCTTACAGGGACTCTATCAATACTGTCAGATTTTCCCAAGCTTTTTTTTTTTTTTTTGGCTCAAGTAAGGAGGACCATAAAACCCAACCAAATGCCCAATGCAAACAGAATTATGAATATTCACAGCAATCAGGTCTTTATTAAAATCAATTACGTCTATATTGATGCCAGCTTTCCACATTAAACATAAACCTCCGGCTATTCCTTTGGCTTCTATAACAAATTTATTGGAAAAACCAAGAGAACTCATTACCTGATCCATGCATGCTTCGAAGGCTTTAGTTCTGCATAAGATCAGAACCTCAAAAGCTTGGGACCTTTTATTTGAGCTTTGATGGCTCGAATTGTTGAGTCGTTGCAAATGTCTCAACAGTTCCAACCAATGGTCCTCATGAAGGTGTTGGGGGCTTGACATGGCTTGCCTCCTCAACCATAAATGACAGGATCAACCAGAAGTTTTAGGATGTGTTTGTTTGGAAGTGAAATAAGGTGGATATAAAATTTTGGAGAGAAAATAGGAAAGAAAACTTTTTTAGAATGTATTTGATTAGGTGGAGAGGAAGGAAAATAAATGGTAGGGCCTAGGTGTTTTCTCTCTGGGCCCACCAAAAATTTTTCTCTCCGAAATGGAGAGAAAACAGTGGGGGGAAGCTCACTAACAAGAACTGCCCAAAATGCCCCTCACATTCTTGTTTGCTAACTTTTTTTTTTTTCTTTCTTTCTTTGTTTCAAGTTCACGTTGTTTTATGATTTTTTTTTTTCATCCCACTTTTTTCTTTTTCTTTCTTTTGTTTTGATCACTTTCTTCCATAGTTTATTTTCCCTTTTTTTTCACTGTTACTAACATGCATGTTCAAGTTGTTTTGTTTTTTTTTGTTTTTTTTTTTATCTCACTTTTTTCTTTTTCTTTCTTTTGTTTTTATCACTTTTTTTTTTTTTCACCAGTTTTATGATCTGACTTGTGCCTTTAAAATAATAATTTAAAAAAGAGAAATGTCCATACATAATTTTTTAAATAAATAAATGTGTATAAAAAATTGTATTGCATTTTGTTTTATTTAATAGGGACATAATTGTAAATTTATACCAACTTCATTTTTCATAGTTTTCCATTTCTCCACTTTTCTATCCTCCCAACCAAACACAAATGAGAGAAAACTAAATTTTTTCTACCCTCCTACTTTTCTATCCCTTCCTCATTTTCTATCCTCCTACTTTTTCACTCCTCCAACCAAATGGATCCTTAGAGGACACTAACTTCCCAATGAGGTTGAAAGTGAAGGGATTCGAGACCTCTGGGTTTGGAGGGAGTTCTAAGCAGATGTCTAGGCTGGATAACTTTTTGTGCTAGATTGAACTGAAATTTCCATGATATGAGGACATAGGGTTGGATGGGTATGGGGGTGGGTAAAAGGAATAGACTTGATAAACGATGATTGGGGTTTGGGGTAGGGTTATCGGTGTAAAAGATTAAAGAATAAGGTTAGGGAGACGAGCTCCAGGGAGTGGACAAGGGAATAGGTGCTACAGGAGTACGGGGAATCTTATAGGTGGGTATTTGTAGAACGTATCTAATGTATAGACTTGAAACATGACAATAGTGGATTGGGTTATGACTGTCTGTGAAAAGATTAAAGACTAAGATAAGGGGAGGACAAATTTGGGATGAAGGGAGATGAGCTCCAGGTAGGGGATAGGGGAATGGGTGCTACAGGAGCACGGGAAGAGAAGAGAGCTGTCTTTTATGTGACTATCTAGAGTTGATTATGTTTGCAAATCATCATTGAATACTAAAATCACACGTTTCTACCTTGCAGAAATATTTTTGTCACCCTTGCAAGTTGGCACTACACGGTTGACATGGAATCAGACCATATATATATATATATATTGCATAAAGAAATATAAAGACTGTAATCTAATATTTGGCAACGATGACATAAATTCATACCTCTACAGATGCATGATTGCAACTCTTCATTACTGAGCACAAGTCAATGTGGTTGAATTCTCTAGTCCACCATTTCTTCATGCAAAGTCCCTGTAGGACAAACTAAATGTGTAAACATTCATTATTTCAAATATTCATCTCTAAAAAAATCATAAAGTTTGTCCAAGAGATAAATTACCTCGCCTGCTTATAAAAAATAAATAAATAAATAACCTCGCCTTCATCATAAGCAATTATATTATGCTCATGTCCATGGATTCCAATTACACCTTCTTGTACCTAGTGAACCCTCCTTGAGCAACACATAAATGAAAGATAAATATAATTTCGAGACTTCAATGACATAGCTCAATTCGCAATAAGGTAAGAATGAAAAATGGACTATCAAAAAGAGATAAAGAAAAAACAAGAATGAAGAATGTAAATAGAACACATCCCACCTTCAGTATCTATCTGGCATGCAGACAAATGAACTCAGTACAACACGATACAGTTAGAATTTATCATTAGGCAGAAATCCCTTAGTAGCATTTCATCGTGGAACCAAAACGCCTCCTTCAGGTTGTCCTGGCTCACATGTCCATCTATCAATGAGGTGAACGTGAACCTATCAGGATTTACACCTTTCTCAATCATCTTCTGCAATATCAGTTAGGCCTCTTTCATTCTACTTTGTCAACAAAACCCATTCAAAATTACATTATATGTGATAACATCAGGAAACAGCCCTGGTTAAGCAAAACAAGATCTTTGCCCATATTCTCTTCTCTTACAATCATTAATAGAGTGTTATATGTAATGCTATCAGGAACAACTCCTTTTGACAACATTTTTCTCTAGAACTCGTCTGCCTTTAATGCATTACCTGACCTGCAATAGCCCTTTATAACAGTGTTCCAAGTCACCAGAGAGGGTTTGATACCATTTTCAACCACCTCATCCCATAAGCTGAATGCCTCAGATAGATGGCCCATACTACAAAATCCATTAATGAGAATTCCTAACGAAATATGATTGAAAGAAATCCCTCTAGAGCTCTTATCAACCCATAACTCCTTATCTTTCTACATTTCACCCTCTTTGCAAAATCCATCAATTAATGTATTGTAAGTCACTATGTCAGGTTTGAGATTCTTTTGAGTCATTGTCTCAGGCAAGTTAAATGCTCTATTCATATTCCCATCCTTACAATGGGAGTGGTGAAAGTGTAGAAATAGGGAAACACAACCCTTTCCACCGTCTCATTGAAGAATTGATCTTCACCAGCAAGCATCTTCTCCCTGCACAACCCATTCAAAATGGGGTTGTATGTAACCATATCCATAACACAACACTGCTCTAGCCTTTCATCCCGCATGTTCAAAGCCTGACATAATGTCATTTCTAAAATACCCATCTATAAGAATAGTATAAATCACATTATCCAGAACCAAGCCAGCTTTCTTCATATTTCTAAAACGCACTACCGCCTGATCAAGATGCCCATTCCTCATGAAGCCCCCCAATAAGTGAACTAAAGCTAAACCATGATGCAACATTTCATTAAAAATCTCTTTAGCTTGCAAAATATTATACTTCCTACAACTCTTGATGAGTAGCGTGTTGTAAGTAGCAGCATCAGGACTCAAACCATTGCACAACATCTCATCCAATACTTCCTTTGTTCTAGCATAATTTTCATTCTTACATAAACCATTTATGATTGCATTGTAAGTGACAAGGCCTGGATTCAACCCCTTTCCTAGCTTTGAGGTCATTACCTCAAAAACTTCATCTAATAGCCCTTCACGACAATATCCATTGATTAGTGTATTATAAGTTACAATATCTGGAGAAAAAAAAAACACCCTTTTCCTCCATTTTCAATAAGAACATCTTCACATTATCAATTTTTCAGTCTTTACAGAACCCATTAACCATTATATTGAATGTATAAACATTCAAATCAATCCCACTTGTAACAACTTTCCCATACATGTCCCATGCCAAATCAACCCACCCTACCTTCACAACCCCACCAAGAAGACTATTACAAGCATTGATAGAAACCCAAAATCCTTTACTTCTCAACACGCGAAATGCTTCAGACCCTTCTCTTAACTTCCTAGCTTGAACATAAGTCCTAATTAACAAATCAAAAACTAATGAACTCCACTGCAAATTAATTATCACACATCAAAACCAGAGACTCAACACTCTCACCCATTAAAACTCCGCTCTTCCTAACCATTCTAAGAATCAACGATCGTGCATCTGATAGCCTCTGGCTACGCACCAGAACATGAACCATTGCACTCAAAGATCGCAAAAAATGTTTATAAAGTGTGGACAATTTAACACAATTAAGTCAACAAATTTTTGACCCAATTGCACAATTTCACAGCAGCAACAAAGAACTTCAACTACAACTAAAGGGTTTAACCAAAAAAGATAGTTGCGCAAAGGACTGGGATTACCTTGCTTCAAGCTGAAAAGAATCATTTCCACCAAGATAGAATCAGATACAGGAGGAGTTGTTGAAGTTAGTTCTTCCTGGTTTTGGAGGGTTCTGAGGAAATGGTTGGAGTCAGGCTTTAGAGGAGAAGAGAGGGAGTGAGGACCGAGAATGACCTTGGGCATGCAATGAAGGTCTTGTGTAGGCTGTGAAGGTTCTGACTCTGAGAGTCGGATTTTGAAAAAGTAGCCATTGAGTTGCCATTTGGAAGTGAAAGATTTGCAAGGTTGGATTTGTCATTTGGAAGCTGTAAAGTGCAAACAACAATGCAGGAATGAAGACGGGACTCTGGAGCCATTTCTTGTTTTTTACTTTCTTTTTATATTTGCCACTTTTCCCCACCTTTCTTTTTCTTTTGGTTATGGAAACCTGAAACCCCTTAATTTTTTTTATTTTCCCAACTGGCTCAAAAGTAACTCTGAGACTTGTCAAGGAAGATCATTGTTATAAAGCTTGTGTAATTTCTTATCTAATCACCAATCAATATGTTCAATATCAAGCATAATTAGTTAATTACACAAACTTTTGATCCATGATCACTTCACTTCACTCACAGCATTCATTCATAAAAAAAGTGACAAACTTTTACAGAGGCCATAAACCCTCTTCCTTTTCTTTGAACTTGTGACTGTTTGCAAACAAAATATATGCTAAGCATAAATGCAGACTCACAGCATCCATCTTTTAAAATTTAGTGTAACACCTTTGCTATAGTACAGATGGAAACTCTACATCAACATAATAAATTATTGATTGTACCAAAAGCTTAATCTGTTAGAAAATATTGAAACTAATCTTCTAACCATTGTTCTAACACAACACATCACAATGATACCTCTTAAAACAATGTTAAATCATTTATAACTGTTCATTGTCCAAAGACAAACGAAAAACTGCTCTGTCATTTATAACAAGTAACACAACTTCAATACACTGTAGAAAACATTCATGATAAAATTCTGTGTGCAGTAAAAGCTATAAGTCTGCACTAAACCCAGTGAGCTATAAAATGAATGTATAATTAGACTATAAGAAAGAAAATCAAAACCAACTGAAATTAAAAAAAAAAATTTACTCTCCATACAATGATATCAAAGGAAAAAAAAATGTTATATGGGCAGATGAGAACAGAACATATCAACAAGGCAACTAGGAAAAAGAAAATAAACCATATATGTTTGAAGTTTAGTGATATATCAATAGCATTTTATTTGATGTGATAAGCAACATCTTCCCAATAGCTCATCTGCAGATCTGATGCATGCAATCTCTACAAGGACACCATAGGATTGTGGCCCTTTCTTCTAGGCATCCTTTACCAATCAAGCATGAACCATAGATTGTATCAATCAATTAAATTAGTCTGGTATAATGATCTATAAAAAAATAAAAATAAAAAATTGAAGTACATAAAGCAAGCTGTGATATATAAGATAAAAAAAATAAGCAAAAACCTATGTATTTGGGCATGAAATATTTCAAAATTCATATATTATTAGTAAAAACTCAATTTCCATTTACTAAGCTCAATTTCGATCACTAACAAGAGTAGTCAAGACAAGCAATCTTTAAATAGTATTCCTCTCCCATGTACTAAGGTTTGCTTTTTGTTCTTTTGTTTTTTTATAATTTCCATTTTCATTGCCAAGAACCTTCTAACTTTAGTAGCTCTACTAGTTGGCACCTCCTAGTATTTTTCAATGGAGACCAATCCCCAACTATTGAATTATAAAAAAAAAAAACTTGAAAATAATTTTTGATTATAGTCATGGTTACGAATTGCATTGACTAAAAATAGATTACAAAAGCTAAAATATGACACTTCTACTGTCATTTGCATTGACTAACCTTTTTTTTCTCTACACAAATGCCAAGTGCCATAGAAGCTCCTCATAAGGAATCTTCTCCTGAAAGAACAAAAAATTTAGAGTTTCATCTCATTGCTATTCAATTCATAGAAGCACAAACACTATACTATAAGCAATTCTCCATAAACTAAGGCCACCACTCCTAAAGTTTCACTTTTTAACAAGTCAGTTTTCTTTTCCCGCACTTTCTCAGCAACCAAACGGACCACCACGATCAGAAAAGCAAAACTTACATTATTAAAAGCTCATTGACCATTTGTTGAAGCTCTTGAGGCACAGAGACCCCCTCTAGGACGGTCATCATTTCCACCTCCGTTACTAAGCCTCAAATTGAAAGTGTGTGCTTGTGTGCGCATGTAGAATAGGAGGTTTTGAAGAACAAGGGTTTTGGACTCTGTAGATACAGCTCAAAATGAAAGAAAAGGGGGTTTTATCTGGAAAATCATAATCGAATATTCAGAGGTGGAAATAACTGTTTTTAAAAAGTTTTGGACGCCAAAATAAAATAATTTTTAGAGAAATAAAAGTACATAGAATAATAGAATTTAAGAAGACAATCATAATTGAGTTATTCAATAATGTAAATGTATTAACTATGATAATTCACATATTGAAATAATAGCAAGAATAAAAGGAATCTGCAATTTGTGATATACTCCTATATCACAATATATATATACACACACAATCTAGATGCGTCATCATATTACAAAAAAAAAATAAATAAATAATTGAAGAGAACCTACAGAAAGTAGAAATTAAAATGGAAAAAAGTATTACTACAAGAACAAATAATTGAATAATATCGATTAAAATGGAAGGATTGTATAGATGTAATTTTACAACTTCTGACTTCAAAAAAATGCAAGCATGTCTTAAGACCAATAATTTTACCCACTATCACAATATTTTATTTATTTAAACAACAAATGCATTGCATAGATGTAGGTTAAATATACCAAAGTGGGGTAGAAAAGTAAGATAAGGATTTGTCTAGGTAATGCTTATTAATTGTCCCATCTTCCATGCTAAATACACTCATGTCGTACCCTCCGCCATTTAAGGTCGCCTCATAAAGTTCAGTATTGTCATCTGGAAAATAGATACAATGAGCTTAGCATCCATTGCTTGATATTGGAAAAGACACAGATGAGTTGTCACCCACAAACAATGCTCTATCACCCAAACTGCGAACCTTCACATATTTGTATTTATGTTTGCTTCCTACTTGAATAAACCTTTTTAACTTGAGAACTGTGAACCCAGTTGCCACATAATGGATCTCTTCTTCTTTTTCTTCTTCTTCTTCTTCTTCATTCTCATCTTCATCTTCATCTTCATCTTTATCTTCCAAGTCTTCATTATTGAATTCATTTTCTTCTAGTTGGGGTAGTCTTCAATAGAATAACAATGACCTCCTTGTATGCATGAAACTAACTAAAGACTCCCAGATGATTCAACAACATACTTTTTAATAAGATCTTCAGTTCCCTTCGGACGTGGCACAACAGCTTTAGCTCCTACCTTTTGGTTATCATCAATGCGACAAACAAAAACTTCACCGTGACAATCTACGGCAGAAAATTTTCCCTTGTAGAATGCAATGTCATCATAAACTAGAGAAGGACTTTTTAAATCAATCCAAGCTTTATATCCTGGTCTAGTGAAGGCCAATGTTCTATATTCACCATATATTGCCATGATTATGCAATCATGATCATTTTCATTAGTCACTGAGTTTCACGGACTCCTCGACAAAACACATTTACGAACAAATGTACAACAAAGATGTTCAGGCTCAACTTCAAGTGTGTATTGACGGCAAAAGGTAGGTTGAGGTGGAAGACTAATTAGGTGTTCAAACAATGGATGAAAGAGATTAATGTGAAAATCAGTGTCGATAGTGTGCAATCATCCAAAAGATGTTCCTAATCATTTTCTTCCAACAAGCTCAGGCAAGTTGAAATCATAAGTTCTAGTATCTGATAAGTTGAAAAGGCTAAGCATTTGACATTCTTTTTTGCCTTGTTCTCTTTCTAACAGATTGTACCAAAAGCTTAATCTATTAGAAAATTTTGAATTTAAAATCATCTAACCATTGTTTTAACACAACACACCACAACGATACCTCTAAAAACAATGTTGAATCGTTTGTCAAAACCGTTCATTGTCCAAAGACAATGAAAAACTGCTGTTTCATTGTTGATCACAAGTAACACAACTTCAAAACACTGTAAAAAAAATTCATAATAAAATTCTTTGTGCAGTAAAAAATATTGGTCTATTTGGATTGAAGGGAGGGAGGGGGAGTAGAGTAGAATTGGTCCAAAATTAGCATATTTTCAGCCAACTCTACTCTACTCTCCTCCACTCTCTCTCCCTCCCCACTCAATCCAAATAGGCCCTATAAGTCTGCACTAATCCTAGTGAGCTACAAAATGACTGTATAATTAGACTATAAGAAAGAAGATCAAAACCAACTGAGGTTCTCAAAAGATTTACTCTCCCCATTCAATGATATCAAAAAAAGAAAAATGGCATATGGGCATATCAGTACAGAACATATCAACTAGGCAACTGGGGAAAGTAAAATACAGCATAAATTTTCAGACCCACATAATGTTTTTGCTTTAGTTTTCATTGAACAGGTTTAAAGTTTCATTCTTTAACAAGCAAGTGAAATCAACATATCCTAGATTTATTTTAAAGAAAAAAAGAAGAGAAAAATAGATTGAATGGGAGAAGATATTTCACAATGAATATCTGAGATTCATATCCAATGCTTACCTGAGATTCGGAGGCTGAGACAACCGGCGGCGACGGCAGAGAGGAGACAGACACCGACCACAAATTAATGGGTTCTGTCAGGGTGTGTTTCGCTTTTTTGAAGTTTAGTGAGTTTTAAAAAAAAATAAGGTGAAAATCACATTTTTGTCCCTTCATTTTAAGGCGATTTTCACTTTGATTACCAGATTTTATTTTTACCGCTTTTAGTCCTTATTCTGAAAAACACTTCTCATTTTGGTCCTTACCGTTACATCAGAGATGAAAAATGCACACTTGACAAACGACAGAATTAAAAAAATATTAAAAATATTTTATTTTATTTTATTTTAAAATAAAATAAAATTTTAATTATCAATAATTTTAAAATAAAAATATTAAAAATTTTAGTTAAAAATAATTGTTCTTCCTGTTCTTCCCCCAAGAACATGGTTGCCCAAAAATAAGAAATTCAAGATTTTCTTCTCTTTTATTTCATTTTCTTAGCATCCAAACAAGCAAAAATATATACAAAATCATGATCAAACTCAGATACTCCAACACAATCAACTAACAAAACAAAAAAAAAACATATATATATATATATATATATTTAGCAACTATGGACTGAAGATACTCCAACACAATCACTCTCTCTTCTTTCAATCATACAGTCACTCCTCTCTTTCATTTCTCATATTCCTTTCTCTCTCCCCCTCTCTTTGATTTGGTGTCTCTCTCAGATTGGCGTGGACTGGAGATTGACATCGGCAGTATGGACTGAGATCGACAGTGACAGCGTGGTGAGTTGGAGATTGACGGTGACAGCGTGGTGGTTTGGAGCGGTGGCGATGGTGGATTCTCTTTCTCTCATTCCGATTCTCCCTTTCTCTCTCTGCGGTTCTCTCTCTCAAATTGGATGTGGGTTTTAGTTTTGCTTTGAATATTCGTTGCGGGTATTGATGCCAGATTTATGGTGGTGGCAGTGGTGGGGGGTTGCTGTGTTGTTGGTAGGGATGGGTTCACTGTGGGTTTACACAAGTTGCTATAGATGTGGGTGGCGATTTGGTGGCAGTGGGTTTATGGGTGTTCCGATTCTCTCACTCAGATTGGGTTTAAGTTTTGGTTCTGTTTTGAATTTTTGTTGTGTGTATCATGGTTTTGTATATGTTTTTGCTTGTTTGGATGCTAAGAAAATGAAATAAAAGAGAAGAAAATCTTGAATTTCTATTTCCTGGGAAACCATGTTGTTGGTGGAACAACGTGAAGAACAATTATTTTTAACTAAAATTTTTAATATTTTTATTTTAAAATTATTAATAACTAAAATTTTATTTTATTTTAAATAAAATAAAATATTTTTAATATATTTTTTTTAATTTTGCTGTTTATCACGTGTGTATTTTCCGCCTCTGATATAACAGCAGAGACCAAAACGGGAAGCGTTTTTCAAGATAGGGACTAAAAGTGCTAAAAATAAAATCTAGGGACCAAAGTGAAAATTACCTGAAAATATAAGGACGAAAATGTGATTTCTGCCAAAAAATAATTGGTATGTCAATTTTTAAATATAAAATAAAAAGTATTTTTTATATTTGTTACTAATTTATATTACGTTATTAATGCGGTACTAATTATAGTAGTTTTTTTGTAAAAGTTTATGAAAATTTATTATATCTAGAGTTGGTATATATAGTAAAGCCAAGAAAGTGATGCATATAACGAATAAATCTTTGAAAATGGTTGACCATAAAAATTGAATATATTAGCTCGCTTTGGAAGCCAAAAGCATGATCAGGACAACAAACAAGGAAAAATCTTATTATTTAGATTTAAATCTGAGAGAGAGAATAGTATATTGCATCAATCAACTAAAATTAGTCTGGTGTAATTATCTATAAAAAAAAAAAGATAATTGAAGTACATGAAGCAAGCAGGGATATACAAGATAAAAAGAATAAGCAAAACACAATATTTCTGGACATGAAATATTAGAAAATTCATAAATTATTAGTAAAAGCTCGAATTGAAAACACTTTGAGGGTTTGATCAATAATAAGAGTTGTCAAGACAAGCAATCTTTTAATAGCATTCTTTTCCTTTTTTTTTTTTTTTTAATTGGATAGTCCCTACATTTTGATAGCAATGAAATTTACTCCTTGTTATTTTCAATTTACAGTCAATTTTTGGTGAGTTGATGATATGGACTAAATTGATTGCAAATTGAAAATAACAAGGATCAAATATTGACTGTTTTCAAAATATAGAAACTAAATTGACAATGATTTCAAAATATAAGTACCAAAAATGATATTTTCGCAAGAAAAAAAAAATTTGCATGAAGTATTGATTTAGGGCCGTACCCCTTAGTGAAGTTGAAATAGGCCATAATGTTTCACACAAGTCTTCATTCTCGGCCATACCCCTTAGTGAAGTTGAAGTAGGCTCAAACATTGCACACAAGTCCAACTTGATAACTTTTCTCTCTCTCTCTGTAGCAGCTGGATTGAGAGACTCGGGCCCAATGTCAATATTGGGCCTTTATGTAGACACATATAATGCTGGGCTGACTACCTAACAAAAATGAGAATCATACAAATTGAGCAGCCAAGGTCTGCCTCCAAGACAAAGTCATTAGTAAGTTTCTTACTTTCTGCCATTAGCAAACTAGTTTTCCCTTTCTTTGGTTGGTTTTGGTTAGTGGGTACGTACGTACTTATTCAATTTTCTTTAAATTACTTTTATTTTGTCAATGGATCAATGTTTGTGACTTTTGTTCATCAAAAATTGCATCTTTTCTATTGTCCACAAACCATACAAATCTATATATTACTAAAAGCTGAAGCGTAGCGTTTAATGCTGCTGTTCTCACATTACGCCACATCAGCTGCCACGTCATTTTTTAAATAAAAAAATAATTTTTCCTTCAATTTTAAAATGGTTTTTACAATTTTCAGCCTTATAAATCCCAGCCCTATAAATGCAGCCCACTACTTATTTATTTACTTCCACTATCACCCTATAATAAATTTGTACAATTAATCCAGTCCACCTCTTATTTATTTAGTTCCACTATCAAGCCCAACCCAAATCCTTTTCAGTTAAGCTTATAGGAAAAAAAAAAAAAAAAAAAAAAACCATACCGAGAATAATCAGGGTTTTGCATGACCAAATAGAAACCTGAGGAGACAAAGTTTGAAGATTGTAACGTGGAGGGAAGCTTAAAGGGAGAGAAAAAAAAAACGTACAGAGAATAATCAGGGTTTTGCGTGAGAAACATAGCGTGGGGAATGGGAAACAGACCGTTTGTATTTCTCCCACCTTTCTGTTCTACAGTTCCACACAAACAGATGGTTTGAACTTCTGCTACAGTTTCACATCGTTTCACAGTAAAGGGGAAAGAATCTGATATGATTTGAAGCCATGAAAATCTCCCCACCTTCCTGCTCTACGATTTCACAGTAACAGCTGCCTATTGGACTTCCTTACTTCCTGTCTTCCACTCCTCAGCCTATATAAATACTGACAAAACCTGGAGGATTTGATTGAGGTATCTCTAAATTCCAGTTCTTCTTGTGGTCCATTCTTTTGCTTGATGCTTTTTGTTTCCCTTTTTACATTTTGTTATTGCCTCTTTCGTGTTGTGGTGTGGATGATTGTTATGCTGAAATTTTGAATGCTGGGGTTTTTAATTGGAGCTTTGTCTTTTTGGTTCAGTACTTTGTGTTGTGGTGTGGATGATTGTTTTGATTGCTGTGGTTTTTAATTGGAGCTCTGTCATATACATCAATAGATTCAATACTTACTGACAATGTTAATATGAACTGATAGTAATGAATGTCCACTAGATGGATTATCTTTTGATTCTTAGTTCTTAAAGTCAAGGCCTTTTATTCCTACATAATTATGGTTGCATTGACAAAGAATTTGATTTCTACCTAAATTACGTACAATATTTTAGATTCAAGAAATTATAGTCTTATACAGTCAAGCGGATTATCTTTTGATTCTTAGTTCTTGAAGTCAAGAACTTTTATTCCTACATAATTATGTTAGCATTGACAAAGCATTTGATTTCTACCTAAATTGCGTACAGTATTTTAGATTCAAGAAATTATAGTCTTATACAGATTCAAGAAATTGTAAGTTCAATAACTTAGAGCATTTGATTTCTACCTAAATTGTGTATAGTCTTATACAGCCATGTCAAATCTTTTGCATCATTTTCCATATATGTGAAACTCAGCAAAATAATATCATTGGCCATTAAATTTGAGATTGTTAGTAGATCTATAAGATTACCTTAAAGGCTGAGGCTTCTACAAATGCAATCTGAAATTTGTTGCAGAAGTTTTGGGTTTAGGGAAATCAAATTTGTTTTTGGGAATTCTAATTAGGTTTCGTGATATTAAATATGCATAGAATTGGGTATGGTGAGGGAAAACTGGTAGGGATTAGGTATGGAGTGGTGTTTATGGTTTCTTGGGGTTGGAAGAAGAACCAGATTATGCAGATTGGAATTTTAGATCTTTTTGAAATGGAAAGAGGAAAGAATTATGTTATTTTGAAGGTGGACTTAATTATGTTATTTTGCAGCTATTCATACTCCTTACTGTATTTCTTCAAGGCCTAAAGGAGAGTCCTATTCTTTGTTAGATTGATAAGAAATTCCATACTTAAAGAGGATAAAGACTTAGTATATAGTTAGCCTTTTCAATATAATTATAGGAGTATAAGAACTAATCTTTGAGAGCTAAATATCCAAGCTTTAGAGCTAATGTGGGCTTTAATCTTCAATATGTGTTGATTTGCATTTACATATCTGTTGGATTTAAATGAGGCACCTGAGGAATGCAAGGAAGGTGTACATTTTTCAATATAGTAGGACAATATAACCTTGGTGTAGAGAAACAGAAGGACATTTAACCCCAATCTTTTGCAAGCCATGTTCAAAATGTATATGCAAAAGGCCATTCCTCAAACTTATGCTTTATATCTTTTTTTTTTCTTTTTTTCTTTTTTTTCCTTATACTTTTCATCTTGCATTGCTTTTGTAAATTAAAGGGTTTAGGGATTTATATAATTAAAATTTTATTGAATTATCTATGACTCTGGAGATTATGCATACTGTAACTATTTAGTCAAAGCCCTCTCTAACCTCTAAGATTATAATAATTTATGGGTTAGTCTTGCTGAGTAATAAAAGTTCATGCTATTGAGAAAAAGAAGCCCCCATCAATGTTATGACTCAATTTCAAAGATAGTGGCCGAAACACTCTACTTATCAAAATGAGGTGATCTTTTTTTTTTTTTTTGGTGGGGTTATAATTGCTTTTGAGAGATTGTTCAAAAATTGGGTGTGAAGTGGATCTCTACTCTAGGTGGATTTTGTTCTCTTTAAGCACTTATTTGTTTTTTGGAAATGTTTCTTTTTCCCCTGGGATTTGTTATTTTTGAAAGGATATTTATGTTGTATTTGTTTGGTTTTGTTACTTTCCTGGAAAACTAGCCTATTTTCCACTGAATTAAACAAAATTTTTACTGGTCTATTAATTAATTTAGTTTGGATTGGTAGAGGAATTCTAATTATTGGTATTGGTCATAAAAAAAGATATTTGGATGACCAGTTTAAACAACTTCAAAAACTGCTGCAAAATGAGAACAATCCAGATTTTGTGGTTGATTTTCTATTTTCTTTGATGATTTTGAGAAGCTCTTGAACAATATTTCTAGAGCTCTATGAGTATTTGTTATCTATGTGGTTGATTTTGGGAAAAAGTTTGCTTAAAGATTTATTTTTTGTTTATGGGTAAAATGAAATAGTTCACTAATAAGTAATATGTTTAAGGAGATAATTATATGTCTTATGCTTTGTAATTGTTCATAAGTCATTGTTAAGAAAATTTTAACTTCACAATTATGACATTGATTTAAGGGCATCTTTGTAAGTATGTGTTTCCATGTTCTTACCATGACAAATATTTTACATGGTTTTTCATTCTTTGCTCACTTGCATCATGACTACCAGCACTACAATTATTGATTCAAAAACAAATTGTAGCAATGCTTTTTAGTTATGATACATATAACATTTTTGTTTATTATATTGTAATGAATTCCTTGGCAGATGGATTTGCTTGCGTGGCCCACTCACTACCCATGATTGGTTGCCTAAAAAAACAGTATGTATCATGGTAAATTTCTTATGAACATAGGTGCACTAGAATTTTCTTAACAGTAATTTATGAACATTATGTGTGATATCAAGTTTATGATGCATGTTACTTTCTAAAATATGCAAATTATGCAAACTGATGATTGTGGTCATGTTAGATATACTTATAATGTACGATTGTTGAAGTATGTGTTAAGCGATTTCGAAGCAAACATCATATTCAAAGAAAGTAACTATCTAATAGATAATTGCACTATTGTCTTTTTTTAATGAATCTCTTGCATCGCACGGGCTAGCAACTAGTTTAAACAAATAGTGCGCACATATACTTTATGCCTTTATTGTTTGTGAGAAACATACATACATACATGTAGAGCAATTTGTACTTTTATTTTTTTATTACTTTTGAAGAATATTATAATCAAAGTTTTCTCTAGACTAAGGTATTCATTTTCTTTGTTAAGCTTTCTTAGACACTCGAACAAGCTTCTCAAAAGCTAGACAAAGCACTTTCAGTGCAAAAATATTCAAACTTGACAAGTTGAATAAGAAAAAAGTTCCATTTTTTTTAACAATTCAATTCTCTTTCCCCACATTTTCTCAGCAACCAAATAGACCCCCTTGACGGCAAAAAGTAGGTTGAGCCGTTGAGGTGGAAAACTTATTAGATGTTTAGACAATAGATGGAAGAGATTAATATGTAAATCGGCACCGATAATGAGCAACCATCCAAAAGGCGTTCCTAAATACATGTTTGTAGGATGAATAGAACACCAACATAGTAACATAACATAACAGATCCTAAAGTCAACCATCCACATTTTTTTTTTTTTGGGAAGAGAATTGAAGAAAGTTGAACCACAGAGAGAGAGAGAGAGAGACGAAGAGGCTTTGTTAGGAGTTCGAAGTTCCTAGATCCAGCTTTGAACAATTGTTGGCACTGCACAGTTGTTGACATGGAATCAGACCCTAATATATATTACACATCTTGCATAGAGAAATATATCAATTACATTTAGGAAACTGATTATGTGAGCCCATGCAAAATCACTTGCATAAGATAATTAAACATTGGAAGGGCCAAAGACTATAATCTAATATTTGGCAACTATGACATAAATTCATACCTCTATAGATGCATGATTGTCAACTCTTCATTAATGAGTGATAGTCAATGTGATCGAATTCTTGACTCTGCCATTCCTTTATCCAAAGTTCCCCTGTAAGACAAACTAAAATGTGTAAATATTCTACATTTCAAATATTCATCTCTTAAACAATCATAAGGTTTATCCAAGGCACGACTAACCTCACCTTCATCATAAGCAATTACATTATGCTCATGTCCAAGGATTACAATTAGGCTTTCTTACCCCCTGCAAACACTCATTGATCAATACATAAATGAAGGAGAAATATAACCACATGACTTCACAATAATGCAAGAATGAAGAATGTAAACAGAACACATCCCACCTTCAGTATCAATCTGACATACAGCTAACTAAACTCAATTTGATATGATGCTGTTAGAATTTATCATCAGGTAATCTTGTCTATCATTCAGATTAGATGTCATCAATTTCCCTAGCAGCTTAAACATATCTTCGGTTAGCGTGTGAGATAAATAAATCAAAAGTGAAAACACTTGTCTGTCATTTAGATTAGATGTCATCAATTTCCCTAGCAGCTTAAACATATCTTGGCTTGGCGTGTGAGATAAATAAATTAAAAGTGAAAACACAACACAAAGAGTAATATAGATAGTCAGTAGTTTTTCTTGGGTTGGCGTGTGAGATAAATAAATTAAAAGTGAAAGCACAACACATAGTCTCACACAAAGTCAGTAGTCTTTGTCTCTACATTGTGTTAGAGGAAACCTTTGAGGCTGAAAAGACACTGCGCTTATATTGATCATGGCGAGGTGACTTTTCTTAGATGCCTTTCTTAGATAACATCTAATATTTTCATCATGGAACCCAAACACTTCCTTCAGGTTGTCCTGGCTCACATGTCCATTTATGTAGGTGAATCTATCAAGATTCACACCTTTCTCAATCATCTTCCACAATATCAATTTGGCCTCATTCATTTGACCTTGTTGACAGTACTCATTCAAAACCCATTATGAGGGCGTTTGGTTCGCTTAATGTTATATTATTGTAATCTTAGATTCATGTGATCACATTACCTTAATGTGACATTAAGGTGTTTGGTTCATTAAATTACATTCTCTTCATAATCCAAAGAAGTAGCCTCATCACAAAAAAATGCCAAAATTACCCCTAAACCACAAATACCCTTGGAAGACCCAAAATGATCAAGATACCCCTATGACTCTCAAAATCACCCAAATACTTCTACAATTACTAAAATACCCCTATGACCCTTAAAATGCATATATAGGAATACACACACACACACACACACACACACACTCACACACACACACACACACCCACCCTAAATTACCTACAGTATTAAATAATAGCAACACAAAATCTTGCTTTTTCATAATCCATCATTCAAAATTATTTAAAATAATGCTTCTGCTTTTGGCATAATCCCACTAACATTATATCTTGGCTGTGACAAAATAGACGAGAATATAAAATAATATTTTTGTCAATATTCACGCAAGATTACACAATTCTCCCATACAAACAACCACCGAGTCATAAAATCATCACATATTAAAGTAAAATTGCCAATACTTGAGACAAGAGTAGCAATCCTTTTTTTAAGCAAAGTGTTCACAAACAACTTCTTGAAATGCCTTTTCACTATGAAAAAGTAATCAGTCTTATGGCAATCAATAGTAATAGTCTTTCCAACATTTACAACATTCTCATCAATCAAGCCTTCAACTAGCAAAAGTTCATCATGAACTTTCATTATTCTATCTGCCTTATCTGCTTCATGCTTAATGGCCTGTTTGGATTGAGAGGGGAGGGAGAGGGAGCAAGAGGGAGTAGAGTAGAGTTGGCTGGATATTAGGCTAACTTTACTCTACTCTACTCTCTCTCTCTCCCCCTTAATCCAAACAGGCCATAAGAGTTTCAGTAAGTTTTTTCATACTTTCAGTGGCTCCTTCATAAAGTTTGCCCATATTATTCAGGTTATAAATTAATTGGATAAATATGGGATTATCATTCCTTGCTCTCTTCCTCCATGTGGTATGTTGCAACTACGGGTTGACTACATGTTCTAGCTACGGATTCACCAGCTTGCAAAAGAGCCATCAGTATCTTCCACATCTTTACAAGCTTCAGTCTTCTCCCTCTCCTGCCTCTCAACAGATTGCACCATCTAACTAGGACCTTTTGCATCTAAGCAATGTGCTCTATCTTTCCCAAAAATAGTAGCAAAATCATCGTAGTGAGGGAATGGCATATTCCTCAAACCAACAGCATTGGGATGACCCTTCAATATTAACATTTGAATTCATCAATTATCAATTAATGTAACTTGTACAGATGTATTATTTTATCTACAAAATTTAATTTAACAACGCATCTTAACCTAGTCTTCTAAAATGTTTAGGATCACATGTCAGACATTTGTATCTATCATGACAACCAAACCTACTTCCTTGTCCTAGCATCTCATTTATAGCACCATATTGTCCTTTCATTAACCTTGACCTATTGTCAATATGAGGTGTGGCCCTAAGGTTACAACCAGGTATCTTATTTGAAATCAACTCCTCTAACTTCACAAGGTAACCAGACTTAAATTGACCATTGTCAGACTTCCATTTAGGGCCTAAGTCAGCCAAATCCAAAAGACATTCTACCAGAATCTTATCCTCGCTAGCTGACCATTGATGTTTATTGCCACTTTGCTTGGACTCATCTTGTGTGGATCTACCCTTCTTCTTTTGTTTCATTGAGATCATCTGCATCTAGAAAAACTTACATGAGACAAGTCAAAACTTTGTATTCAAGGTCACCACATTTGATATTACTATTCCCACTGGATTGCCCTTGATCCAATGCTAAATTCTGGGGAAAGGGGAAAAAAACATTCACTTGATGTTTCACTGTAACTTGCTAAAAAGGATAGAAAGTCTTGAACTTTTTTTTTTTCATCTTTTTTGTGGAGAAGGTGGTTACAAGGTGTCAATTTAGTCAAAGCAAAAACAAAACTACTAGTACAAGCTAGAGTTACAAAAATTTGAACTTGGAACTTGAACAAAAAAACATAGAAATTTGAACTAAGGCACTACTATTTCATTTAAAGACAAAAGTACATTGGCAAAAGAGAATATCAACCACAACAGAGTTTTTAAGAACTCTTTCAACTAAAACTACTACTAATAAAATTGCTAAGAAAACCATCTAAAATGAACATTTGTTCTTTAATAGTAGAATTACAAAGATAACATTCAATGCCTTGCATTCTTCCATTTGTTTTACAATCTTCAACAAGATTATCTTTCCAAGCACTCCAAGCATTAGAAGACTCAATATAACTGACAATATCTCCATCAAGGCCTTGACCACCACTAACCTCATCAACCTCTATTTCAAATGGTTCAATAGGCATCTCTCTCATAATATGATTGTGAAGAAGACAACATGCAGTAATAATCCTACACTGTGTATTGACAGGATAGAAAGACTTAGTCCTAATAATTTCCCATCGACCTTTGAGTAGCCCTAAACATTGCTCTATGACATTTCTGGCTAAAGAGTACTATATTGAAGTACTCCTGTGGACTAGGCTATTGCCTTTGCCTCCATTCATTCAAATGATAACGTTCTGCTCAAGTGGGTGAAAATTCCATACTAAATGTGATTGAGAGAAATCCCTCTAGAACACATATCAACTCATAACTCCTTAGCTTTCTCCATATCACCCACTTTGCAAAATCATCAATTAATGTATTGTATGTCACCATGTCAAGTTTGAGATTCCTTTTGAGTCATTGTCTCAAACAAGTTAAGTGCTCTATTCATATTCCCATCCTTACAATACCCATAAATGAAAGTGGTGGAAGTGTAGAAATTAGAAACACATCCCTTTCCACCATCTCATTGAAGAATTGATCTGCATCAGCAAGCATCTTCTCCCTACACGACCTATTCAAAATGGTGTTGTATGTAACCAAATCCATAACACAACCCTGCTCTCACATTTCATCCCGCATTTTCAAAGCCTTTGGCATAATGCCATTTCTACAATACCCATCTATAAGAATAGTATAAATCACATTAATCGGAACTAAGCTAGCTTTCTTCATATTTTTAAAATGCACTAATGCCTAACCGAGATGCCCATTCCTCATGAAAACTCCAATAAGTGAACTAAAGCTAAATAAATCAGGAATAACACCACGATGCAACATTTCATTAAGAATCTCTTCAGCTTCCAAAATATTATCCTTCTTACAACTCTCGATGAGCAGCATTTTGTAAGTGGTAGTATCAAGACTTAAACCATTGCACAACATCTCATCCAATACTTCCTTTGCTCTGGCATACATTTCCTTCTTACATAAACCATTTATGATAGCATTGTAAGTGACAAGGCCTGGTTTCAAGCCCTTTCCTGGCATTGAGTTCATTACTTCAAAAGCTTCATCTAATAGCCTTTCGCTACAATATGCATTGATTAGTGTATTATAATTACAATATCTAGAACCAACCCCCCCCCCCCCCCCCTTCCCTTTTTCTTCCATTTTCAGAACATCTGACATTCAAATCAATCCCACTTGTAACAACTTCCCCATACATTTCTCATTTTTTTTGATAGGTAATCAAAAGAAATATTATTAATGAAAAAAGTAGGAAAAATGCAAGTTGGTTGTGATGATGAACAACAGGAAATGAGAAAAAAAAAAAAAAAAAAAAAAAAAAAAACCAACAACAAGAAGAAAGAAATCCAGAAATTATTCTAAGTGAATGCATAAACTCAGGCAGAGAGGAACAATTAGTAAAATCCCAGCAATGAGACCAATCAAAAAGACTATGCTGGCAAAGAACAAATAATTCTTCCAACATCTTCTCAGTGTTCTCAAAAGAGCAGCATTTTCATTCCAACCATACAATCAACATCAAACAACTTGGGATCAAATTCCAAACGTTTGAAGTATGATTCCCAAGCCATTGATGCCAACAAAAAAGTAAACCCACCACTGAGTCTGACATGAACCAATACATGCCAAAGACTTGAAGCATATAAATCCATAATATATGTATAAAGGACAATGATAAAGTAAGTGGTCCACCGATTCCCATCATAACGACACAAACGATATTGATTTTCCAAAGAACATCTCCTAAGCATGAGATTATCTAGAGTAAGAATCTGAACATGAGCAACTATCCACAAAAACAAAGCCACTCGCTTAGGAATCTTAGATTTCCAAGTGAACAAAGACTTCTGGGCATCCTGAATCTCATGGTAGAAAGACTAGATGTCAAACCTACCATTACCTTTGAGACACCAACAAAGGGCATCACTTCTTGTACCCAGGGGAATGTGAGATTGGATAAATTCAAGAAGAGAATAAGATGCAGCAAGCTCCCAATCTTGAAACTCCCTATAAAATCTCAATCCCAAACTCTAACATTTTCCTCCTCCGAAAGCCACACAATCTTAGAAATACAAGCTTTCTTGTCAGGTGAACACATGTAGAGTTCGAGATATAGGGAGATTTAAGGATATCCTCACCAATCCACTTGTCATGCCAAAAATGGATATGGGTACCATCACCCACTACGAACGACAAATGCTTAGAAGAATTGTCCCACCCTTCATGAATACTACGCCATAGGCCACATCCATGAGCCCCCTTGCAAACTTTAGTGCTCCACCCCTCTTGATCATCTCCATATTTAGTGTTGATAACTCTCTACCAGAGATGGGTAACTTCATATCCATATCTCCATACTCATTTCCTTAATAGGGCTTGGTTAAAAGATACCACATTTCTTATCCCCAAATTGCCCACCTCAATGGGTAAACACACCTTTTTCCAAGCCATCAAAGGGTATTTGAAGCGACCCTTTGAAGACCCCAAAGAAAATTCCTTTGGATACTTTCCAATGTTGCACCCACAACCTTAGGAATGGTGAACAGAGATAAATAGTATGTTGGGAGACTTGAGAGGGTACTCTTCAGTAACGTTAGCCTACCACCCTTAGATAAATAGAGATGCTTCCACACTAATAGATTCTTCTCCATCTTCTCCAAAATAGTATTCCAAATAGAAGATGTCTTAAACGAAGTTCCTAAAGGCATCCCCAAATATTTCAAAGTAAATTGCCCATTCTACACCGAAGAATATTAGCCAAGACATTTACTTTATTCACCTTCCCAACAAGTACATTCTCAATTTTCCCAACATTAACTTTCAACCTTGTAAAAGCTTGAAAACAAGACAAAGCCAACCTTATGGAAAAAAGCTATTCGCTAGAAGCATCACAAAATAAAATAGTGTGATTCGCAAACAACAAATGGGAAATACGCACACTGGTAGAATTCATTACTCCCACTTGAAAATCCTAAATAAGATCACCCTCCTCAATTTCCTCAAAATTTTGCTCAAGGCCTCCATTATCAAAATAAACAAAAGGGAGATAATGGATCACCTTGACACAAACCGCGTGAGCTTCCAAAAAAAACCTTCAGGGGAGCCATTTATCAGGAAGAAAAACAAATATAAGTAATACAAGCCTTAATTCTCCCGTTCCATTTCACCCCAAAACCCATCTAACCCTACATATAAAACAAAGCATCCAAATTCACATGGTCATATCCTTTTTCAAAATCAAGCTTGCAAACCACACCCGGTAAACGGCTCTTCAACCTACTATCTAGATACTCATTAGCAATGAGCACTAAATCTAGAATTTTCCTTCCACCAACAAAGGAATTTTGAGACTCAGAAATGAGATTCTCCAACACTACCCTCAATTTGTTAGCCAACACCTTTGATAGAGACTTATACACTACCCACCAAACTAATAGAGTGAAAATCTTTAATATTAACAGCATTACTCTTCTTAGGAATTAAAGTGAGAAAATAAGCATTCATAGACTGGTCTAACATAGAGTGTCGATGAAAGTGTTCAAAAAAATCAATAACATCCTTTTCCACAACACCCCAGCATTTTTGAAAAAAGCCATGGTGAACCCATCTGGACTAGGGGATTTATCCCCATTCTCTCTCTAAGGACAACCTCTCTTCATCCTCAATACATGTAAAATCTAACCCATCCATAGTAAGGCACCCCCACTTCGGTTTCCTCATACAACTTTTGGTAATAATGAACTACCTGAGATCGCACATCAGACTCATCACATAAAGAACACCATCTACCTTAATCCTCTTAATTTGGTTAGCTCTTCTATGTGAGTTTGCTAACCTATGAAAGAATTGAGTATTGCTGTCACCCTCCTTCACATAAAGGACACGAGACTTTTGTCTCCAGAAAGTCTCCTCCAAAGAAGCCAAGTGTTCCATGTAACTTTTGATCTGAATACAACGATTATGATCTCATTCGAAAGGCCTAGCAACTCTTCTCTTGCATCTAAACCCAATAATTCAACAGCCAAATCAACTCACCCTACCTTCACAAGCCCACCAAGAGGACAATTACAAGCATTGATAGAAACACAAAATCCTTTACTTCTAAACATGCAAAACACCTCAGACCCTTCTCTTAATTTCCTAGCTTGCACATAAGTCCTAATTAACAAATCAAAGATCAATGAACTCCACTCCAAATTTTTGCACATAAAAACCAAAGACTCGATGATCTCACTTATCTGATAGACTCCGACAACACACCAATACATGAACCATTGCACTCAAAGATTGTCAAGAATGTTTTAAGTTTTGACATTTCAACACAATTAAGGCTTTTCCCCACTTTCTTTCTCATTTGGTTATGGAAACCCGAAACCCCTTAATTTTCTTTTTTTTTTTAATTTTCCAATTGGCTCAGAAGTAACTCGAGAACTGTCAAGTAATATCACTGTTAAATGCTTGCGTAAGTCGTTCAATCACTACGTTCAAAATCAAGCATTATTAGTTAATTACACAAACATTTGATCCATGATCACATCACTTCACTCACTGCATTTATTCATAAAAAAATGACAAACTTTTACACAGGCCATAAACCGTCCTCCTTTTCTTCGAACTTGTGACCGCCATTTGTAAACAAAATATATGTTGAGCATTCATTCATAATAAATTACTGATAGTACCAAAAGCTTAATCTATTAGAAAATTTTGAATTTAAAATCATCTAACCATTGTTTTAACACAACACACCACAACGATACCTCTTAAAACAATGTTGAAGCATTTATCAAACTGTTCAATTGTCCAAAGACAAAAGAAAAACTGCTGTGTCATTGTTGATCACAAGTAACACAACTTCAAAACACTCTAAAAAAAATTCATAATAAAATTCTTTGTGCAGTAAAAAATATTGGTCCATTTGGATTGAGGGGGAGGGAGGGAGAGTAGAGTAGAGTAAAATTGGTCTAAAATTAGCCTATTTTCAACCAACTCTACTCTACTCTCCTTCATTTTTCCTTTCTCCCCCTCAATCCAAATAGGTCCTATAAGTCTACACTAATCCTAGTGAGCTACAAAATGATTGTATAATTAGACAATAAGAAAGAAAATCAAAACCAACTGAGATTCTCAAAAGATTTACTCTCTCCATTCAATGATATCAAAAAAATATAAATGGCATACAAGTATATGGTCACAGAACATATCAACAAGGCAACTGAGAAAAGGAAAATACAACACATATGTTCAGACCCACATAATTTTTTTGCTTATTAGTTTTCATTGAACAGTTTGAAGCTTCAATTTTTAAAAGCAAGTAAAATCAACATATGCTAGATTCATTTTAAAGAAAAAAGAAGAGAAAAATAGACTGAATGGGAGAAGATATTTCACAGTGAATATCTGAGATTCATAATCAATGCTTACCTAAGATTTTGGAGGCTAAGACAACCGGCCGCAGAGGCAGAGAGGAGACAGAGACAGACCACAAATTAATGGGTTCGATCAGGGTGGGTTTGGTTTTTTAGAAGTTTAGTGAGTTTAAAAAAAAAATTGATATGTCAATTTTTAAATATAAAATAAAAAGTATTTTTTATATTTGTTATTAATTTATATTATGTTATTAATGCGGTACTAATTACAGGAGTTTTTTTGCATGAGTTTATGAAAATTTCTTATATTTAGAGTTGGTTTATATAGTAAAGCCAAGAAAGATGATGCATATAAGGAGTAAATCTTTGAAAATGGTTGACCATAAAAATTGAATATATTAGCTCGCTTTTGAAGCCAAAAGCATGATCAGGACAACAAACAGGGAAAAATCTTATTATTTAGATTTAAATTTGAGAGAGAGAGAACAGTATATTCCATCAATCAATTAAAATTAGTCTGGTATAATTATCTATATATATATATATATAAAAAGATAATTGAAGTACATGAAGCAAGCAGGGATATACAAGATAAAAAAGAATAAGCAAAACCCAATATTTCTAGACATGAAATATTTGAAAGTTCATAAATTATTAGTAAAAGCTCAAATTGAAAAGACTTTGTGGGTTCGATCAATAATAAGAGTTGTCAAGACAAGCAATCTTTGCATAGCATTCTTTTCCCATGTACTAAGATTTGCTTTTTGTTTTTTTGTATAATTTCCATTTTTCAATGCCAAAAGCCTTATAAATTTAGTAGCTCTACAAGTTTAATTTCCATTTTTCAATGCCAAAAGCCTTGTAAATTTAGTAGCTCTACAAGTTGGCACCTCTTAGTATTAACAATGACGACATCTTAGCTTCAAATCCCCTAACCTAACTATTGAATTATCAAAAAAATAACTGATTTTTTAAATTTTTTTTTTTTTTAATGATAGTTATGGTTACAAATTGCCACAGAAGCTCCTATCTGATACATAGAAAGCATAAGGAATCTTCTCCTGGAAAAACAAAAATGTTAAGAGTTTCATTGCTATTTAATTCATAAAGCACAAATACTATCCTATAGGCAATTCTCCATAAACTAAGGCCACGAATCCAAAAGTTCCATTCTGTAATAACGAATAAGTCAGTTTTCTTTTCCCACACTTTTCTTAGTAACCAAACAGGCTACCGAGATCAGAAGAAAAACACACATTATTAGGAAGCTTATTTTCCATTTGTTGAAGCTATTGAGGCCAGATTGTTCCCTCTGGGACTGTCATCATTTCCACCTCCATTACTAAGCCTCAAATTCAAAGACCGTGAGTGGAATAGAAGGTTTTGAAGAGCAAGGGTACAATTCAAAATGAAAGAAAGGAGTTTCATTTGGAAAATCATAATGGAATATTCAGAGGTGGAAAATGACTGTTTTTAAACAGTTTTGGACCCCTAAAATAATAATAATAAAAAATTTAGAATATAAAAGTATATAGAATAATAGAAGTAAAGAAGACAATCATAATTGAGTTATTCAAAGAAGTAATTGTATTAATTATGATAATTCACATATTGAAATAGTAGCAAGAACAAAAGGAATCTTTTTTTTTTTTTTGATAGGAAAAGGAATCTATAATCTATAATATATATACTCCTATCCTATGTATATATATAGACAATCTAGATGCATCATCATATTACAAAAAATAATAATAATAATTGAAGAGAACCCGTAGAAAATAGCAATTAACATTAAAAAAGTATTATTACAAAAACAAATAATTAAATAATAGCAATTAAAATGGAAAAATTATTATTAGATAAATGGATTGCATAGATGTAATTTTACAACCTCTGAGTTCACAAAATACAAGCTAGTCTTAAAACCAACAATTTTACCCACTTTCATATATATATATATATATATATATATTTCAATCAACAACTGTAGCTCCTACCTTTTGGTTATCATCAATGCGACAAGCGAGAAGTTCATCAGAGCAACAAGCAAATACTTCGCCATGAACATCTACAGCATAAAATATTCCCTTGTAGAATGCAATGTCATCATAACATTGAGTAGGACTTTCTATATCAATCCAAGCTTTATATCCTGGTCTAGTGAAGGCTAATGTTCTAACTTCGCCATATATTGCCATAATTATGCAATCAGGATCATATTGATGAGTTTCTGAGTTCCACGGACTCCTTGACAAAACACACTTAAAAACAAAAATACTACGAAGTTCTTCAGGCTCCATTTCATACGGGAATTGACGGCAAAAGGTAGGCTGAGGTGGAAGGCTTATTAGATGTTTAGAAAATGGATGAAAGAGATTAATCTGTAAATCGGTGCCAATAGTGAGCAACCATCCAAAAGATGTTCCAAAGCATTTTCTTCCAACAAGCTCAGGCAAGTTGAAATCATAAGCTTTAGTATCTGATAAGTTGAAAAAGCTACGCGTTTGACTTTCTTTATTGCCTTGTTCTCTTTCTTCGGCAAGCATAATCCAAGGACATTTAGGAGGTAATGGTGGTTTTTCAAATGAATTAACAACTGATTGCCATGACTTGCAGACAGCACCAAAAATGAAGATATCATCAAAGAAAGATAGTCGGCAGATTATTTCATAGAGGATAAGATGCGGAAGATCGGCCCAATTGCACATCTTAATAGTAGGTTTGTTATGCTGTAATCGGCTGAAAAACAATACAGGGGGAAAAAAATTAGAATAGGGAATTTCTTAATACTGAAAGTGATGTATGGAGCAAGAAATTAAACACAGTTCATGACCCGTACAAGTGCTTGCAGATGGCAGTTAAGAATTAAGGATTTTTTTTCCCCAAGAAATATAAAAAATAAAAACTAACATAGAGCATATAATTTGATAGACAAAAGATTTTATTTTTCATGAACACAAAGGCAGAAAAAGATGAAATTTTTTTTATTTATAATATTTCATAGGCACTGACATATTGTTGTAAGATCAAAAAGACATGTTTGTAGGATGAATAGAACACTAACATAGTAACGTCTATTAACCCATCTACTTATATATAATAATAAAAAAACATCTATTAACCGATCAAAAAATAAACCATGCTGTTAATTAGTTTCTGAGAAAAACAGAGAATAGGAATAGATACGTTTACCTCTGTGTACTGTTTTTGTCGGAGAGCTGAACGAGAGAGAGAGTCTTTGTTGGAGTTCAAAGTTCCTATGGCTTCTGTTCCGGAACGGTACTTGGCTTAGAATTATATACTGACACACGAACACAGACTGTGACTCTTAACTGCGTTAGGTTTAGGAATAAGAATATAAGCTGAACTAAACTTTGATGAAGTAATAATTAAAAAAGTCCAGATCCAAAGTGGAAGTTGGGCCACGTTTTATGATGTGTTTAGTCTAAAAATAAAATCCTAAGAATAATCGGAATTCGGATTACTGAATCTAGACTGGATTGTATGGCATAATTACCCGGCTATGGTCACGTGTAGTTTTAGCTTAAATTCTTATTCTTAACGCAGTTAGAGTGACCGTCGGTCTATACCAGTCTCATCACACTTTTTTTTCTCAATTTTTTTTTTTTGGTTAAACCTAATATTTAGAGGAATTTTTGAATTACATATAAGTCCAATCTAAAAAGAAGAATCCTCTTAGGATATTGTTCAAAGCCGGACTCCTAACAAAGCCTCTTGGTCTCTCTCTCTGGTTCAACTCACTTCAACTCTCTTCAAAAAAAAAAAAAAAAAATAGTCATACACAGGCAAACGTTTTCTTTCTCAGTAACTAAAGAATATATATGGTTGATTTTAGGATCTGTTATGTTATGTTATGTTACTATGTTAGTGTTCTATTCATCCTACAAACATGTCTTTTTGATCTTACAACAATAGTCCGTGCCCTTTTCTTCATGAAAAATCAATTCTTTTATAGGTTTAATTTCTTGTTCTACAATTTACATGTTTTCACTAGGAATTACATTCTTTATATTCTTGTTGTTGTGGGGGTAGACAGCAGTATTTGGTGTTCACCTGTCTATGTAAGTATGTTCTAAATTTTTTTCCTTCTAGTTTGTTTATTATTGTTTTTCACAGCCTATTTCAGCATAACCAACCTATTAAGATGTCTTGCTGGGCTGATCTTCCACAATTTATTCTCGATGATATAATCTTGTGACTATCTTTCTTTGATGATATCTTCGTTGTTGGTGCTGTCTGCAAGTCGTGGCAATCAGTCGTTAATTCATTGAAAAAAACCTCCATTACCTCCTAAATGTCCTTGGATTATGCTTGCTGAAGAAAGAGAACAAGGCAATAAAGAAAGTCAGACACGTAGCCTCTTCAACTTATCACATACTAAAATCTACAATTTCAACTTGCCTGAGCTTGTTGGAAGAAAATGCTTTGGAACATCTTTTGGATGGTTGCTCACTATCGCGCCAATTTACAGATTAATCTCTTTCATCCATTCTCTAAACATCTAATAAGTCTTCCACCTCAACCTTCCTTTCGCCGTCAATACACACCAGAAGTTGAGCCTAAACATCTTTTATTCCTAAATGTGTTTTGTCAAGGAGTCCGTGGAACTCAGTAACTAATGAATATGATCGTGATTGCATAATCATGGCAATATATGGTGAAATTAGAACATTGGCCTTCACTAGACCAGGATATAAAGCTTGGATAGACATAAAAAGTCCTTCTCGAGCTTATGATGACATTGCATTCTACAAGGGAAAATTTCATGCCGTAGATTGTCATGGTGAAGTTTTTGTTTGTTGCATCGATGATAACCAAAAGGTAGGAGCAAAAGCTGTTGCGCCACGTCCAAAGGGAACTGAAGATGTTATTAAAAAGTATATTGTTGAATCATCCGGGAATCTTTTGTTAGTTTCACGCATACGAGGAGGCCATTATTATTTTATCAAAGGCGTACTACCCCTACTACGAAGAAAATGAATTCAATGAAGACTTGGAAGATGAAGATGAAGATGATGATCCCTATGTGACAATTGGCTTCGCAGTTCTAAAGTTAAAAAGGTGTATTCGAGAAGGAAACAAATATAAATTCAAATATGTAAAGGTTCGTAGTTTGGGTGATAGAGCATTGTTTGTGGGTGACAACTCATCGGTGTCTTTGCCAGCATCAAGCTTCAATGGATGCAAATGGCGGAGGGTATGGCATGGGTGTATTTAGCTTGGAAGATGGGAAAATTAATAAGCATTACCCAGGCGAATCCTTCTCTTACTTTTCTACCTCACTTTGGTGTATTTAACCTACATCTATGCAATGCATTTGTTGGTTCAAATAAATATAAAAAAAATATTGTGAAAGTGGGTAAAATTGTTGGTCTTAAGATGTGCTTGTATTTTTTGAACTTGTAAGTTGTAAAATTATATCTATGCAATCCTTTATCTATAGGTTACTTTTTCTATTTTAAATGTGCGCGCATTAATTTAATTAATCTGTGTACTTTTAATTTCTAAAAATATTGTCTTTTGGGGTCCAAAACTCTTAAAATACAATTATTTTCCACCTCTGGATATTTGATTATGATTTTCCAATTGAAACCCCCTTTCTTTCATTTTGAATTGAATTTCCAAAGTCCAAAACCCTTGCTTCCCAAAACCTTCCATTCCATTCACACATGCACACTTTGAATTTGAGCTTTAGCAATGGAGGTGGAAGAAGAACAAAGTGGAATGGCTACCTACATGGTGATATGCCTTTTAACAGTCTTAGAGGGAACCATCTGTGCCTCAAGAGCTTCAACAAGTGGTCAAGGGGGTCTGTTTGGTTGCTGAGAAAATGTGGGGGAAAGAGAATTGAATTGTTAAAAAAATGGAAAATTTTTTCTTATTAAACTTGTCAAGTTTGAATATTTTTGTTCTGAAAGTGCTTTGTCTGACTTTTGAGAAGCTTGTTCGAGTTTCTAAGAAAGCTTAACAATGAAAATGAATAGCTCACTTTAAAGAAAACTTTGATTACAATATTCTTCAAAAGTAATAAAAAATAATAGTACAAATTGCTCTACATCTATGTATGTATGCATGTTTCTCACAAACAATAAAGGCATAAAGTATATGTGCACGCTATTTGTTTAAATTTGTATGGTTTGTGAACAATAGAAAAGATGTAATTTTTCACGAAAAAAAGTCACTAACATTGATCCATTGACAAAATAAAAGTAATTTGAAGAATATTAAATAAATACGTACGTACCCACTTACCAAAATCAACCAAAGAAAAGGAAAACCTTGGCTGCTCAAAGCACAAACCTCTATTTGTGTGATATGTAGGAAAAGGATTCTCAGTTTTGTTAGGTAGTCAGCCCAGCATTATATGTGGCTACATGAAGGCCCAACATTGACATTGGGCCCGATCTCTCAATCCAGCTGCTACAGAGAGAGAGCAAAGTTATCAAGTTGGACTTGTATGTTTGAGCCTACTTCAACTTCACTAAGGGGTATGGCCCAGAATGAAGACTTGTGTGCAACTTTAAGGCCTACTTCAACTTCACTAAGGAGTACGGCCCAAAATCAATGCTTCAGGCAATATTTTTTTTCTTGCAAAAATATAATAGTGGTCCTTATCTTTTGAGATTATTGTCAATTTAAAGTCAGTTTAGATACCGCTTATTTGCTAAAAACTAAAAATTTATTACTGAAAACACCGTAACAAAATAATTTTTAAAGGTATGAATAGTGCTGTGAAAACAAAAAATGCATGGGTATGCGCATTTTTGCATTTTTAGCTGGGTTTTGAATAGTGTTGTGGAACCCAGCCAAAAACACAAACGCTAAAAACTCAATTATTAAACGCACACTTTAAGTTTCTATATTTTGGTAACAGTCAATATTTTATCCTTGTTAATTTCAGTTTGCAATTAATTTGGTCAATATCGTCAACACACCAACAGTTGACTGTAAGTTGAAAATAACAATGAGTAAATTAACTGCTACCAAAATGTAAGGACTTTCCAATAATAATGAAAAAATGTAGAGACTAAAATGGCATTTTTGCACTCATTTTTCCTCCCCTAAGTATCTTCATCCAACTTCTTTGTTAATCTTAACCCTTAACATAAATACCACAATTTGATTATTAATGTTCCGCTCATTTCCAAGTTTTCATTTTCTTGTCAAATGCTACCAAATTTAGCTAGAATAAGGAATCCGTCTAAAATTAAATTGGAACAAACTTACAAATTCTCATTACAATATCTCAAACATTTTGTGGCTCCAATATGATTTTTTTTTAACTGATCATCCAAATGTAATATGCTTGCTAGATTTACTTGAATTTTAGAAAACTTACATAGTTTGGGGAAATTCATTCCTGGTTACTAGGCTACAAATGGAATTTTATTGAAAACACCCCGTAAACATTGTTTGTTCAATTTCCAAAGTAAGAAAAGAAAAAAGAAAATCAGTTCTTGAAAACAATTTTCAAAATTTTGTTTATTGAACTGTCTTTTGGAGCTAAAATTGTTTCCTGAATTTATATTGAAAAATAAAAATTTCGAACATTTGTGCATTGATTGTGGCACTACTTTCTCAAGGTTGTGCTAACTTCAAATCCATAGATCCAATTTGCATTAGGCAATTTGATTTGCATTTGGTGATACAACCAGGTGTAGTCAAGTATCCTGTTTGTGTATATTGTGGAATATAAAGAGTGAAACACATGATTTTTATTGACCAGGTTAGCTTAACACATTTTGGGGCCTAAGGCCTTAAAAAATTTATTTTATGTAAAGAATTATTAATTTTTTCCAATATCCCAACAATGGTTTTCTTGTTGATCAATTATTTGCAAAGCCATTAAATTGATATTTGTGCATTTTTAAAAAATTTAGCCTCAACTGAATTGATTTCTTTGTATTAATACCATGATGATCATGCCAAAATCATGAAACATGTTAAATGCCTTTCATGCAATGGCCACATTCCTATGGAGATTTTTAATTCATATATGTATTTTATTTTAGATATAAAATTAAAAAAAAAAAAAACTTGTAAATTTTCGATGTTGTTGTTTATGTCAAATACCTCAATTCAACTTCAACTAGATTCATTTCAAACCTTGCTCAAATTCACAGTTCGCATAATAGGTCCTAGTGTAGAACTAGCTCGATCAACACATTACATTTTGGAGTCTAAGCAACAATTTTTAGTCAAGACTTCTCTTATTTTAAATATTAATTGAATAATATTTATGTTTTGATACCTTTTTCATTTAAAAATCTATTTTTCTTATTTTTTGAGATGCAAGATTACTACTAGTTATGTTTTTGGGTTTAACTTCCGCTAAGGTTTCATTTTCAATTGGTAATATCACTAATTCATTTAATATTTCCTATGACATATTTTATATGCACAAATGTATGATGTATTAATTGTTAGTTAATATTTTATAAGCAATACATGTATTAGAAAAATAATCTAGCATTTTTTACATAACTAAGTATTTTAATTGGACTATTTTATCTATTTATAAAATGTATTTTAAAATTTTAATTCTAAAAATAAATCTAAATAATCAGTATCATAATAAATATTATGTCTGAGATGGTCATTGTCTCTTTTAGCTAGGGACGGATCCAAAATTTCAAGCGAGAGGGGTTGGAGTACAAGGAGAAAAAACTCCAAATAAGCACCTATATAGTATTAATAAACTATCAACTAAGACAAATACACTAAATTATTGTTTCTTAATACATTTAAATACAATTATCTACCAACAAAAACAAAAGACACAAAACATCATTGTTCTTTTTAATACATTATAGTACAATCATCTATGCAATCTTAATTTATAGATTTACTAGTTTTCAAATTATAAATTTAAAAATATTAGTTATAGCATTATGAGTTAGCAATATGGGCTAGTGAGCTGATAATATTGAAGGGGAGGGGGCTCAACTATAAAAATGAAAAAGGATTACAGCTAGTGAAAAAAAAAAAAAAAATCAATCTCATTGTGGAGATGAATTTTTCTTTGGCACATTCTTTTTAACGAAAGCAGCACATTTACATTTCAAACCCTGCCAGTCACCTTGGCAACCTTTATCAGTCATATTTTGATGCCTGGATAGATCATATGTATCTATATTCTGCACATCACACCAGATGTATAATGTATGCTTTAGTCGCAAGTGATTATATATTTGACTCTCCACCATTTGGTTTATAACATGTAAATGCTATGTTCATTGTTCAGCAATTTCTAGGCATTTAGAATATGATCGTTATTTTTTTTTAACCCCTGTTAGAACGTGTTTTTTAGGGCATTTTCTGGAATTTCTCAGTATGAATACAAACATGCCTCTTTTCTAATAATAATGTGATATTCCATGCTTGTAACTCAGATTGAAACTAATCGAACCACATTCAATTGGGCCAGCTCGTCCACTCCATATTTTTCTATCAGTTCTAGCCCAAATCAACAAGATCGGTCTAGTTAAAAGTTAAAACCTAATAATAATCGGAATCCCTTTCCTAACGAAGTTAGACACACGGTCGGTGTATGTGTCAGTATATAATTATAAGCGAAGTAGGACCTTCGATTCGAACTCCAAAAGTCTCTCTCTCTCGTTCAGCTCTCTTCAAAACAAGTTCTTTGTTACCACATATACACACAGAGGTAAACATACATATTCTTTTTCTCGGAAACTAAAGAATATGGTTGATTTTTGGATCTGTTAATAGATGTTACTGTGAAAAATTACATCTTTTTCTTTTCTGCCTTTTGTTTATGAAAAACCAAATCTTTTGTCTATTTTTATACATTATATGTAATCTGATCAAACTCTATTTTTTGATGTGCTTTCTGTTATTTTGTTATATTTCTTAATTAAGCCTTAATTCTTAAGTGCCATATCTTAATTATTATTATATTATGACTGTGTATAGGTGTATCAAGAAATTCCCTTTACAACTTGCATTCTTGTCTGATTTATCATTATATCAAATGACAAATTCTAATTTCTTTTGGTTTGTTCATTACTGTTTTTCAGCCTGTATTACAGCATAAACAACCTAGTAAGATGTCTAAGTGGGCTGATCTTCCACATTTTATGCTCCATGAAATAATTTGTCGACTATCTTTCTTTGATGATATCTTCGTTGTTGGTGCTGTCTGCAAGTCATGGAAATCAGTTTGTTAATTCATTTGAAAAACCTCTATTACCTCCTAAAGGTCCTTGGATTATGCTCTCTAGAGAAAGAGAACAAGGCAATAAATAAAGTAAGACACGTAGCCTGTTCAACTTATTAGATACTAAGGGGGTGTTTAATAGAGTAGTTTGAAATGAGATTTTTGTAGTTTGAGATGGGATTTTTGTAATTTTTTGAAATACGTGTGGGTAAAAAAGTGTGTAGATATGTGTATAATGTTATTTAAAATGTAAAAATGTGAGTTTGAATTTAGAGACCAAACAGACCTTAAGACTTGCAGATTAGGAACATCTTTTGGGTGGTTGCTCACTATCGGCACTGATTTACAGATTAGTTTCTTTCATCCATTGTCTAAACAGCTAATAAGTCTTCCACCTCAACCTACCTTTTGCCGTCAATACACACTTAAAGTTGAGCCTGAACATCTTCGTTTTATGTTTGTTCGTAAGTTTGTTATGTCGAGGAGTCCGTGGAACTCAATAACTCATGAATATGATCGTGATTGCATAATCATGGCAATATATGGTGAAATGAGAACATTGGCCTTCACTCAACCAGGATATAAAGCTTGGATTGATATACAAAGTACTTCTCAAGCTTATGATGACATTGCATTCTACAAGGGAAACTTTATGCTGTAGAAGCTCATGGTGAAGTTTTGCTTGTCGAATTGATGATAACCCAAAGGTAATAGCTAAAGCAATCGCACCACGTCCAGAGGGAACCAGGGATCTTATCAAAAATTATATTGTTGAATCAGATGGGGATCTTTTGTTGGTTTCACGCATACGAGTAGGTCATTATTATTCTATCGAAGATGAATTCAATAATTTAGAGTCAGAAGATGATATTGAGGATGAGGATGCTCTTGAAAATGAATATGAAGAAGAAGAAAAAAAGATCAATGATAATTCCTATGTGACCATTGGGTTCACAGTTCTAAAATTAAAAAGATTTACACAAGCAGGAAGCAAATATAAATACAAATATGTGAAGGTTGACAAATTGGATGATAGAGCATTGTTTGTGGGTGACAACTCATCGGCCTCTTTGTCTCCATCAAGCTTCAATGGATGCAAAGCTAATTGTATATATTTTAAAGATGACAATATCGGACTTTATCAGGAGACCTTAAATGGCGGAGGGTACGACATGGGTGTATTTAGCATGGAAGATGGAATGATTAATAAGCATTACCCAAAATCCTTCTCTTACTTTTCTACCCCACTTTGGTTTATTTAACACAAAGCATTTGTTGGTTTTAAAAAACAAAATCTGTTGAAAGTTGGTAAAATTATTGGTCTTTAGATATACTTGTATTTTTTGAACTCAGAAATTGTAAAATTACATATATGCAATCCATTTATAGAATAATAAGTTTTCCATTTTAATTGATATTATCTATGGGTTCTCTTCAATTATTTGTTTTTGTCATAATACTTTTTTCCATTTTAAATGCTATTATCTAAATGGAGAATGCTATAAATATATATATATATATATATCAGATAATGGATTCCTTTTAGCTATTATTTCAATTTGTGAATTATCAAAAAAATTACATTGTTGAATATCTCAATTATGACTTCCTGTTGTCTGCTTTAATTTTATTATCTATGTACTTTTAATTTTTTTTTAAATATTTTCTTCTGGGGCACAAAACTCTTAAATACAGTTATTACTTATTATCTACCTCTGAATATTTGATTATGATTTTCCAAATGAAGCCCCCTTTCTTTCATTTTGAATTGAAACTCCTGAGTCCAAAATCCCTTGCTCCCCAAAACCTTCTATTCCACCACACACACACTTTGGATCTGAGTCTTAGCAATGGAGGTGGAAGAGGTGACGTGCATTTTAACAGTGCCAAATGGAAAACTCTGTGCCTCAAGAGCTTGCACAAAAGATCAAGAAGTTTCTCAACAATGTAAGTTTTTCTTTTCCGATTGTGGCAGTCTGATTGGTTGCTGAGAAGGTGTGGGTAAAGAGAACTGAATTGTTAAAAAAATGCTAACTTTTTTCTTATTCAAGTCAAGTTTGAGTATTTTTGCACTGAAAGTGCTTTGTTTGGCTGTTGAGAAGTGTATTTGAGAGTGTAGGAAAGCTAAATGAGGAACTAACAAAATTCTAGAGACCCTAAATGAAGCGTCTGTGCTTCTTAAGTCTAGACTCTAGAGACCTTTGGTGTGGTCATATTTATGCTATTTTATTTGCAGCAGTTTGGTAAGGATTGAGATTTGGTGCTATTGCACCATGCAATAGCAAATCAAAGTTTGAGATTGAAAGTTTCAAAATCACTTTTTATCTCAGCCCATGAATAAAGAATCTTTTAACCTTCAACTTTTTAATCTCAACCATTTTACCTTTCAACTTTTATTTATTAATATTATTATTATTGTTTTTATTTTTACTTCTCTCTCACAACTAAAGGCAATTGCACATAGCAACACCTGATCCTAATCTGTTTTGCAATATTTGTTTTTAATTGAAAAACATAATTTTTTGATAATTCAATGGTTGAGGTGGGGGATTTGAACTTTGAATTTCTCCATTGAAAATATTAAGAAGTGCCGACTAGTTCAATTTTAAGTCTTTTAGAAATTTACTAAAAGAAGAAAAAATGTGAACCCTAGAAAAAGGCAAACCCTAGTACTTAGGAGAAGAATGCTTTTCAAAGATTGCTTGTCTTGAGATCGAATCCACAAAATCTTTTCAAATTGAGCTCTTACTAATAATTTATGAATTTTCAAATATGACATGGCCAAATACACAGGGTTTTGCGTATTCATTTTTATCTTATATCCCATCTTGCTTGATGTACTTTAATTATCTTTTTATTTTTATTTTTTATAGATGATTACACCAGACTAATCTTAACTGATTGATGTGATCTAAGGTTCTCTCTCATTTGAATTCAAATAATAAGACTTTTTCCCTGTTTGTTGTCCTGATCTTGCTTTTGGCTTTCTAAGTGAGCTAATAAATTTAATTTTTATGATCAGCCATTTACGTAGATTTACTCATTATATGCATCATCTTTGTTGGCAATGAGTTCGGTTTAAATCTGTATTTGTCATTGCAGGTCACACATGCTTTAATTTCAGTTATCTTTAGTCCTGATGGTTGACATTTGGCAGGTGGTTCAGATAATTAGAGTTGGAGACCTTAATGACCTGCCAGACACCACTTTTCACATGTACAGGTTTGAAATCTAGGACTTGTGTCACATTCTTAGACTCTCAAAGATAATACAGATGTGTAAACACACAGAAAAACGTGGAAAAAAGAGAGAAAATGGAATAAAATGAAAAATTTTAACCTATATGATGTGCAGAACCTTTAAGCCTATCGTGCAAATGAATAAGTTTTAGCAAAGAAGTTTGAGACACAATTTTTTTTTTTAAGAGTATCTTCTTCTTCTTCTTCTTCTTCTTCTTCTTCTTTCTTTTTCCTTTTTTTTTTTTTTTTTTTTTTTTTTGTAGTAGATAAATAACAAACCTTTATTCGCAGAGTGTATCTTTTAAATCCCAAAATTATAACATTGCCATCTTATTGGATTTTTGTATTCACCGTGGCATGTTGCGTACTATTTAACAATAAAATGCTTTGATCTTTTTATTTGTTTATTTATTTTAAATATATCTTAGAGCTGGGATATCATCACTTAATTAATTGACTTTCTAATGGGTGGTCACTCCTCATTGCTCTTTTCTATCTATTTTAATAATTGCAAGCCTTCTCCTTTTATACAGGACTCAAGAATTGGGTTTGGTGTATTGTATGGTCACCAGATGGTAAGTGGCTTGTTAGTGGGAACGGTGCTAAAGAACATCTTTAATGTTGGGATCTTCAGATTGGGAGGCCACCGGTCTCCTACCAAAATAATAGGAGCTTGATTGTTGCAATCATCGAACTTGATTTTATTGAGATCATTGACATCTTCCTCTATAATTTCTTCTTTAATGGTTTCTTTTCTCAAGATTTTTCTCTATAATAGAGTTTTCATTAATCTCCTTCACAATCTTGATTTTAGGTTCTTCTTCTATAATAAAGCCTTCATTAATTTCCTCAAAAATCTCTATATTTTCTTCTTTGACTTCAAGATATTCTTCAAGAAAAGTATTTTCTTCAATATGTAATTCTTCTCTTAGTGGTGGAATATATTTTGTCTTTAAAATAATTTAAGTGTGAACTTCTTGACCAATAATAATCTTGTATTGTATACGATAAGATTTCTTCACAATCCAAAGGATAAAATTTAATAGCAAGAGCATCTTTTTTCATCCTTGGCCATGAACGAATTTTGTCTTTACCTTGTCAAATTCTATCAGATTGTACTCGTTCCCACCAACGTAAGGCATACTTACTAATTTTATACAAAGCAAATCCAACTTTTCTCTCATAATAAATATTCTCAAAGTCAAATAAATCCTTTAGATCATGTAACCAGTCAAGAAAATCTTCTTTATAAAAATAACCATTAAAACTTGCAATTCTTCTATAAGGTCTATATGAAATTTACTTACTAATATGTTGCCCGTGAGTTATGTCTCTGCAACAGTTATCCCTATTGTTTCCATGGTCCAACAACGGCATCTTAGCAAAGATATTTGTGAATACTAGCTGTACGTCATGTAATACTTTCTAAGTTTTTTGTTACCGAAATTGCTACCGTCTCATACGTCAGCCATCAAATCAAGATAAGTTAAAGCTCTGATACCAACTAATGTGGGATGCGGAAGTGTCAAGAAGTAGAACACGTCTACCTCTAGAAAATAAGAAATAAAACATACTTGTTTCTGAAAATAACCTCGAATTTTTCAGAACCTCAAATCCATGAGGGTTCCTTGAACTTACAAGGAGAAAGGATCTGGAATCCACCAAAAAATAGAAAGACAAAAGTATGAATTTTACTGATTGAATAATTGTTCAAAAAACGTGTACAAATTTAGAGGCCCATTAAAGGGCTTCGCAAAACTTAATAGACAAAAAAAAAATATATTTTTTAAAATAAGTCCTAATTGATACCTAACCATAACATAAACCAAATTTGACCTAAAAAACATTAAAAACACCTAAAAACAAGGAAAAAATAACCCTAAACCTAAAATAATGAAAATTACAAATTAAATAACAAAATTAATAAATTACAATAATTAAATTGTAGATTTTGTCACACACACACACACACACACACACATATATATATATAGGGATAAAAGCTCAAGTTTGTATCTTGGGTCTTGGGCCTTATTTGAGGATGTGAATACGTCCGAGGAGGAGTGGACTATTGGAAAGGGCTCCAGAGTAGAGAATCACGTAAGGAAAAGATAAGGGAATATAGTCCGAGGAGTGTATCCTTCTCGGATACGATGAATATCAGTCAAGCAAGTACTTGGGCGATTTAGGTGACCTTCCAGGAAGTTCCAGCGATAAGGATGAACTTCAGGCACGTACAAAGGTGATAAGAATACAGAAATATCTAAAAGAAAAGCTGCTACTACCGCATTAAATGCACTACAGCAACTTTTCTGATCGCATTGATGTGGAGAAGACTCTTGAACAGTGCAGTCTCAACCACCACCATTCACAGAGAGCCAAAGAAGATGACTGATGGGACATATACTCAAGTGAAGGCTTAGATGATTAACAAGTGTACGATCAAAATGATCTAAGAGGAGACTATATAATGTAAAAGACCTCCCATAAGAAGGGGATCAGAAAATATAGAGAAATAGAAGAGAAGAAGATTTACTGTAGCACTAAGGACTATTAATTTTCAGGAATAGTATTTTTAGTTCATAATTCATCTCCTCGGACTCCAATTTGATCAAGTTTTAAGTATGTTTTCGTGCTTTTTTATCTTTTAAAAATCCTTGTTAATCGTTGTCTAATTCACAAGTAGTCTAGCTCTTTCACCCACTCTCTACAAATTCATTGTATTGGGCTCTTTGGGCTCACTCCCCATAACTTTAGGGCTTGGGCTACGAATCGTGACCCTACAATTGGCGCCGTCTATAGGAAGAGCTTGAGCGATAGTGAACGCAACGACCAACTATGGCAGAACCAGGTCCACAACAAGCAGAGTCGAGGGCATCCCAATATGGTGATCCTTTCCTCAACCTCGAGTGGAGAGGTGACCGTGAAGGAAGTGTACACAAAATACATTCTGAGAGGAGCCAATCACGAGGTGGTAGTCATGTCTCCCATGCAAGGAGCAACATGGGCATGCAGCTAGAGATTGACCGGTTAAAGAGGGAGCTACGCCATGCAAAAAGGAAGCGAGCTTCCCCTGATAGTGACGTTTCTTCTGATGATGGAAGAGACTCAAGTTACAAACGGAGGTCTCGAACTCCACCCAGTGAGTCTTTCTCTTACGAAGAAGAGCTCCATAACAAGCGGCAGTTTAAAAGCTCGCCACATAGGGGTGTAGGAAACGACGCTATGAGTAGAGCCCTGGACCAAATCTCTAAGTCTCTTTTCACACGCAGGATTGAGGGGGTGAGACTTCCCTGGCGTTTTCATCAGCCAACATTCACCATTTACAACGGGCGAACAGATCCTATTGAGCATGTGAGCCATTTCAACCAGAAAATGATTGTTTATTCCAAGGACGAGGCCTTGATGTGCAAAGTCTTTCCATCCAGTCTCGGGCCCATTGCGATGAGGTGGTTTGATGGCCTGAAAGCAGAATCTATAAATTCCTTCCATGAACTCACTCAAGCATTTGGTTCCCGGTTTGTAACCTGCAGGAGAGTTCCTAGGTCGTTAGCTTCCCTACTGTCCTTGAGCATGCAAGAGGGTGAGAGTCTTAAAATGTACTCCGACAGATATTGGGAGTTGTTTAATGAAATTGAAGGTGACTTCGACGATGTGGCCATCAGCACATTTAAGCTTGGCCTTCCGTCCGAGCATGGTTTAAGAAAATCCTTGATTGGTAAGCCCATTACTAACGTGTGTCAGCTCATGGATCGGATTGATAAGTATAAAAGAGTTGAGGAGGACTAGCAGCAAGGGAAGGGAAATGACAAGATTATCCCTCAGGAAAGGAGGGATTTCAGGTTGGATCGATACAGTAATAACAAGCCGCATAGGGATTTTGCTGGACAGTCAGGATTAGCAAATCTTCAAGAAGTCAACGCCGTGTTCAGAGAGCCAGTGCATCAAGTGTTGGAGAAGATTAAGAACGAGCCGTTCTTTAAACGACCGAATAAGATGATGGGAAACCCTGAAAGACGCAATCATAACCTCTATTGCCAATACCATCAGGATCATGGGCATACCACAGAGGATTGTAGGAGTCTGTGGGATCATTTGGACCAACTTATCCGCGAGGGCAAATTGAAACAACTCTTGCATCATTCCAGTGGTCAAAGGAGCCAGGGAAGTTTGGAACCTCGAAGAGATGATTCTTCAAGACCCTCTTTGGGAACTATCAATGTTATCTTCGCTGCATCGGGGAGAACGGGATCCTGGCCATCCAGGATAATGTCCGTGGCCCGTCTATCCACAGGAGACGTCAATCAGGATCCGAAGAGGGCTAAAATGGAAATTCCACCGGTCCTGGGCTTCTCGGATGAGGATAAGATTGGAACCATCCAACCCCATGACGTCGCTTTGGTAGTTACCCTCAGGATTGGAGGGTATGATGTGAAGATGGTGATGGTGGACCAAGGCAGTGGAGCTGAGATAATGCATCCTGACCTTTACAAGGGGCTGAACTTAAAGCCCGAGGACTTAATGCCCTGTAATTCCCCTCTGGTGAGTTTTGACGGAAAGGTCGTTGTCCCGAGGGGTTAAATACGACTACCTGTGCAAACTGGTACGGAAATAGTAGAGGTAGATTTCATTGTTGTGGATGCGTATTCACCTTATACAGCGATTGTGGCCAGACCTTGGCTTCATATGCTAGGGGTTGTTTCTTCTACTCTGCACCAAAAGGTTAAGTATCTGTCTGAAGGCCAGGTTAAAGAAATTTTGGGAAATCAATCTGTGGCCAGACAATGCTTGGTGGCTGCCATTCAACGTAACTTCGAAGCTGAGTCCTCGACCCATCTAGGTGAAGATTTATAGCAGTTAAAACCCCCAACGTTGCACATCAATAAGTCAGCCGAGGGGGCGAAGTGTGAAGATTTGGTGAAGGTTGTTATTGGGGACGATCCAGAAAAGTTCTTTCAGGTTGGGTCTCAGTTACCTCCTCAAGAGAAGGAAGAGTTGGTAGAATTTCTTAGAAGAAACCTAGATGTATTTTCTTGGGATGCCTATGAAGCCCTAAGAGTGGATCCAGACTTCATCTGTCGTCACCTGAATGTCAACCCATTGGTCATCCCTAAGAAACAGCTTCCTCGACGCCCATCCAAGGAGCACGTTGACGCAGTACGAGAAGAAGTGACGAAGCTTAAGCAAGCTGGAGCTATTAAGGAAGTGTTTTATCCTGAATGGCTAGCTAATACCGTGGTGGTGACAAAGAAGAGTGGGAAGTGGCGAGCATGCATAGATTTCACAGACTTGAATAAGGCATGCCCCAAAGATTCATTCCCCATGCCTAAAATAGATCAGCTAGTGGATGCGACTGTAGGCCATCCTCGGATGAGCTTCTTGGATGCCTTTCAAGGTTATCATCAAATTCCTCTAGCCTTGGATGATCAGGAAAAGACTGTTTTTGTCACCCCTATTGGGAACTACCACTATAAGGTGATGCAATTTGGCTTGAAAAATGCGGGGTCTACCTACCAAAGGATGATGACGAGGATGTTTGAACCACAGTTGGGCAGAAACATTGAGGTCTACATAGATGACATGGTGGTGAAGAGCAAAGTAGTCTCTGAACATGTGGGCGACCTTTTGAATATTTTTGAAGTTCTTAGAAAGCACAAGCTGCGTTTAAACGCCTCCAAATGTGCATTTGGCATGGGATCAGGCAAGTTCTTAGGTTATATGGTGACTCACAGGGGGATTGAGGTCAACCCCGACCAGATAAAGGCTATAAACAATTTGCGATCACCTCGGAATCCTAAAGAGGTCCAGAAATTGACTGGAATGGCCGTTGCTCTGAACCGATTTATCTCTCGATCAGCAGATAGGTGTAGGCCTTTTTTCTTGTTGATTAATAAGTGGAAAGAGTTTGAGTGGAATGAAGAATGTGTTTTAGCTTTTCAACAACTTAAAGACTATCTAGCTCGACCACCAATTATGTCCAGTCCTGAGCTAGATGAAGTCCTATTCGTCTACATTGCCGTGGCTCCTTTTGCGGTAAGTTTGGTATTGATAAGATTTGATGGCGGTATATAAAGGCAAGTTTATTACGTGAGCAAGTCGTTGCATGAAGCCGAGATTCGTTATCTGCCACTGGAGAAAGCCATCCTGGTAGTAGTACTTGGTACACGGAAGCTGCCTCATTATTTCCAAGCACATATGGTCGTTGTCCTCACCCAACTTCCACTTAAAACAGTACTCCGAAGTGCTGATTACACTGGGAGGATTGCTAAGTGGGGCACAGTCCTAGGGGCTTTTGACATAAAATACATGCCTCGCACTTCCATCAAGGGCCAGGTCCTCGTGGATCTGGTGGCCGAGTTTGCTGAACCCCACTTAGAAGAAGTAACGCCTACATAGGTCATGGATGAAAAATCAGTTGGCATGATTTCTCAACAAGGTCCCTCATCTTGGGAAGTATACGTGGATGGCGTAGCGAATCAGAAAAGTTTCGGGATGGGGCTAGTGCTGATATCCCCTGAGAAAATCACCATTGAAAAGTCATTGAGGCTGGACTTCTCGGCTACAAATAATGAGGCCGAATATGAAACTCTGTTGATGGGAATGACCATGGTTCAAAAAAAGGGGGGAAAGTAGATGTATTCTCGGACTCAAAGCTAGTCGTCGGTCAGGTGACCGGAGAATTTGAAGCAAAGGATGAAAGAATGCAGGAGTACTTGAGTCAAGTCAGACACCTGCAATCAGAGTTTGAGTCTTTCAACTTGCAACATATCCTAAGAAGCGGAAATACGCATGTTGATTCCCTAGCTATGCTTGCAACATCCTCCGCGTAGAATCTGCCACGGGTTATCCTTGTTGAGGACTTGTACAAACCCACAGATATACGAGTTGAGACAGTCTTAGTTCATTAGATCAGAGCAGGGCCTAGTTGGATGGACCTTATAATTCAATTCTTGAAGGAGGATACTTTGCCTGAAGAAAAGTCAAAAGCTGATAAGGTACGGAGGAAGGCCACTAGGTTCTGGCTGTCCGAGAACCAGAAGTTATACAAACGTTCATTTTCAGGACCATATTTGTTGTGTATACATCCTGAGACGACTGAATCAATCCTCGAAGAATTACACGAAGGAATTTGTGGAAGTCATACTGGGGGTAGATCCTTGGCACATAGAGCCCTTACCCAAGGCTATTGGTGGCCAAACATGCAAAGGTAGGCCCAGGAATACGTGAAAAAATGCGATCAGTGTCAACGGTTCGCACCAAACATACATCAACCTGGGGAATCCTTAATCCATTATCTAGCCCATGGCCGTTCACTTAGTGGGGCTTGGATATTGTGGGTCCATTCCCTAAGGCAATAGGGAACAAGAGGTATCTGATAATTGGCACAGATTACTTTACCAAATGAGTTGAAGTTGAACCTCTAGCTAACATATGAGACGTGGATGCAAAGAGATTTCTCTAGAAAAATATTGTTACTCGGTTTGGGATTTCTCATACTCTTATCTCGGACAATGACCTTCAGTTTGACAACAAAGCATTCAGAAGTTATTGTTGTGAATTGGGAATTGCGAATAGATACTCTACTCCTACTTATCCCCAAGGGAATGGGCAAGCAGAAGCTGTTAACAAGGTCATAGTAAGTGGATTAAAGAAAATGTTAGATGACGCGAAGGGCAAATGGGTGGAAGAATTGACACATGTCCTCTGGACATATAGAACTACGCCTCGTAGGTCTACAGGGGAGACCCCTTTTTCAATGACTTATAGAGCTGAGACTGTTATCCCTCTGGAAACTGGTTTCCCAACTTTAAGAACTAGTTCATTCAATCCAAGCAGCAATAAAGAGCAACTAGAGAAGAATTTGGACCTGATTGAAGAAATGAGGAAAAATACAATGGTCCAATTGGCATATTACCAACAAAAGCTCAAGCAAGGTTATGATGCCAACGTAAAGTTAAGGCCTCTATCACCTAGCGACCTAGTGTTAAGGAAAGTTGTGGGCGCTGCAAAGAACCTAGCTTGGGGAAAGTTAGGACCCAATTGGGAAGGGCCATATTGTATTACCTTAGAGGCTAGTATCGGGGCATATTTTTTAGAAGATTTGGATGGTCATGTAATACCACGCCCATAGAATGTAAACAACCTTAAAAGGTATTATTATTAACGAGTTTTTCCCTTGATCAATATGCTTATCTATTACATAAAGGTTTTATATTTTACTCCATTACAATTCTTATAAGTGTTTAAACTTAAATTCAATCATGTCTGAAGTCCTTGGACCAGATGATATGGGTTAGTTAACACTCCATTATAATTCTTATAAGTGTTTAAACTTAAATTTAATCATGCCTGAAGTCCTCGGACCAGATGATATGGGTTAGTTAACACTCCATTATAATTTTTATAAGGGTTTAAACTTAAACTCAATCATGCATGAAGTATTCGGACCAGATGATATGAGCTGGTTAATACTATAACAATTTCCATGAGCGTTTAAATGGATCCTAAATTATGTAACTCTCTCGGACCACGTATTCAGGTGAAATTAGCACTCAGCAGTGTTCCTGGTAAGTATTAAACATAGCCCAACCCAGGTAAAGTTATTAAATTCCAAAACATGCCTAAAGCTTTAACTAAGTTTTTAGACTGATAATTCCGAATGAAGTAGAGTCCTTAATGATTTACTTAGGCATTAAAGAGCATAAAAAACATCTTTCTCTTCCATGGTTTGCTGAGTTTATTATTAATTCTTGTTAAATTAGTGGCACCATTAGCAAGGGGTTGTTATTGATTCTGCTCAAATTAATATAACAAGAGGTCAATACTATTTACAATAACAATAAATCAAACAGTGTGCATAGTAATGACATAGAAAGTAAAAATAAAGTGTTTTCATTAATCAGAGAAGGAGTGTTTTACATCTTCTTATACTAAAAAAAAAAAAGAAAAGAAAGTAAAGATCCTAATATCTAAGGCTTTGTCTTGGGGCCAAGAGGGTCAACAGCCTGACTGGGCAAGGAGGCAGCAGCATCTTGGGCTTGGTCCTGGGATTTAGAATGAGTTTTCTTCTTGTCTGGACCTTTGCCTTTGTCCTGAATATCCTCAGCTCCCCGCTCCTGGTCACTAGTTTGGACTGATTCTTTAGACGCCTCAATGGGAGCAGGAGGGGCTTGGTCCACCAGTGGCTGTTCGGACATTTTGAGAGCTAGCTCAGAGTGGGAGGAGTCAGGACCTAGGAGCTCACGAATCTCTGGATCATAGTAGATGCTCTCAGGTCACCTTAAGACAGAATCTGCAAGAACTCCTGCAGCATCGAGGGCTTTACCCCAAGAGATATCGCAGTAGTCCCTGCATACCCCAGAGAGCTCTTTAGTGAGCCTGGTTTGAGTCTCCTTCACCCCAAGCTTATATGCTGCTTGCTTCTCGACCTCAGCTGCCTCCTTAGCCAGTTGGGCATCCTCTTTGACTCTTTGAAGCTTGGCATGAAGATCTTTCACAAATTGCCTCTTTGTAGCAAGATTGATTTCAGTGAAATGTAGTTGCTTACGTTGATCTTCGGCCTACCTCTCCACAGTTTTGAGGCCAGCATCAGCACTGTCCCTTTGTTGAATAGCCTCTTTTAGCTTCTCGAAAAGCTTAGCCTGGTCCTCTTTGAGGCTGCCCAAGGTTTTCTCTACCTCGGACGGATGATGGGCCTTTGCCCTTGCCTCGTTACGGGCATCCTTGACCTATTCTTCGGCCACGTAAATTTGTTGGGTAATCTGCGCAAAAAAGAAATTTTTTTTTTTAATGTAAAACAAAGAAAAGAAATGAGTAAAAACGATCAAATATTTACTTAGAAGGGTGGATCGAATCACTTACCATAGCCAGATCCCTCTTGAGGGATAGGAAAAGTTCTTTTTGACTGAAGCGCCTTTGCTCTTTTGGTGCCAAAAAAGAAAAAGAAAAGAAATAATTGCCTTGCTTATAGTTGTTTATACATATTTTGTTTTATCTTTGGTTACTTACATCTATTATAGATAATTCTGTCACACCAGTAGTGTACGTTGGATGAAGAGATTATTATGTAATGTTATGGGTGAAAAAATGGTATAAATTTGGATATCATATGCTTCTATGTTGTATCACTAAAAAATATATATCGAAAATATTGAGAATTGTTTAAAAATTAATAAATCTATATTTTGCTGTGGATATTTAAATTTGCCAATTTGGAGTGAATTTCAATCCGGTTCAACCGATTTTTTTAACAGGTTTTACAACTGGATTGATCTTGTTGGTTTGGGCCAGAACTGACCAAAAATGGAGCGGATGAGCTGGCCCAATTGAATTTGGCTTTTTCAGTTTTTAGTTTCTAGTAATGTGATTTGTTAAATCAATAACCATAGTAATAAAAATAATAGAAAAATGTCATTTGTTCAAGCCTAGACCCAAACTAGAAGCTCTTCCACCAAAAAAAAAAAAAAAAAAAAAAAAAAAAAAAAAAAAAAAAAAAAAAAAAAAAGAAGCTTGGCCACGTGGTATGCTAAGCTTAGTAAAGATAAAAGCAAAAATACAAAATTAACTCCTCAAATTTCACCAAAATTCATATTAGGCCAACAACGTGTTTACATTTGCAAACTGGGAAATTATTGTGTTCAGTAAGACTTTAAAATGCCGTGTTTTGGCCCATAAATATGAATTTGCATGTTTCTACCATCAAAACATCAATACCAAAACACAGTGATTGCATTAGCTCAACTCATAAATATTGTTGTTGAAAGTATGAGTGTTTGCAGAGTGATTCAACATGGTTTTGAGCCATTTTTAATACCATACTTTGTATGTGGTTTGGCCAAAACCATCACCACATTGTACTTCAATTTTATGGTCACATGTGTGGTGCGATTTGGACGATTTTGAGCTGGTATATTATTCAAGATGTCATAGTTTTTTGATACACTTACTCTCTTTTTTTTGAGAGAGTTTCAACCTATGGCGTCCGCTCCTGATAATTGCTCTTTATTATCAGACCAAGACACCAATCAGTTTTTGGTGTAGGCGGGGATTGAACCCCAGATCTCTTATACAACCATCAGAGATTTTACCAGTTGAGCTAACTAGAACCCACTTCAAGATGTCATAGTTAATTACTAGTTTAATATTAATAACCATGACTATATGAAAATAAGTTTTAAATAAATAAATATATATGTATAACAAAAATAGTAACACAAATATATACAAGGCAAAAAAAAATCCATGATAGATTGACATTAAATTAAAAGTACCACAAATAGGTAAAAAAAAAAAAGTCCATGGTAGTAAACCATACACAATTATACCTGTTAAACAAATATAACTTGTAACACAAAATGATTAACATGCAACAACCACAAAGTTCATAACAATGTACCATATATACATTACTAGTCATGCCTACTAGTTTCAAATTTCAATTATCACAACCATAATGGAAACAAGTTTAAAGAAAGAATGAAATAAATTACAAACCCCAAAACAAGTATTAAATTACAAACCCAACAAAAAATTATTTAAATAAATATGAATGCAACAAAAAAGATCTCTCAATCCAATACTATACTTCTCCCCCACCCAACTTTACGTTTTGATGAGTGGGTGAGACTTGAGAGAGAGCAAGTATGAGAGGGTATCCGTATCGAGAGAGAAGAGTGAGAATGTGAGATGGAGAAGTGAATGTGGTTTTGAACTTTTAATTTTGTATTTAACCAAAACAAAGTAGATTTTTTTATGTGAAACTAGAATGCATTGACGCTACGCTGGCCATTTACTTCATACAAAGATGAATAAAAAAGATATATATATATATATATATATATAGATGTTAAAACTGACAAATATGAATATATAAAATCAATAATCTATTTATATATTTTTTTTTGTAAAAAAAAAAAAAAGATAATAAATAATAATTATGTGGCAAATGACGTGGCAATGAGGTGACACAACAGGAGCTCAGCAGCAATAAATGCCACGCTTCAGCTTTTAGTAACATATAGATATAGATATATAGGTTAAGGTGCTTCTTCTTCAACAAATATATATATATATATATTAAGTTTTTTTTTTTTTAATACAAGATAAAAATTATAGTGTGGATAGAGGATGTTCCACCACAGTTACATTCTATATTACAAGCGGATTTAGTTGGCTTTCATTGATAAAGTTTCAAAGTAATCCTCCTCCAAAAAAAAAAAAAAAAAAAAAAAAAAAAAAAAAAAAAGATAGAAATTCTACTCTATTTTAATCTAAATGTATATGTATGAAACTCTCTCCTGAAGACTTGAATGAATGAAAACTTAATATTTATATAATATTTTTGGATTACTCATCAATGAGCATAAACCTCATGGATATGTGGCAAAAAGTAATGATGTGGATAATGCAGAACATCACAAAATATAGCATTCTTACCCACCTTGAATTGAACTCCAGAATGGCCATCACTCCTAAGTGTTAAATTTATAATTTGAAACCCAAAGGGCAGTAATATTACTTTGAGGACATAAAATCCATAGACCAATCAAGTTTATTATATGAATTACGGCTCCTCTCAAAAAGGAAAAAAAAAAAAAAAAACATGTATGTGTGCCATTCGGAAATATGTTTTATACATCTGCAATCGTTTTACCCCTCCAGTATCACAGGTCATCGGATCACATAACAATGGACATTCACCTCAATGATTTACTTCAATAGGCTTCCTTTGCCAACAAACATTGTCCTCACCCCTTCAATCTGGTCTATTCCAAAATCTGTCCATTTCAAAAAATCGATTGGTAAATTTTTCCCACTTTATAGTATTAAAAATAAGGACAACATTTAAGATTGAAATCATATCACTCAATAAATATGCCTCTATTACAATGCTCTTAAACAGTACACTTCAAGAAAATGAATGTACTCATTCCTGTATTGAGAAAACATAAAAGAAATGAAGAAAACTGGATTACAAACTAAACACACCCACACATTGGAAAGTTATACATGCATCTGATGGGACTTGAACCCACAACATTGCCCTTCACCTAAAACTTATAAAGGGAAATGCCAATTGATACTAGACCTCATTAGCATATATATATATATATATATATATATATAATAAATTATACACTTTGAACAAGAATATGAAAGCATATAAGGAGAAGATAATGTCAAGATCTAAGATCTATAATGAGAAATTAGAAGGATTCAAATAAATACCATAAGAAAATGTATGTACTCAATTCTCATTTTAAGAAAACATAAAGAGAAAGGAAGACAAGTGGATTTACAAACAAACACACACAAAAACACACATTGGAAACCCTGTTAACAAGATCACAGTTGAATCTAATCTGGTTGTATATACCCCAAAAAAGAAAAATTGCATCTTCTACCTCCATATTACCTCATTCCTCCTCCTCGGCACCTTCACCGATCTCCTCCTCTGCATCTTCACCGAGCCCTTCCTCAGCACCCTCACCGAGCTGCTCCAGGTGGTTGCCGGCAGGGAGATTGTTGTGACATTGGCGGCAAATACCGTTAGCAACAATACATACAGCAGCACAAACAGAGCATTTAACCTGGCCCGGTTGTATATTTGGATGGAAATTGGCTTTGTGGATTTGCAACTCACTCCACCTTAAGAAAACAGTTCCACAATTATCGCACAATTGCTTATTTTTTGGGTGAACTAATCTGTTGTGGGATTCCATTTGGGGAGTCTTCTGGTAATCCTTTTTACATGGGTAACAATAGTTTACGCGGCGAGTTCGTTGATTCCTATTTCTCTTATTGTATTTGCTTCGACCTGAAGACATAATAGCTGTGTACATGTAAAAGAAACAGAATCAACAACAGCTAATGAAAATGTGTAACAACAAAAATTCCTAAACATGTATGTATTATCCTATCCTATCAAAGTCAAGTGCATATGAGTATTATTCTTTAGAAAGGTAAAAAGAAAAGAAAAAATCATGCAAGAAAACAAAGAACCATATAGCAAACTTATGATTATATGAACTTAATTCGCCAATCGTGTATCTAAACAAATTTGCTAAGGAAATTGAAGGGGGGGGGGGGGGGGGGGGGGGGGGGGGTGAAAGAGAGGAAGGTAGAAAATGGAACAATGGTGAGAGTGGCAATGACTGTGAGTTAGGGTGGGGATGCTGAGGAGGATGGGTCGGAGGGGGCAGCACCGAACTCATTATTTTCACAAAAAAAAAAAAAAAATCATACAAAACAGTGTGTAATTTGTGAAGAAAAGCATCCACACATCAACCTGTTAAGTGCCTTATAAGTGTCACCCATTAATACAATCACCATATCACTAACATAAATGAATGATTGTGTCAATGTGAAAAGTTGAAAACATAATCAAACATGAAAAATTAAAATGAAAATTTTTGATCCCAAACGAATGTGTTCCTGACTTGTATGTGTTCTTGACTTTTCTTGACCCTTGTTGTGAAAGACTCAAGAAAGAGAGAGGGAAAGAAAGAAGCAAAGAAAGAGAGAGAAAGTGTTCACCTGACTTCGGAATGGAACGCAAGTAGAGTTGAGTTGAGAGAAAGACTGAGACTGGAGTCTGGACAGAAGAGAAAATAAGCAAATGTAAGGAAACAAAAATGCAATCAAGATTCAAGAAAGAGAGGGAAAAGAAACAACAAAGCCGAACCTTGAGAGAGACTGAGCGGGAAAGAACAGAGGAAAGTATAGCAATTTGTTTGGGAGTTTTGTTGGACTTATACTTGTTGCACAAGTTTTGTTGTGGGTGGTGGAAGCATAGACCCACATGAATCTACCACTTTTTTTTTATCAAGTTGTGGATGTAATATTTCTTTAAAATAAAATATCATATTGGGACCTATGATAGCTGAAATAAATGTATTATGAAAATATTATGACATTTTGTTGTGTTTCTAGACTTCTTTTTTATTTTTTAGTCAATTTGGGTGAGTCAAAAATCATTATTTCACGCACAATTTTCATGTGCTGGTTTTTTGTTTTTTTGTTTTTAATACACAATTTAAAGTGGTGGTTTTGGTTTAAAACCAGTAGCAATTTGTCATTTAAGATTTGTAGTGAAATTATTGTAGACGTAAAAAATAAAATATTAGACTGAGACTTACCACAACTAGAAATAAAAGATATTGTGAAAATGTTGTGATATTTTGTTGTGTGCCTAGACTTCCTTTTTGGTTTAGTAAAATTTGGTGAGCCAAAATTCACTGTTTCAGACACAATTTTCTTCAATTGTCTTTTTGTTTGTTTTTTAAATGCACAAATTAAAACTAATAACAATTCACCACCTAAAATTTGTTGTGAAAATATTGTGGACATAGCATTACTCTAAAATAAAATATTAGACTAAAACCCACAATAACTAAAAATAAAGGTATTGTAAAAATATCGTGAAATTTTGTTATGTTGCTAGATTTTTTTTTTTTAATTATTTATTAGTCAATTTGTTGAGTCAAAATTCATTGTTTTATGCACAGTTTTCCTGGGTTGACTTTTTTTTTTTAAACACATTTTTTAATGTTAAAAAAAACACACACACACACATTTATTGTTTTACACATACACTCACACTCACACATACAATAAAAAGAGAAGAAAAAAAAGTACTTTCAACCTTTTTATTTGGGGTAGTTTCATTCCTTCCCCAAAATAAAGTTGAAAATTTTCCTCCTTTATATTTTGTAAAGTGGCAGATACCCCAACCGTTACACTCTTAGATAAACCCTAACGAAATCTTATGATTTCTAAAATATACTATCGTGGAAATGTCTAAAATACACCCCACTGAATTTTAACGTCCCAAAAATTTTCTTCATGTATTTTGAATTTTATGTGGTAGTCATGCCTGGAAAGTGAGAATGGTGACAAATGGTGTTCTATTTGTAACCTAGAAAACACTAATTTATTAAGTTTAAATCTTCTATACTCATAATTTTATCTAATGGAAGCTTTGATGGCATACGTCTTTTGTTATCTTGTTCTTTTTTAATTTATTTTCTTACTTAAAGGGTTTTTCATATTAAAAATTAAGTAAGTTAAACATCATAGTTATGCTCATAAAATAAGAAAATAAAGAGAGAAGTATGCATGGATAACAAAATCTTCATTGTAGATGATTGCAAGTATTTCATTTGATTAAGAGTTTCAATTGTAGGTTATATTATCATTCATTGTGAAATTATATATATTGTTACAATGTCTTATCAAAATTTAGTTTTTTATTGTTGAAAGATAATAACATTTATTATCATTCTTAGTATAATTTTTTAGAAGGTAGATATTACATTTTGCAAATGGGTTCTAAGAAATTGTCATTGTAGATAGGTATTTATATGTTAAAAAAAACTATTTTAAATTTAAATGCAAAACTTTGTACTTTTTCCACAAAAAAAAAAAAAAATTACATCTTAATTTTCTCATGAAAAGGGAGGCACGTGCAACCTAAACTAGTGCTTTTAAAAGTTCACCCTTCTGGCTCACATTTTACAATTAAAAATTTCACATATGAGACTATATGTATTTTTTTTTTATCACCTGAATTATTTAATCTTTTTTAAAAATTAAAAAAAGAGCATCTCGTGCATGTGATGAGGCTAGTAATTAAAATTAGGATTTGTAGAACTTAAGTCAAACTAAATGGTTCTACTCTAATCTATGCGTGTGCTCAAATCTTCTGTTTTCATTGGGTAAATTTTTCAGTTACTTGTTTTCATTCACGTATATAATTTTTATTTTGAGAATCTAATTTATAAGTTAATAAAGAAATTTAAAAATTAATAGGAGAGTGACCATATTTTTTAGGCAATGTTTTAGTAGGAGTTAAAATTGTATTTTTACAGGATTGTCCTTTAATTTTGTTTTTATTTAAACATAAGAGTGTAGGGGCATTTTTGAACCCAAAAAATGAGGATCTCAAATAAGAAAGCTGCTTAAATAGTAACTAGCCTCATGAGACTTTTTTAGTGGTCCTATTTTGTAGCAAAAAAAAAAATGTGTTTTTATTTTATATATATAATTTTTATTTTGAGAATTTAATTTATAAGTAAATAAAGAAATTTGAAAATCTACAGGAAAATGACCATATTTTTTAGACAATGTTTTAGTGGGAGTTAAAGTTGCATTTTTACCAGATTGTCATTTAGTTTGTTTCTACTTAAATATAGGGGTGTAGGAGTATTTTTGAACTAAAAAAATGAGGAATCCAAGTAGGGAAAGCCCCTTAAATAATAGTATAGATATAGATAAATTTTTTACTTATTATTTATGTTAGAGCCACGCCAATATTTAATGTGCAGACAGTGCACTTTGTCTGCCATGTATGAATTTCCTATTAGTGAGTTGATGGCAGGGACCGAAATGGAGATGGTTTTTGGTTTTTAGGGACTCAGGTTGGCGTGGCTAAAAGTAAGGACCAAAACAAGAATTGACCCAAAATGTAGAGACCAAAAGTGCATTTACTCCTTATTTCTTTAGATATCCCTAAATCTAAATTATTTAAAAAAAATTGAAAAATTTTTCGCTAAAATAGTGCTCATATTATCTTTTGGTTGTGTAAGTTGTTCATATTATCCCAAGTTGATAATGGATTATCTGTTAAATTGCAAGTCCAAAAGTTGGAATCAATTTGTAAGGAGCACTAGACAGAGGTAACATGGTTATAATTGTGAGACTGAAAAAAAAAAAAAATTAATATCTTTATGCGTACTACTTTAAAAGAAAATGATATTGTCACCAGAAACGTATCTGAAGACAGAGTTCCTCCGGCTAATAGACACCTTAGTAATAATGTATCAAACATTAAACGTTGTACTCACATGCCGCATTTTTCTACTTAAACAGGTAAAATCTATATTTTTAAAAATGTTTTTGGTATGCTAAATAATTCCATAACAAACATTAACTTATTATTCAATTATGATCTTAAGAAGTTCACTCATCAATTTAAAAACTAAAGAGTTTAGTTGTTCATAAATAAAAAAAATTAGAAAAATATAATATGCTAATTTAATATATATATATATATATATATATATATGTGGGGGAGAAAAGCCCAACCCAACTTATTGGGCCCAAGGCCCTATCTGAGGACCACTGTTAGTCCGAGGAGACCAGGATACAGTCAGGCCCACGTGAAAGGAGAATGTTCGCAGATGAGCACGTGCACTGTCCGAAGAGATGCTCATACGTCCGAGGAGACCGATACCCTCGGACCCGACGGGGTTTTTGTCCGGCACGTGTCAAGCGATCTGTTTGACAAGTGTCAAGGGAGAAAAGGGACCTCGGACACACAAGAAGGTGACAGGAACAGAGAAATATCAAGGAGACAGACTTCAACCACCGCATTTAATGCACTGCACCTACCCTCCTGACCGCATTTATGTGGAGAAGACCCCTGAACAGTGCATCCTCAGCTACCGCCACTCAGACAGGGCCAAAGGGGGAGTGTGATGGGACATGCACTCAAGTGGGCGCCCAGATGATGAACAAGTGGACGGTGGAGATGTAGAAAGGCAGCACTATATAAGAGAGAGAGAGGTCTCTGATAGGGGGATGGAAAAAGGAGAGAAAGAGAAGAGCATATTATTTTACTGTAGCTCCCACTTTTTGTAACCTAAGTTCAATGAAAATCGCCTCCTCGGACGAGACATTCACCACTGTCCGAGCACATTTTAATTCAAATCTTTCTGTCATCATTGCCGTTTAATACTGTTATTCTTCACAATTAGCCTAGCTCTTTCACCCACTCTCTACAAATTTATTGTTTTGGGTTCAGTGGGCTCCAAATCCACACCTTCTTGGGCTTGGGCTGCAAAATCTGACCCTACAATATATATATATGGGTTGACTTAAAATAGAATAATACCAATCAAACGCACCTAAAATAAAATAAAAATGATATATTTTTAGAGATTGACAAATTAAAAATAATTTTAAAAATTGTTTAGTTTTTAGTGATAGCAAATTATTTTCCACAAAATTTAGAGAACAAATTATACATTATTTTCCATATATTCATCTCTTTTAGGGCCATAAATTTCAAATAGATAATAATAATTATACTTTATTGTAAAATTTAAAATAGTCAAGCAATTTTGTGTTGAGCTTAAATCTTATATTTTTAAACAAATTAGTCGTTAAACCGTGCGATGTATGAGAAAGCTATCAAATATGAGTTAGAAGATTATTTCAGTCACCCACACAATCTTCTATTTTTCACCTCAGGCTTGAACTCAGTATAATTTCACTTAATCAAAATGTGACTTATATATCGTCTAAGACAACGTAAGACTTCACATACAATAATCCTAGTACAATGCTAACTACCTTAATATTTGCTAACAACTACTTATTAATTAAAAGTATGTCAATGAGTATTTTATCACTAAATTCAACAACACTTAATTGATATAGCCTTATGCAACAGTAGCTCTTGAACAATTTAGCAATCCAATATGACAGACATGTATACCAACAACGGGAACATAGTACTGGTGCAACTTTAGACTCTAACAAAGATTGTACATTAAACTCCATGTAAGAAGCACGCATAGCGCGCGTCATTAACCACACCATTTCTAAAGCAATACAATATACATCGAAGACTTCATCATCCCCTGCAATTTAAATTCTAGAACATGCAAATCATGAGTGGAAGTCATTGTGAAGGTCAAAATTAAAAACTTGAAAGTGTATTAAAAAACAATTTAGACCTTTAAGTGGTAATAAAGTAATAACATTTTATCTATATTCCACATAAAAAAGTTATTATGTGATCATTTAATATATATATATATATATATATATATATATATAAAAGTCTGTACTAGCATACTAGTCGCAGTTTCTTTACAACCTGAAATAACTTTGATCTGGTTAATAACCCAAAACAAAATGAATGCTAATCCAAATACGTTAATCAAAACCAATTCTAACCCAAATACCATAATTACAAATTTCATCTCACAATGCCACTTAAAAATACACTTTGATCACTTTCTTCTACCTTGAAGCAAAAGACCTAGGCCATAAACATTTAAAAAAGAAATAATACAAATAAAAATGTTTAGATCCCATAGGAAGTTAAGGAAAAAAATTACACCTTTAAGATGCAAACCTTAAGATATCTCTGAAATTATCCTTTCTTGCAAGTTCAAGCAAAGCTGAAACACTAACATAGAAAACATAAATAGTCATAATTTTCATGAGTAAAATAATTTGGTTAAACATTACAACACAACCATTGATTTAAGAAAAAAAAATTGCTGACAAAAAATATAAAAACTGTTTCTAGTCCTCTTAACTACCAAAGCTTTGACCACCGCACACTCTTGGTGCGATGATCACTCCACAAGTATAAATGCTTGTGGGGTGTGGAGGGCAAGGGTCCGGGTTCAAATCTCCAGGAGGGAGCTTCACACACATATACACTTGATTAGGCTAGAGTAGAATTTTTATTTTCTATTAAAAAATAAAAAACTACCAAAGCTTTGAACAATAAATTAACATTCCATAAAGTAATCACTTTCCTCTTCCTCAGAGCATAAAAACTTGTGTCGTAAACATGTAAAGAAGAATGAACATACATAAAAATGCTTATATCAAAGGGAGAGATAGAAAAAATTAAACCTTCCAAATGCAAATTCTGTTGCTATTTGGCTTGAGATGCCACCAAATTATTCTTAGTGTAATCCATAATTATGCTAACTCCACTCTCCCTATGTGGTAATTTTTCACACGTCTCACAAACAAAAAAAACATCTTCTTTTTTTTGGATGAGTGAATACACGTCAAAATAGTTTAATCTGCTTTAAAACAAATTATAAATAAATCAATTATGTGTTGACTTTGCTTAACCCGCAACCAACCCTAATCCCTGTCAAGACTGGTTGATGTGTGTTGACATGACTTATCTTGTTTAAGTTTAAGTTTTAATGCGTAAATAAAAGTCATTTCTTCCAATGTAAATTTAATTTAAATATACAATCAAATAATTAGTTATACTGATGAATGATTCACTGTTCTTTCACCAAAAAAAAAAAAAAATCTCATTTCATTTTATCTTTTCTAAATTTGTATATTATAAGTTTGGGTGGAAAATCATTAGATTGTAATAAGAAATTTTAAATTGTATATTCTTAACAATTTAATTGATGTTATTAATATGAAATAAAATTTGAGTATATATATATATATAATGATTATAATATATTTGCTTACAAAACATGTAAATATCTTAATCATTTTGGGTCATATTCTTTAAATGAATTGACATGTGTTGCATCCATGACAACTCAAGACAACATATTTATAAATCTAATTGAAATGGATTTTATTTCTGCCAACCTAGCACAAACTAATTATTAAGCATATTACATAGGTCACATTGTGTTAATTGGCCTATAGGCTTAGTAAACTAGTTGTATTAGGATTGAGGAATTTAATATGATAATTAAATAGGTCGAGTTAGGATTAACCAATGTACTAGAGTGCCCCTACTTCAAGATGACACAAACACAAACATGACCCGTTCTACCAAGAAACTTTTTTTATTCTTAATATTATTTTTTTTATAAACAAAAATCCCTTTTTATCATCTCTATTAAGGACATTTAAAAAAAAAAATCATTGTAGTAGAATCTCAATTTGACAAATGCAGAGGCAAGTTTGAGATACCTCTAAGAGTGTCTTTGTCATTCTTTACATTGTCACCAGTCATGTATGATGCATAGTGTGATTAGTTGATTGCATCATACACAAGAATTATTGTTAACTAGCCGTAGACCCACACAATGCGTAGGAATAAAAATTATTTTGTAATTGTAATACAATGTATAATTTTTTTCTCTAAAATTTCTTGAAGATAATTTGTTCTACTTAAAAATTAAACAATTTTAATTCAGCCAAATTAGGTCTATTTTAGTCCAATTCGGTCCAACTTTGTTGACTCGGCCAATTCTAATCTCCTTTGGTCCATTTTGAAGTTTGGACTAATTGGGCCTTAAATTGATTATAGGTTGCCTTTTCAAGTTTAGCTCAAAAATTTATTTTTTGTCTTAATTTTTGGGTTGAAAAATATGAAATTTTATTATATTTGGGCTAAACTCTTTAGTTTGAAGTTAAAAAATACAAAAAAAATAGACATAAGAAATTAGAAATACGAGCCTTAAAAATGCAATAAAAATGATAAATATTCAAAAATCCTATTCGGTCTATTCTGTCCTCTTTGATCCAATTTGGTCCATTCGGTCCACATTGGTCCTATTCTATTCACTTTGGTCATATTCGGTCCATATTGGTCCCATTTGGTCCCTTCAATTCACTTCGGTCCTATTAAGTCAACATTCATCCTATTCGGTCCAATATGGTCTAATTTAGTCCAACTTGTTCCTATTTGGCCAATATGGACTAATTTGGTTCAATTTGTTCCTATACGGTCCATTATATCCACTTTGGCCCTAATTTGTCCATTTGTTCTTTTTCAGTCCATACTGGTCCACTCAGTCCTATTCAATCCACTTCGATTCTATTCGGTCCACCTTGTTCCCATTCATACCTATTCTGTCCATTCAGTCCACTTCATTTTATTTTGGTTTATTTCGGTCCATTTTTGTTCATTTACATATACGGAAAAGACATATTTGGGTTCAAAGTACCTATTCTAAATTCATATATATATATATATATATATACATCTCAAACTTGTAATATCTAAAACCTTAAGCATAACATTTACTATTACTACACTTTTATTGAGCTACATTAACATTGCATTTTAGTCCACATTGATCCAGCTAAATTTAAATGAAAGTCTTTCTAAGTTTTAAAGCTATGAATATATAAATTTAATTTTTAGGGCAGTTATTCATATGTTTTAACGTTATTACTTGTAAATGAATTATGAGTTTGATTGTATCTTCAAGCAATATATATATATAGAGCCCAAAGTATTTTTTGTTTGGGTTGCTTTTTTTGATTGGAAAAAAAAAACCACAATACCATTTTTGTCTCTATATTTTGGATTATTGTCAATTTGATTGTAGGAACCAAATTGGTAATAACCTCAATTTAAAATATAATGAGCAAAATGATATTTTTGCACCAAAAAAAAAAAAAAAATGTATGATGCATTGATTCAAGGCCATACCCCTTAGTGAAGTTGATGTCGGCCCAAACGTTGCCCACAACACAAGTCCTCATTCTGTGCCATAAGCCTTAGCGAAGTTGATGTAGGCCCAAACGTTGCACACAAGTCCAACTTGATAAGATTTCTCTCTTTCTATTGCATTTGCAACTCCATTGAGAGACTCGGGCCCAATGTCAATTTTGGGCCCTCATGTAGCTAAATATACCGCTGGGTTGAGTACCTAACAAAAATAAGTTAATTGATCAAATAGTAAATAACATCCGATTTGAATGAAATTTGATATGTATGTTAAAAACATAAGGAACATGAAATTCAACGGTTAGATTTTCGAAATTTACACTAAATATATATATATATATATATATGAGAAATTTAAAGAGTTTCTCTCTAAACTAGTTTGGAGAGAAACTTTGTTCTAACAAAAATGAGAACCCTTCTCCTACAAATAACACAAATAGAGGTTTGAGCTCTTAGCAGCCAAGGCCCAAAGTCTGCCTCCAAATCAAAATCATTGGTCAGTTTCTTCCATTAGCAAAACTAGTTTTCTTTTTCTTTGATTGATTTTGGTTTGTGTGAACGTACTTATTCAATATTCTTCAAATTACTTTTATTTTGTCAATGTTTCAATTGTTACTGACTTTAGGATTGATCTTACAAACACTTTTTCCTATACTCGCAAAACAAATGCAACTTTTGTTCGTAAAATATTAGATATTTTCTATTATCTACAAAGCATACAAATTTGCACAATTAACGTGCACATATACTTTATTGTTTGTGGGAAACATATATACATACATGTAGAGTAATTTGTAATTTCTTTCATTACTTCTAAAAAATATTGTAATAGAAGAAAACTATATGAAAACTAGTCGCTAACCCGGGCTATGTACGGGAACTTACTTATTTGTGAGGTAAACTAAAATAATTTTATAAAATCTTAAATTGATTAAGAAACTATATTATTGCATTATTTGCTCTTGTATGACTTCAATTTGTGTTACAATTTGACAAAGAAGAAACTTGCAATGGCTTACAAAATATATTAAAGAATTAAATGATTCACTGTTTAGAAATTATTGAAACAAAACAAAATATATATGACTACACAACAGATAAATATGTAGTGCGATTTACTGTTACTTGCGATGCGATGCGGTTACTCTATTTTGCAGGTGGTTTTGGTTGATTCGGTGCGCTCTTTCAATTTTTTATTTTTTATTTTTTTTTATATATAAGTGAGGTGCTCTCTTTCATTTGATGTAACTGTTTCATGAATTTTTTTTTTTCCTACAATAAGAATATCAGACCTTTTTTCAAAAAATAAAAATACAAAATAGTTCAAGCCTATTAGAGTTGAATTTTGATTAATTTAATATATATATATACACACACATATATACATACACACACAGATATATATATATATATATATATATATAAATGCATACATACACATATATATATATACACAATCATAAATGTGATTTGTTGGGAGGACTGAGAAGTCAATTGACATGGACAAAATAGTCTTTGTCACAAAAAGATGTGGCAAGCCACTAGCCTTGGGACAAAATAAAACTCTTTATATAAAAACTTTTTCTCCACAATTTATGTGTCCCTTTTATCTCATATATTAATTGAAAATGAATTTTGTGTGTATTTGTTTTTCTAGTAATGAATTGGTTGATAAGCATAAGTTGTTTATGTACCGATTCTTCAAGCTAAAATTTTTATAAAAAAAAAAAAAAATTATAACCATACCTTTTACAACTTTTAACAAATAAAGAAATAAACTTTCGATAAAAAGTTAATTCAAAAATAGTAACACGTGGTCCATATTACAAGCTATTGTAGATAAATCCATCTTTGGAAATTTTTCTAAGTGTTGGGGGGTCGTCCAGGTGTTTTCCTAACGGACAACCCTTAAGTCTATGGACGACCTTCTTATGTTGGGCTGATCTTTAGCTCTGGATGACTCCTATGGACGAATTAGAGATAGTTCGATTTTTTTAGTTCCCCATCAGTTGTCCCCTTGTCCAAGGGTTGTCTAGAGTACTGTAGAATTCACTGTTGATTTTTGACACATGCCATTATTTCAGTGGCTAAATGTTATGCCAAGTGTCATCATTACCTTGGTCGAAATTGACTATTACAGATTGTGCCACGTGTTGTAATCTAGTTGGTTAACTTGTCGCGTCAATTCCACTTTCGAAGGAAAATGCCACGTGTCATCCCCTGGTTGGTCCACGTCGCTTTGCTGACCTCACCTCTAGGCCCTATAAATATGTGCATTCTCTCTCTTACCCTTCACTTTTCTCATAATTTCTCTTTTGCCATCTTGTCCAAGAGCCTCATCTAGTCTTCGTCTTCTAGTCTCGTCAGGTATTTCCTCGTCTCATCCTTCGGTTTTCGTCTTAATCTTTCTTCCAATCAATTACGTCTGCGTCTAGTAGTAGCCTAGAGAGAGAGATAGACGAGTACCAAGACGTGTCTTCTGGAAGTGGAGGTAGTTATGAGAGTGGTGAGGGTAGCACAAGCAGTAGTAGTAGTAGTAGCTCCTCAGACGAGCATTATTTGTATGGGGTTCCTGGTTTTTCTTTAAAGGAATTCCAGGAAATGCAATGTAGGATGGCTTTTGGGGCAGGGGCTAGCTCGTCCAAAAGACCACCTAGTCCTCTTCAAGACGAGGAAGAGGATGAGGAAGAGGAGGAAGAGGAGGAAGAAGAGGAGAATGTAATTTATAACTGTGCTCTTGAGGTAGCGTCTACTTTAGACGTGCCCAAGTTAAAAACTCTTGTAGATAGGTACCAATTCCCTAGTGAGTTTAGGCCTCGTCTACCTGATGAAGGGGAATGGTGCTGTTCTACTTCGTCTGGCTTAGGTGTATATACATCTTATCTTCTAGTAGGTCTTAGGTTCCCCTTAAACTCTTTTTGTAGAGACCTCCTCCATAGGTTGGGTATTGGACCAAACCAGCTCAACCCCAATGGTTGGAAGACAATAGTTGCCATGCAAGTGTTATGGCGCGAGGCATTGGAAGGGAATCGTCCAATCACAGTGGAGGAGTTCCTTCACTGCTATAAGCCCTCGGAGATAAAAAAATCTGTTGGTTTTTACCAGCTCTCGTCTAGGGGCCCTTATTTTAGTTTAATAAAGGGCCGTAGTTCTTTTGACAGGTTTTGGAAGATTGAGTTTTTTATTCTTTTTGGAAATTGGGCCGGGGACCCAGTTGATGTGAATAGTGCCCCCTTCCCTCCTTTTACCAGCCCCTAGGTCGTCTTCGTCTTGAGGGTATGTCTTTCTTCCATTTTTCTCATTTATTTTCTCAAACTTTTTTTACTCGTCTAACCCCATTTTTTTCTTTTTGTATTGATGCAGCTGTTATTAGTCCGCGTTTGGACAAATTTTATTTAGACCGTATTGATTAAGTCCGTGCCTTCCCTGAGAGATCCTTCCACGGCCTAGTGACTTTTGCTCGTCTAGCTGCTTGGGGACTTGGTTCTAAGCCTTCTGTAGAGAACCTCACACACGAGAAAACTACTCGTCGAAGTAAGTATCGTCCATCTTTCTTCTTTTTCTTCTTTTTATTTTTATTTTTTTTTAATTTGTTTTCTTCGTCATAGGAATGGCTACCATGAAGGAAAACAAAGAGAAGGCTGCAACAAGTGGTGATGAGGACATCCAAGTTCAGGACGATACTACCCCTGTAGTCTAGAAACCTATCGTCCAAGTAGGGAAGAGGAAGGGCATATCTAGCTCGGTGGACCTTGGTGACCTTCCAAGTCGTTGAGGATCCAAGAAGCAAAAGTCCAGCAAGACTCCTCTTCCTAAGGTTCCAAAGTTCACTCCTTTGACGGTAGATTTGGACGACCCAGTGGTAAACGTGGCGCCCGTCCAGACCGTTCCACTCGTCCAGTCTAAGAATCTTCCTTCTCCAACTAAAACTTCTCGCAAGGTTCATCCTTCAGAGCAAACCAAGCGTCCTCCTAACCTAGTGCTGGACAAGGGTTATGCAAGGAAGATGTTCAAAGGAATCATCACTGACAATGTGGTGAACTCATGTTATAATATGTCAGTGAGAGACTTTGAACGTTCTGCCATCCATGATCTTTTCAAGGTATATAACTTTCATTACCTTTGTTTTATTTTCTTCAAATTTAAAGAAAATTTCTGACTTTCCTTCGTCCATCTGTAGGCCATGTCAAAGTTTTACACTGCGTCCACCCAGGCTAAGGAGAAGAACAAAGAGCTGAGCAATGAGGTTCTTTTGAAGAAAGGGGAAGTGATCAGATTGACTGAGGATCTCACTCGTCTACAGGGAATAGAGATGAAGCTAAAAAATGAAGTTGAGGAACTCAAGGCAGACTCCATTGAAAAGGAGACCCATATCACTCACTTGGAGGGGAAAGTTTTAGGGCTCACCTCGTCCTTGGAGAAGGCTCGGGAAGAAGCCATTGTAGCTTTCAAGAAGTCAGACGAGTACAAGAATTGTCTAGACAGACATTATGCAGTTGGCTATGAGGACTTCTGTGCTGATGCCAAGGAGGCTTACCCTAACCTGGACTTTGATTCCTTCAAAATTCCTCTTGCCACAGAAAGTTTCTTGCTTCCAACAAGTGTCAAGAACGTCAACATGGTGGACGATGCTACAACTAAAGTAACCCAGGACGCTACTGTTGCTAGCAAGGACGACCTAAAGCCTGGGGCTGATGCCCCCAATGGTTTATCCTAGTAAATTTATTTTTCCTTTAGAAAATTTTTATTATTTTGGTTTATTGGAAGCGCCCATCGTTTTGGGCTTTATTTTTAAAACTCATTTAAGTACAATTCCCTTGTCCAAGTTTGTGGATGTGCAAGAACTACAATAGCCTTTATTGGCTTTGAATAACTTAAGGGTTTTTGGGCGATGGTCGTCTACCTTTTTTTTTTTTTTAATGTTTTTATGAATGAATATTTTCTTTCATTTTCATTCTTCATTTGGTGTTGAACATGTTATATGCTTTATGTATGAACGGATTTCTTTGTTTACATCGTCCATGTTATCTCTATGGTTAAGTGTAGTCTGTCCACTCAGGAAGCTCATCCATGTTAAAATAATTTTCTTATGTTCAACACTTACCATTCTTTAAATTCTACAAGTATAACTCGTCTATGAATGGTATTTCCCATGTTAGCTTTATTCGTCCATAAATTAGAGAGAGCTTACAATATCCCTTGTCCATAGGCTGGACATCCAGCGTTTACTCGTCCAAAAATTGGACTGTTTGGCTGGTTAAATTCATCCATGGACTTTGAAATATTCTTATGTGCACGTTTTTCCTCGTCCATTAGTTAGACGAATATGCCTTAGGTTTTACCTCGTCAAGTGCTTAGACAGATATACCTTAGGTTTATTTTTCTTCGCTTTATCCTTATTTTAAAGAAAGCTTATAGACGTTACATCCCTGCGTCCAGAGATTTTATTCGTCTTTGGCTTTTAGCCTTCTTGTGGATTAGTTTGAATGAAATCACAAAAATGAGAGATTCACACAACATCATATACATTGGAAATCCAAATTGTATGTACATAACATAAACATAACATACACATCGTCCACAAGCATGGCACATGCTTAGAAGCCAGTGCCTTAAGGAATCAAAAATACTTATACAAACAGACAGACTAAGTACATGACTTCGTTCATTACAAATTCGTCCATAGACGGCACAAAAGTTAGAAACTAATGCACTTTTTAGGGGATTAAAATACTTAAAAACCCATAGTAATAATATGCATAAGCAAACACGAGAAAAACAACACATTACTTTAACTGTCCAGGATGCTCGTCCATGGTGGTGTTTGTCCAAGCTGACCCTTTATTGATAGTATCTCCTTAGATGCTCAACATTCCAAGGGTGTTCTAGCCTCCGTCCATCTAGGGCTTCCAAGTAGTAGGATCCTTGCCTTTTGCAGTTGATAACTCTATAAGGTCCTTCCCAATTTGGCCCTAACTTCCCATAAGCTGGGTTCCTAGTTGCCAAGAAAACCCTTTTTAGGACAAGATCTCCAATGTTGAAGCGCCTGGGTTTCACCATGGCATCATATTGCTTGGCCATAAGATTTTTGTATCTTGTTGTTCTCTGCTCTGCATCCATCCTTACCTCGTCAATAAGATCGAGGTTAAGACGAAGTTGTTCTTCGTTTTCCTCGTCTTGATACTTCATCACCCTGTGGCTAGCCATGTGCACTTCTACAGGTATGACTGCTTCACTCCCATAGGCTAGTTTAAAAGGAGTTTCCCCTATAGGGGTTCTCATTGTCATCCTATAAGCCTAACTCGTCTGACCGTACTCCCTTTGCTCCCTAAAGCAGAGTCTTGATGATCTTCAACAAAGATTGATTTGCAATTTCTACTTGCCCATTTGCTTGTGGGTGGGAGGGTGAGGAATAATTATTCTTGATTCCAAATTGCTTGCAAAAATCCCTGAAAGGTGTGTTATCAAATTTTCATCCATTGTTAGACACTAGTACCCTAGGTATCCCAAACCTGCATACAATGCTCTTCCAGACGAAGTTCTTGATATTTTGTTGTGTAATTTTTGCTAAGGGTTTAGCTTCCACCCACTTAGTGAAGTAATCAATCCCCACCACCAAAAACTTCATCTGCTTGGTTCCAATTGAAAAGGGACCCAAAATATCCAATCCCCACTATGCGAAGAGCCATGGGGCCATCATTGGGGTAAGGTACACCATCGGCTGTCTAGGGACGTTACGGAATCGTTGACATTGATCAAACACCTTGACATATGCCTTAGCATCAGCTTGAATGGTTGGCCAGTAGTAACCTGCACGGACGACCATGTGTACAAGTGATCTAGCTCTTGAATGGTTGCCACATGCTCCCTCATGAACTTCTCTCAGTACATAGTTGGCTTCGTCTGGAGCTAAACACCTTAGGTAAGGCTGAGAAAAGCCTTTTTTGTATAGCACCTCATCTATAAGGATGTATTTGGCTGATCTGATCCTTAGCTTTTTGGCCTCGTCTTTTCGCTCTAGAAGCCATCCATCTTTTAGATAGGTGACTATTGGGGTCATCCAATTTTCTTCACCTTCTATCTGCTGTACCTCTGGAAGATCTATGCTTGACATATATTGGACTTCATCAAACTCATCCATCGATCCATTTGCTGATGCTTCTTTCGCTAAGGCGTCTGCTTCCATGTTCTCTTCCCTTGGGCCTTGAATGAAACTAGTTTCCTTAAATTTCTTAACAAGGTGTCTCACCTTATTAAGATATTTTTTCATCCGTTCTTCCTTAGCTTCATACGTTCTATTCACTTGACCTATAACCAACTAAGAGTCTCCCTGGATGAGTATTGACTCTGCCTCTAAGGACTTAGCAAATTCTAGCCCTTTAAGAAGGGCTTCATACTCAACTTCATTTTGGGGACTGCAAAACAACTCCTATTCCTCCTGCATGTAGTGTAGACGACCCATCCACATGGACGACCTATGTTTTTACGTTTTCCATCACTTTTAAGTCACCATAACTTGAAGTGAATTCTGCAATGAAATTTGCTAGAGCTTGAGCCTTTATTGCATTTCTCGGTTGATACCTAATGTCAAACTCACTAAGCTCAATAGCCCATTGGATCAATCGTCCTGCAACCTCCAACTTGTTCATCGCCTTCTTAAGCGGATGATCTGTCATAACATTGATGATGTGTGCTTGGAAGTAATGCCTCAACTTCCTGGAAGCTGTTATTAATGCAAAAGCCAATTTTTCCATCATCGGATATCGTCCTTTTGCTCCCCTCAGTGCCCGGCTTGTATAATACACAGGCTTTTACACCCTTCCCTTCTTCCCTGATGAATGCTGAACTTACCGCATATGGGGACACCGCTAAGTATAAATATAACTCCTCACTTGGTATGGATGGACTTAGCAGGGGAGCGGTGATAAGATAGACTTTAAGATCCTGGAAGGCCTTTTGGCACTCGTCCATCCATTCGAATGCCTTCCTGAGAACCTTGAAGAAGGGTAAACACTTATCTGTAGCTTTTGAAACAAACCTGTTTAGAGCTGCAACTCGTCCAGTGAGGGACTGGACTTCCTTGATATTCTTTGGTGGTTCCATCTTTATGAAACCATGAATCCTAGAAACTTCCTAGACAAAACCCCGAAAGCACACTTGCTTGGATTCAGCTTCATTTTGTATCGTCTAAGTGTATCAAAGGTCTCCTGTAGGTCGTCTAGATGTTTCTCTTCGTCCAAGCTCTTCACCAGCATATCGTCCACATACACCTCTACATTCCGTCCTATCTATGGACGGAACATGTGATTGACTAACCTCTGATAAGTTGCCCTCGCATTCTTCAAACCAAAGGGCATCACCTTATAACAAAACAAACCTTGACTGGTAATGAAGGATGTCTTCTCTTGATCTGCCTCGTCCATCTTTATCTGATTATATCCTGAGAAGGCGTCCATGAAGCTTAGCAACTGATGACCTGCTATTGAATCCACCAACTGATCAATGCGTGGCAAAGGATAACTATCCTTGGGGCAAGCTTTATTCAAATCAGTGAAGTCTACACACATCTTCCATTTGCCATTTGCCTTCTTGACCATTACCACGTTAGCTAACCAATCCGGGCAACAGACTTCCTGAATAAATCGCACTGTGGTTAACTTTTGGACCTTTTCCTTGATAGCATTGTCTCGCTTAGGAGCGAAGATCCTTTTTTTTTTTACGAACATGCTTGGAAGATGGGTACACATTCAACTGATGAGTGATAACATTTGGGTCAATTCCTGGCATGTCTTCATGACTCCATGCAAAAACATCGATATTCTTCCTTAAAAACTGGATGAGGTCTTGCTTCGTCTTCTCCTTCATACTCGTCCCAAATTTGGTAAACCTCTTGGGATTACCCTCTTCTAGAGGGATGTCTTCTAGCACTTCCGTGGGCTCCGCGGTAACCCTTCTCTTGTCTATGCTCATTGTCTGCATATGCTCGTCCATAATCAACATAGCTAGATAGCATTCCTTGGCAGCTAATTGGTCTCCTTGTACTTGACCCACTCCATAATCTGTTGGGAACTTAATAGACAAATGGTAGGTGGATGTTACTGCCTTCCAACTGTTCAAAGTTAGTCTTCCAATGATAACGTTGTATGAAGACGAATAGTCCACAACAAGGAAGTTTACTTACTGGTTATCTGTTATGGATATGCTCCTACCACCACAGGTAATGTAATGGTACCCACGGGCTGCACTTTCATCCCACCAAGGGCAAATTCACTGGACAAATTTGATTTTGTCCAAGCATCATTTGTTGGAAGGTAGGGTAATATAAAATGTCTGTCGAACTTCCATTGTCCACCAACACCCTTCTAGTCGTATAATCAACTATGAGCATTGTGATAACGATCGCGTCGTCATGTGGATGGTGAATCCTTTCAGCATCCTCGTCCTTGAACGTAATGGCTTGCTCATCTACCCCTCTTGTCCTTGGAGGTCGTCCCAAAATCTGGACGTTTTGCACCACCTTCAGGTACGTCTTTCTTGACTTGGAAGATTGCCCTGTTGATGTCCCTCCTATTATAACTCTTATTTTTTCAAGTGGGGGCCGTGACGACTCTTCTACCTTTCCTTTCAACTTCTCGTCCTTGTGATCTCATTCGAGAAAGTTTCTCAATTTTCCTTGCTTGATGAGATTCTCTATCTGCTGCTTCAAGTCAAAACACTCATTCATGTCATGCCCATGGTCTTTATGGAAGTAATAATACTTATTCCTATTACGCTTGTTGGGATCTCCCTTCATTTTTTCTGGCCACTTCAAGGATGGGTCATCCTTGATTTGCATAAGCACTTGTTTAAGTGGCATGTTCAAAGGCATATATTGCTGAATCCTAGCTGAAGAACTTGCCTTCTTGTTGTCTCGATCTTTCTTCTCTCCCATTCAGGCCTTCTTTGGATGAGGACCCTGTTCAAGATGGCACGGGAGATCTGCTTCCATTCACTCGGCCCTCTTCCTCTTCTTAGCTATGATTACGTCCTCTGCATTCATGAAGTTTTGGGCTGAATGGAGGAGTTTAGCCATGGTTTGAAGCTCTTGCTCATACAGCTTATGGATGAATAAATCGGAGTTAACTCCATTATAGAAGGCTGCCAATAACAACTTATCGTCCATCTCGTCTACCGTCAAGGCCTCTCTATTGAAATGAGTAATGAAGGACTGCAAGCTTTCATTTTCCCCTAACTCTATGGTTAACAGGCTGGACGAGGAATGCTTGTGCCTTTGTCCTCTGATAAAATTGTTGACAAATTACTCAATTCTTCGAAAGAACTCACAGTGTTTAGAGGTATCTTGCTAAACCACACTCGTGCTAACCCATTAAGGGTGGTAAGGAAGGCCCTACACATAATCTCGTTTGGAATCCCTTGAAGGTGCATTGTAGTCTTGAAGGTAGCTATATGATCATAAGGGTCGCGTGTTCTATCATATAAGTCCAAGGAAGGCATCTTGAACTTAGAAGGCAAGGGATGATTGTTGATGGAAACCATGAAAGGGGAATCAGTCTGATGGACTAAATCATCTATGGGATTCACCCTTCTCATGTTCTCCCTCATCTTTTCCATGGCCTTCCTCATCTGATCCATCTCCCTCTCCAAGTATGGCACCCTTCGTGAAGTGGTACCCCTTGACTGGTTCTTGGGCTCAACATTTTCTCCTCTAACTTCTTGACCTTGGGCTTGCCCTTCCATGTATCTTTCATGGTGTTACCTCCTTAAATTAATCTCCCTAGTAAACTCTTGGTTTTGACGGGTTAACTCTGCCATGGCGGCTGCCATGGACCGTATATGTTGGATGGAAGGCAGTTGCATGATAGGTGCTGATTGGCGATCATGGTTGGGATTACTAGAAGCATTCCCATTCTCTTGGTGGCCTGGACTAGTGGCCATTGATCTTGTTCGAACCATACAGCCTTTTGTCGAAGGAAGATAAATTGTAAAACATGAAATTAATCTTCCCACAGACGGTACCAACTGATGATGCACAGAAAATCAATAAGCTGAATGTTCCGGGCTTCAATGGACTAGTGGTTGCTTGGAAAGCCTGAAAAAGGAAAAAGACACAAGATTAAAGGTGACTGGGGTGAACAGGCTAAGAACCTTCCGATGCTTAAGTTAGTTTTTCTTTTAGGACTCAAGAATTCCAAGTTTTTGGGAATAGTCCAAACTTAGCTTTATTCAGTGTGGGTGAGTCCTTATATCAGCTTTGGAGCGGTTACCTGTTTAGTAACTTCCCCAATATTTGTGAAAGTTAGAAGGTTCAGACTAAACTTCCATAACTGGTATAGAAGTTAGAATGTTTAATCTTATCTTCTACAACTGCCATTGGAAGTTAAGTACTTAGTAGGAAGTTATAGCGATGAACAAGGATTTTTCTCATGTTCCAAAATAGTAACACGTGGTCCGTATTACAAGTTGTTGTAGATAATAAATCCATCTTTGGAAATTTTTTCTAAGTGTTGGGGGGTTATCCAGGTGTTTTCCTGATGGATGACCCTTAAGTTTATGGACGACCTTCTTATGTTGGGTTGATCTTTAGCTCTGGACGACTCCTATGGACAAATTGGAAATGGTTCGATTTTTTTAGTTCCCCATCAAGAATAAACAAATCAAGATACTTTGGTGACATCCATTATCTCTAATTTTCTCTTAGCATTTGCTTCATATGTAAAAGCTCTAGAATCAAACACAGTATCTAGAAGTTCGGTTCTTCAAAAATATTGCACAAACACAGACAATGAGAGTAAAAAAGTGAAAAAGTTGAACCAAATCACCCTTAATGTTCAATTCATCATACTACAAACATGTCTGTCTTTTGTTCATGAAATGATGTTTTTTTGCCTTTTGTACATGTAAAATTATATATTTTTTTGCCTTTTGTTCATGAAAAATCAAATCCGATCAAACTCTATATTTTGAGGTGCTCTCTGTCATTTTTTTTTTTTTTTTTGATATGTGAGGTGCTCTCTTTCATTTGATGTAACTGTTTCATGAGATTATTATTTTTTCCTACAATAAGAATATCAGATCTTTTTTCAAAAAATAAAAATACAAAATAGTTCAAGCCTATTAGAGTTGAATTTTGATTAATTTAATATATATATATATATATATCTTTTTTCTTTTTTTTTGAGAAGGATATATATATACACACACACTCATAAATGTGATTTGTTAAATTAATAAATTATAAATAATAAATTATTTTTAACTCTTTATTGTAAAATTTAAAATAAACAAGCATTTTTGGGTTGAACTTAATATAAATAAATAGTTCAAAAATAAGTTGACCAAGGAACTCTGAATTATTTGAAAAAAAAAGAAAAAGAAAAAGAAAAAAGGATGAGAATATACTGAAAAGCCCAGACCCAAGTGGAAGCTGGGCCGCGTTTTAACTTTTATACATAAGCTGGGCCGGGTTTAGTTAAAAGTTGAAAACCTAATAATAATCGGAATCGGAATCTCCTTTTCCTAACGAATCTAGACTAGTGTCGGTATATATATATATACATAAGCGAAGTAGGCTTCTGTTTCAGAAGCCAAAGCCAGATCAACAAAGTCTCGCTCTCACTCTCTCTTCGTGTCTCTCGTTCAGCTCTGTTCAAAAAAAGGTTCTTTGTTACCGCACATACACACAGAGGTAAACATATATATATATATATATATATATATATTATTTTTCTCAGAAACTAAGGAATAGGGTTGATAGATGTTACTATGTTAATAGATGTTCTATTCATCCTACAAACATGTCTTGTCTTTTTGATCTTACAACAATAGTCCGTGCCTTTTTATTATATGAAAAATTACATCTTTTTCTTTCTCTTTTTCTGCCCTTTTGTTTATGAAAAACCAAATCTTTTGTCTATTTTTATACATTATATATATATATATATATATGTAATCTGATCAAGCTCTATATTTTGATGTGCTCTCTGTTATTTTGTTATATTTCTTAATTAAGCCTTAATTCTTAAGTGCCATATCTTAATTATTATTAGATTATGACTGTGTATAGGTGTATTAAGAAATTCCCTTTACAACTTGCATTCTTGTCTGATTTATCATTTAGCTAATTACATTTTTTTCCCCTTTTGGATATCAGAATCAAAATATGCAAGTATGACGACAAATGACAAATTTTCTAATTTCTTTTGGTTTTTTCATTATTGTTTTTCAGCCTATATTACAGCATAAACAACCTAGTAAGATGTCTAACTGGGCTGATCTTCCACATTTTATCGTCTATGAAATAATTTGTCGACTATCTTTCTTTGATGATATCTTCATTGTTGGTGCTGTCTGCAAGTCATGGAAATCAGTTGTTAATTCATTTGGAAAACCTCCATTACCTCCTAAAGGTCCTTGGATTATGCTCTCTGAAGAAAGAGAACAAGGCAATAAAGAAAGTCAGACACGTAGCCTGTTCAACTTATTAGATACCAAGACTTACGATTTCAAGTTGCCCGAGCTTGTTGGAAGAAAATGCTTAGGAACATCTTTTGGATGGTTGCTCACTATCGGCTCTGATTTACTGATTAATCTCTTCCATCCATTGTCTAAACATCTAATAAGTCTTCCACCTCAATCTACCTTTTGCCGTCAATACACACCTGAAGTTGAGCCGGAACATCTTCGTAATATGTTTGTTCCTAAATGTGTTTTATCGAGGAGTCCGTGGAACTCAGTAACTAATGAATGTGATCGTGATTGCATAATCATGGCAATATATGGTGAAATTAGAACATTGGCCTTCACTAGACCAGGATATAAAGCTTGGATTGATATAGAAAGTCCTTCTCGAGCTTATGATGACATTGCATTCTACAAGGGAAACTTTTATGCTGTAGATGCTCATGGTGAAGTTTTCGCTTGTCGAATTGATGATAACCAAAAGGTAGTAGCGAAAGCAGTCGCGCCACGTCCAGAGGGAACCAGGGATCTTATCAAAAAGTATATTGTTGAATCAGCTGAAGATCTTTTGTTGGTTTTACGCGTACGAGGAGGTCATTATTATTCTATCGAAGATGAATTCAATAATGTAGACTCAGAAGATGATATTGAGGATGAGGACGCTCCTGAAAATGAATCCGAAGAAGAAGTAGAAGAAGAAGAAGAAGAAAAGATCAATGATAATTCCTATGTGACAATTGGGTTCACAGTTCTAAAATTAAAAAGATCTACACAAGCAGGAAGCAAATATAAATACAAATATGAGAAGGTTGACGACTTGGGTGATAGAGCATTGTTTGTGGGTGACAACTCATCGGTGTCTTTGTCTGCATCAAGCCTCAATGGATGCAAAGCTAATTGTATCTATTTTACAGATGACAATATCGAACTTTATGAGGAGACCTTAAATGGCGGAGGGTACGACATGGGTGTATTTAGCATGGATGATGGAACACTTGATAAGCATTACCCAGAATCCTTCTCCTACTATTCTACCCCACTTTGGTTTATTTAACGCAAAGCATTTGTTGGTTTTAAAAAATTCTTGTGAAAGTTGGTAAAATTATTGGTCTTTAGATGTACTTGTATTTTTTGAACTCAGAAGTTGTAAAATTACATATATGCATGGTCACCGGATGGTTAAAGTTGGTAAGAACTGGGTTTGGTGTATTGCATGGTCACCAGATGGTAAGAAGCTTGTTAGAGGAACAATGCTAAAGAACTTCAATGTTGGGATCTTCAGATGGGGAGGCCACCGGGCAATCCACTTCTGTATGTAAAGTCTTTACTTTGAGAAAATGTTACTTCGTTGTTTAAATTTTGGTTGTTTTGCAGAATTGAGTCACTGATTTTTTTTTTTTTAAAACTCAGTTTTCAAAAGGTGGACATACCATCACAAATTCTTCAAACATTGATAATTGGAATCTGCCATGTATTAGGGTCACAAGCAATAGATTAATGGTAGCTTGGGAACCAGTCCACCTGGATGCTTCATATTGTCAATTTGTTAGCCCTAGTAATTAGTAAATTGAACCTAGGACCAATTTGCCACAATACTGCAAAAAAAAAAAAAAACACCGAATGATTTTATCAATCAACCCTCTCTCTTTCCATACATTAAGCAGGACTCCTACAGTTCTAGTTTGACTAGTAAACTAAAAACCTAATAAATATGAATTTGGACCTAAAGAAAATAAAACAAACCTAAAATACTTGGGATCTCCTAAAAATTCTAGTCTGCATTAAACTACCAAAATACCCCTAATACACAGTATTTGCAGAAATTACGGTTTGGCCCATAACTACAAAATTGACCACAATTAACAAAAAGAAAACTCAAATAAATAAATGTTTAAAGTTCTATTGCTAGATCTTGAAAACCTAATGACTTTTTACTTCAATTGGACTTCAGACATAGAACCCATAAAATAATAAATAATCCTTGAATGGGCGAAGTTGCGAAATAATAATCAATCTTCCATAGCTTCATTATTCTCCCTTCCCTTGTTTCTGGGCCGTACCCCTTAGTGAAGTTGATGTCGGCCCAAACGTTGCCCACAACACAAGTCCTCATTCTGTGCCATAAGCCTTAGCGAAGTTGATGTAGGCCCAAACGTTGCACACAAGTCCAACTTGATAAGATTTCTCTCTTTCGATTGCATTTGCAGCTCTATTGAGAGACTCAGCGCAATGTCAATTTTGGGCCCTCATGTAGCCAAATATAATGCTGGGCTGAGATACTAACAAAATTTAAAGAGGATCAAAAATCAATTGCTATGTCATCAAATAAATATTATAATTTTAAGTTTTTGTGATCTAAAGTTGTATATAAAAAATAAGTTAATTGATCAAATAGTAAATAACACCTGATTTGAACGAAATTTGATACGCTTGTTAAGAACATAAGGAACATGAAATTCAACGGTTAAATTTTCAAAATTCACACTCAAAAAAGAAATATATGAGAAATTTGAAGAGTTTTTCTCTAAACTAATTTGGAGAGAAACTTTTTTCTAACAAAAATGAGAACCCTTCTCCTACAAATAACAAAAACAGAGGTTTGAGCTCTTAGCAGCCAAGGCCCAAAGTCTGCCTCCAAATTTTTTCATGGTAAAAATTTCACTTTTAATTCTCTTATAATAATTTAAATATTATGTAAATGCCCAGTATAAATTATATAAGTTTTTGTTAAACTCATAAAATAATGAAACTTTAACCATATAGTAACCATTTTGTGCGTCTAAAATTTTAGAATTTAACTTAAAAAAGAGTATCAATTTTTGAATTATGTTATTACTTTCACATTTTATTAATTATACACAATTTTATGAAAAGTAATAAGTTACTACAAAAATAATTTAAAGTCAAACTTTTGAAAGGTATTTTTTTACTTTTTTTTCTCTTGATATATATATATATATATATATATATATCAAGAGGAAAAAAAAAAGGAAAAAAAGAAGCAATTATTTTAAGGATAAATGCTATGTCTACAACATTTTCACAACAAATCTTATATGGTAGGCTGTTACTTGCTGTTACTAATGGGTAAGAAAGTAATTACTTGTTGTTACTACTGCATTAAACATTATTTCAAGGATTTTTTTTAATAGAGATTAAATTCTATAAGGATGTGGTGTAAAACATATGTTTTACCCCTTCAATCCCAACATGCCATATCATCTTATCACATATTTAAGAATAAACACAATCACACTCAATCAATTCTAATACCCATATAGAAATCCAACCAAATTGGGAATCTATTGAGATGTTATTAGGTGTGGTAAGATGTATTGAATTTTAATAAATTTTAAGTAAAATACTGATGTGGCAATCACTTATTGGATAGTGTAAAACATAGGTTTGACACCCCATCCTTATAGAATTTAATCTCTTTTTAATAATTCAATAGTTACAATAATAGGGGAGGGAGATTTAAACCTTGGTTCTCTTAATAAAGGAGAAAAAACCCTGCCATGAATTATAAACTCTCATTTTTTCAAATTTAGAACTTAAAGTTATAAAAGATTGGCATTTTACAATGACAAAGTCAGAAATTATTTTCAAGGAGGGCTAATGTTATATAGTGATATGAAAAAATTTAGAGTTAGAAACTTATCTACATGATTATTTGTCCTAAAAATTCTTGTTGACAATACAATAAAAATCACAAGCTGATTAAGAAGGTAATAAATGTGAAAATAATAAACTTCATGATTCGCCATCAATTAATTCATGGTAATCAATATAAAAAAATTCCCGTCTCTAGTAAAAAAAGAAAAAAGAAAAAAAAAAGAGATCCACCATCAATTTACATAAAATCTTAATACTATTGTCATAATATTTCTTTACAAATTTATTAAAAATCCAAATAAGACATTTGTTGATATTTATACTTTTCTAAAGAAAAAATAAATGATAAAAAAAAAGAGATGTGAAAAGTACATGAACAAGATATTTGTAATTAAAACTGTAGGGACTCAAATTGGATTGGACCCAGAATATAGATGTGTTTTTAGCCCAACAAGCCCAAACAATAAATTTTTAGAGCGTGGGTACAAGAACTAGTTCTACTTGATAGAAAAAGTTATGATCATAGTGCAGTAAAAGACACTTCAAGCTAACTGTATGATAAAAACTCTCCTTGGCTAGGTTTCAGGAGGTCTCTCTTTGAGTTCTATTGTTCTTCTTTCTTTTCTCCAAAAAAGTCCCTCCTAATGTCACCTGCTTCCATGTTATATACTGCGTTCCTTACTCCATTTCCACCGTACACGTGTAGTTCCTATCCTGTGAACTCCTTTCTGTCCCATCCAGCACCTACCGGAACTCTTGCTCAGTAGCCATAAAGCTGCTTGGTTACTGTTCAGATATCACCTCCACATTAATGCGGCCAGAGAGTTAGCTGGGAAGCATTTAATGTGGAGGTGGCAGCCCCAGAAGATATTTGTTCCCACTTCTGGTTCCTTCATTGTTCTATATTCAACTTCCAGTTCTAGTACAACTTTGCGGAGTACTCCGAATAGTAAGATAGTTACATCCACCTCGGACCGTAGTATCCGAGGTGAGTTTCATCCTCGGACAGGTGAGTGTCCTCGAACTGGGCCGCTGGGCTCCAAGCCCATTTCCTATGATTCATGTATCCTTTTAGATAACAGGCCCCACAAAAACATTATAATTAGGTGGTTCTAGTAAGTTTATAGCTAAATAAGAGTTTTGTAGCTTAATTTGACACTTTCCTATGCATGAAATGCTTTGGTGTTTAGTAGAGAAATTGTTTAAACTGCAGGGTTAGTAGCATATTGTAACTATTTAAAAAAAAAAAAAAAAAGTCTATCAATTGAAAAATTACATGATACTTATCCCAAATAACATATTATTAACTATTGTTTTTTGATAAACATAATATTTAACTATTAGTTTGAAAGAGATAAAAATATTATAACTTAAAAATATATTAATGTAATAAAAAATGTTAGTTATAAAAGAGCAATACAAAATACGGTATATAATTAAAAATTAAGAAGGTAAAAAGAATAAGAAAAATCATCTTTATTTTATTAAATGAAATACAAATCATTATGAAGTAAAAAAAAAAAAGGAAGTGAAAGGATATTTTGCTAAAAAATAATAAATTTAGAGACACTACTTTTTTACCATTTTTTCATAATTGTTGAAGTAATAACGGTGGGTTTCGAAGCATAGATATGGGACAATTCAAAATGTCATTACTAGTATATGAGTTTTAAACACAAATAGTGTGGTCTGAAGAAAAACTAAAATGGCATATCCACCTTGAAATGCAAATGTTGTGACTTTATCATATTAAATTTTTCTGTAAAGATTTTTGTAACTCAACTAGTTGACACCTTCTAGTATTTCCAATAGAGACATTCATATTTCAAATTCTCTTATCCACAGCTTTAAAAAGTATGACAAAGTCAGAGCAAGAGAGAAATGACAAAATACAGACAATACAATGCTGTTATCTTTTTGGAATTATTGTATACCTCTTTGGAATATGAGGACTTGGGAAGAAAAAATAGGGATGATTAGTGTATTTTATTATTGGCACAATATTGATCCTTATTGATATTTCAGTCTCATTGACTCAAACGTCAGGATAGAAAGATTCATGCTTTTTGCATTGGAGGTGGAAGTGACCAAGATGGAGATAGTAATCAATGATTGGCTCTTGTATGAAGATGATGGATAGTATAATTTTGTAAAGAAAAGACTTTTGAGTTATAAATGTACGGGTAAAAAAGCTTGTGGAGGATCTTTGTTAAAAAAAATTATGAGCGAGATTTTGGTAAATCCATATGATGTTTTAGAATTTTCTGAGTTATTACCCTGTAATTTCTTCCTTTTGATTTGAACCTTTAATATCTTTTTTTTCCCCGAAAGTTATTTTGAACTAGTTTGCTTATGTGAATTATTATTAATATGTGTGTGAATTTTCTTTATTTTTTTTTTTCCCCCAAAGTGCTCTTGGAAAGAGAAAAGTAGGCTGCGGAGGTCAAAAAATAGGAACTTGAAGGACAAAATACACCTTACATATCATTTGTACAAGTATTAGTTAATGGATTAGTAAGGTGTGAAGAATCAAAGGGGCAAATGGAAATTTTTATTTGTACAATCTATATGACGGTACTAGTGACTTCATTCATGATTACATACCATTTCTGAATGTTTAAAATATCAATGATTTAACATCTCACTACTTATCTTTGTACGTTAGGATGTTCCTATTCAGCGAATTTGGTTTGAAAATGTTGTCCTTCTCTTTTATGAGAAGCAAGAGTATTAAATTTCAATTTCGTGGAAAAACAATTAAAATTCAAGTTTGATTGATTGCCTAAGTTAAGTGTACCATTGAAGTATATTACTTTTTGTTGCAATAAGGACTTAAAAATGCTATTATATTACATCAATATTTTATTTGTTGCAATATCTTGTAAAAACTTTGTTGTAAAAGATTAATCCCTATTGCTTTTTATTCATTGCAATATTTTTTTGTTGCAATAAAGTATTTTTAATAATAATAAAAATATTTTATTGCAACAATACTCTATTGCAATGAAATTTTTGTTGTAATAGTCTAATGACACAAACTTTATTGCAACGGTGGGCAACGAAATTTTTTCGTTGCAATAGAGGTTTATTGCAACAATTATTACTTTATTGCAATGGTGGGCAACAAAATTTTTTCGTTGCAATAGATGTTTATTGCAACAATTTCAAGTTTATTGCAACAAAAAGTTTCCTTGCAATAAGGCTTTTTTCTTGTAGTGTATGGATCCTCTTCATGTGGAATTTTATCAACCCAGCAAATCTAATGACAAGGTTATAAAGAGGTGGTGAATCTTCTTTTAGACATATTTGTCTATTGATAATAACCTATCCCAAATTATATATGACTTACATTGTGATTAGGAAAACCCACCCATCCATCATCACATCAAATGTAGGAGACGTAATTTCCATCTACTTGCAACACCACCCCATACAATGTATAAAACTTTCTTTGTCAAATAAAGTTTTGATGTTGTATTAATCACTAATTGACTAAAGAAAAGCAAGTAAATAAACAAACTAAACAGTAGCATACTGTTCTTTTAGCATCTCTGAGAATGATGTTAGTTTCATAAATGAATGATTCATTTTCCAACTGTCCATCATTTGCAACCAATTTCTCTCGTTTGAAGACCAAAATTTGTGGTAGCTACTAAAATAGTCAGTTTTCTCCACTTTACCAATACTGCAGTATGTACAATCACGACCATTAATTCTGCTAATACGAAACTGCCTAACAACTTCTGTAATTGTAAGTATCTCACTGTCATGCAAAACAATGGCTTTATATTCGGTGGACTGCTTCAATGATTTCGAATACAAGGGGAAGTAGTGCTATATTTGGATTGTCATCGAAGTTGTGATATATGGAAAGCCATTCCTCACTGCTAGATGGGTGCATTTGGAGTGAAATAAATGCGAGGAGGTTTAAAAGATGTGAGTGGGTTTCTTTAGAATTAAAAACAAAATTTTGAAAACTTTTATCATTCATTGTAATTTTAGATCTCTTGTATAACCACAACTAGTATACTTTCTTTAGTACACAGAAAGTATACTAGTTGTGGTTATACAAGAGAAGTTGCATATGTAAGGAAGAGAAGTTGTATATGAAATTAGTCTATAATAAACGTTAAAACAATTGGTTATTATAATAACACAAATTTGTGAGTGCATACACTCTATCAAGGCATCCTCAATTTTCAATTGCTTATGTTTTAGGAAGCACGAGTGCGACTAAATGATAGTCGTACCTGTGTTGGACGTGGTTGGACGCAAGGTGCAGCCTAGACGCAGTTGCATGCACGTCCCAAACAATTTTTTTTTTATTTTTTTTAAAATCCGATACAAGTTGAGAAAAAAATCGAATTTCGGCTTGAAAGTGAAAATTGGGTGAAATAAAGAAAATACAAAAGACAAACAAAGTAAACAGTAAAAAAATAGCTAGTGTTATTGTCGCCATTGTTCTGGCAGTTATCTCGTGCTGCCAGGGACAGAGCTAGGATTCCAATTGAGGGAGGAAAAAAATATAGAACCTATTTTTTTTTTTTTTTGAAACTTCAAATTAGTAGCTAATTAATATTAACAAAATATCAACAAATGAGAAAACACTTTGTAGCTAAGTAAATAAGAATATAAAAAAGAAAAACAAAGGCAAAATATATATGATAAATAGGCAAAGAGAAAACCAAATATCACCTAAGTTCTAAGCTATTAAGTTAAAAAATAATGACTCCAATCCATACACAAACAATTACTAATTATAAATTTATAACTTCTCATCATGAAATTAACTAATTGCATATATGTGCATTGATAATTGAATAGTGTATCACGGCCCATGTGTTGTAGCATTTTTAATTTTCTTATTTATTTTTTCAAATACCTTGTTTAAGAATAAATAAAAATGACAGTAGCAGACTGCCTATAACCATCATGTTCTATTGTATTGAATACTTATATATGAAATAGAACATAGAATTATTTTTAAGAATTTTTAGGGAGGTATTTGAAGGGATGAGATTTCAAATCACTCAACCTAATGCCTTGTTGTGATGATCTACCTCGTTTGAGAATCATGCATAATGTAACAATTGGAAATATACTGCTAACATCTTAAGGTAACCTTCAAGGGATTCCTCACTAGTTAGGATAACTTGGTGCGTAGACTGCACACACCTGAAGGAATAATTAAATACTCAAAAGTTCTGGATTCTTTTGTTTCTAAATAATAATAATAAAGTAGCTCAAACCAAATTCCATTAATTGTCTAACATATAGGAGATTTAGTAAAAGTTTAGGATAAATATACATTAGATACACATAATTAGGAATTAGAGATGGATTCTAGCAAGCTAATCAAAATTTCGAGTAGTCTGATAGTTTAAAAGGGAAGTCATGTGGTTGTAGCATGCTAAGTCAAAATATCAAGGGGAAGAGTTACTTGGTGTAATTGAGAGGGCAGAAGAGCATTCATCTTGGGAATGGGAGAATACCTGATTAAGAAGTGCCACTAGGCTAGCTGCTGAGAATGCATACGTTGTGAAAGAGGAAGTCTCAACGAAGGTGTTGACAGGAGGAGCACGGGTGGCTCTAGGTGATTTTTTTTTTTTTAATTTTTTTAATTTTTTAATTTTTTTATTTGACCCTCCTAAAATAAATTTTGAACCCCCTAGACCTAAATTTTTTTTAAGCCTAGCTTAAATGAATTTTAATATGATCATCTTGACAATATCTTGGTCTTTTTAAACACACACACACACACACACACACACAAAAGAAAAAAGAAAAAAGAACTTGACAATATCTTGGTCTTTTTAAACACACACACACACACACAAAAGAAAAAGAAAAAAGAAAAAAGAAAAAAACCAATTTGATCTAAAATATGGGGGAAAAAATAGTAAGCCTAACAACAAAAGTATAAATTTGTTCATCTTAAATCTAAAAAAAATCATTTAGATCTTAACAAATTTGAAATAAACTAATACATAAAAGTTTATTGTATTTAGATCTCACTTGGAGTTCACTTAACAACAATAATTCATATGTTGATTGTATTTAAAAATAATAGATGATTTCCAAGATATAATCTTAGTAACAATAATTATTATCTTCATCATATTAATAAACAATATGCAATGAACTAGTTTATCTTATATGAGAAACGCTATGTTTATAAAACGCTCATAATAAAGCCTAAGTAGCAAATTGTTACTAGCTGTTACTAATGAGAAAAAAAGTAATTTCATTAGTGAGTTTAAATTAGAACTAATAATAACTTATAACTTGTTGGAAAAATATTGTGAAAATGTTGTAAATGTAGCACTTCTCATCTCTTATTCTCTTGCTAGTATGTATTATGAAAAATTTTATAATAAAGAAATCACGTAAACTGCAAGATTTACCTTTTTTTTAACTCAAAATACATATTCTTACTGACCCCCTAAAAATATATCCTGGAGCCGCTACTAGAGCAGCACCTGGTTTAGATGATAGTACATTGCTTGAATTTGACACAATTATTGAGGACTGAAGAAGGAGTTGGATTATCTAGGCCCAGATCGATTAGAATTCCCATTTTGTAGAGGGTGATGTGTACAAGACATTGTGGCTACACTATGAATGAAGACTGTAAGCGAGTCTTTTCCCGAAGAAGATTGACAATTGTGGGCAAAGGAGATGAGTGAAGTAACTGGGTGCAAATGGACAGAAAAGTATTCATGGAAACCCATTAGGAGTTGATAAAATTGAAGTTGCTTTCGCTATTCATGAAATTTATTAGCCTGATCTCAATGGTATATATGATTATATTCCCATGATTGCTAGAGAGAGTTAATTAGTTGATCTCTTGGAAAGTACGTAATGGAATGAAACTCTTTAATACATTGCCCCTCTTCTATTGTTTGAGTAGTTAGAGTGAGAGCATAAGTTGATGTTGTCTAGTTCCGTTACAGTTGAGGTAGTGAGGGGCAAACAAGTCCCTTCCAAAGACGAATCATAACTACCAAATTCCATGTTGATGGATGGAGCCAAGGTGTAGTGAATGAAGCCATATATATATACGTAATGATCTGATTGTTAATGTTATCCTAGCTTTTAGAATGAAAGACAGTAGTCATGACTCATGAGTGGTCTCATCTTTTTTCTTGGTAGGTGTCTTATGATTCCATGGAACATAGAGTTAGAACTTTCGACCCTTGGCCGGGTAAGATTTGCATAGGGTGAGAGCTGAAAAAGTGTAATTATCCATCCCCATCAAGAAATACTTGAATAGGGGTCATTTTGTGCCATTTATTATAAATGTAAAAAAAAAAAAAAAAAAAAAAAAAAAAAAAGAAAAAAAAAAAGAGGATGAAATCAGCTTGAAAAATGATGAAAAAGTGTAATTATCCCTACCAAGAAATACTTGAATAGGGGTCATTTGTGCCATTTATAAATGTAAAAAAATAAATAAATTAATTAAAAAATAAATAAATAAAAAGAAGAAGAAGAAGAAGGTTAAAATCAGCTTGAAAAAATGAGTAGGAATTTAGCATATGAAATTAACCTATTAATTGGTGGTGGTGCATCCCGAACATGCAAAGGTTTTTCTATTCTAGCAATGTTTTGATGTTTGTACGTACTCAGGTCTTTCAAGGGGTGTACTGTAGTTAGTGACTAAAGTTAATTTCTAGCAATTGTTTGTTGATTGTACTCCGAAAGTCATAGTCATACCATGAAAATACTTAACGTAGTAATTGTATTATGTTTTCAAATTGTATAGGGGAGGCCTTTATATAGGCCTAAATGGAACAAAAAGTATTATACGTAGTATTACTCATTACCGTCATGTGGCATGGGGTCAATGAGCCACACCGGAGAACCCCTCTTTTTTATTCAGCAAAAAAAAAAAAAAAAAAAAAAAAAAGAGGTAGAGAAGTATAATACAAAGTACAAGCTTGGATTGTCAATACTAGAACATCAAATCTAGACCAAACAAGTAGTTTGGGTCCGGTGCCTATAATATACTGTTATAGGTTTATTGGAATTAAGGTTGCTAATGCACGTGTTATGGATGGATCAAAATATTCATGGGTGATTCACTCAACGAGACTAAGTTAGACCCCCTCGATGTATCAAATACTCACTTAAGTTAGAGGGTACGAGATTATTGTTCTAACTGTACAAAGTCCATGAAAACTACACCATTACTACCTAAGGGGTATATGCTTTTTCTTCTCATCATAAATGAACTTCCAAGAAGAAATGCCAGAAATACAGATGCTCAATAGGAGAAGAATGACCACTAATTTAGTTATTTGTAAAAATTAATAGACACTTGTGGGAGAAATTATACGGTCCTCATGGTGGACCACGTCATTTGTCCACAATTCTAGTAAAAGACTCATACCTATTTAAAATTGTTGAGTCAGTATTCAGTTTTTATTTAAAACTCCACAATTTTAAACAAGTGTGAGTCTTTTATTGGAATGGTGGACCACATTACTTGTCCATCATGAGGACCTTATAATTTCTCCACTTGTAGATACTCTTGTATCACATGTCATAGAAGTAATTAAAGTCACAAAGATGTTTTGATAGGATTACATTCCAAAGTGTCAAGTTTTATTGAGACATTATATATCTAAAATAATAAAAAATGTGTCTACTATAGTTGCAAAATCGTGCTTAATTTATTGAAGCCGATTCGAATAAAGGCAAAGATGGCTTATTTCAATTGATGCTGAAGTTAGTTTTGCATTAGGGAAAATTACAACTTACTCACCTGTGGTTTGATCGAAATTAAAGTTGTCTACCTGTGATTTGAAATTTGACACTTTACTCATCTGAGATTAACTCAGTTAGAGTTCTGTAACCAACCTCTGTTAAAAACAGAGCTAAATATGTAATTTTGCTCCACTTATATGTCTCTCTCCTCCAAAAACACAAAAATACATAAAAATACAAGATCAAATAAGATCAAAAATAATCCAGCGGAACATTTGCATTATGAGATTTCAAACCACAGGTAGACAACTTAAATTTCGATCAAAACTCAAGTGGATAAATTATAAAGTGGCAAGTTTCAAACCACATGTAGGCAATTTAAATTTCGGCAAAATCACAGGTGAGTAAGTTGTAATTTTCTTGCATTATTCAAATACTTCAAAATGTCACTTAAGAACCAAAAAATAGAGTATGATTTTAGATATAATAAAATAGAAAAAAAAAATTATATGTGACTGACATTAACTAATATGTTTAGAATCCATAACTCACCTTAAAAATTTCGGGAATAAGGATTAGTTGTTATGTTTGTAACCTTAATGCATGAGTTTTATGCACATTAAATTGTTCCACCCAAGTTTAATCATATTGAAGGACATTCAGGATCTTTGGCAATCTCTCTTGCTTGTCTTGACTAAAATTAGTGAAATGAATTAATCTAATTTTTTGTAATATAAGCTAGTTTTTACAAAAGCTGGCAGATAAGATGACATAAGTAATTTTCAACACTGTCTTTTCATCATGAAACTATCTACTTGGTGGTTTAACCTATTTTCATTGCTAGGAGAGAGAGAGAGAGAGAGAGAGAGAGAGAGAGAGAGAGAAAATGATTTTGCACTAAAAACAATTTGGTAAGAGGAAAAGGAAAAAAAAAAAAAAAATATATATATATATATATATATCAATTTTTTGCCTAGTGGAAAAGATTTTATTAAAATAAATACCTCAGAAATTACATCAACAAGGCCTACTGTAATGACATCAATATAGTTTCTTCCTTAACTCGGAGATGGATGTGTGTGTTTTTAGTGGTAATAAAATTTGATGAACAACTTAAAATTTAAATTTAACTTTGTGTGTGTGTGTGTGTGTTTTTTTTTTAAAGAGAGTTTCAACCTATGGCGTTTACTCTTGATAATAGCTCTTTAATATCAAACAAAGACATCAATTAATTTTTGGTGTAGGCGAAGATTGAATCTTAACTCTCTTATATAAGCATCAAAGACTTTATTAGTTAAACTAACTGAAATCTATTTAGTAATGTGATTTGTTAAATTAATAACTATAATAATAAAAAATAGTAAATATATGTTATTTATGCAAGCCCAGGCCCAAACTAGAAGCTGGGCCACATTGTATGCTGAGCTTAGTAAAAAGAAAACGGCACTAAAAAACCGACGCCGTTTCAATAATTTTCAGAATATTTAATAAATAAAAATCATTATTTTATTATTATTTTAAAATTAAAAAAGAAAAGAAAAATAAATTGTAAATAACACCCTTTAAATTTGGGATTCTTTGAATTTTATACTCCAAACTTTAAGAAATTTAATTTTACACCTTGAAATTTAGTTTTTTCTATTAAATTGACACATTATTGTGTTGAACTGTTTTAATTTTTTCCTAATTAGGTCAAAACAATGCTGCTGTTTCAAAACGGTGCAGTTTTTGCCAAACTTTGAAACACAAAACTCAAAGCGGCACCATTTCTAGGTCCATTGGCTTGTAGAAAGCGAATCTTGAGTGCATTCCACACTGCAAGAGCTGTGTCTCTATAAATGGCACTAGCTTTGATGTGAGGTGATACAGAATTCAAGATCCAAGATGAGATCATTGAATTACATTTTGACCAAGCTTGCTTCTCGAGCGGTGTGACTGCCATTGAAGCAATGATGGAGCCATCAACAAAACCAAGTTTACTCTTGGCATCCAAAGCCATTATCATCGCTCTAGACCAGGTTTGGTAGTTATCCTCAGTCAAGTGTTGAGCAATGAGGATCGCACCAGGAGATTTACCATGATGTATAAAGAATGGACTGCGAGGATCTTCCATTGGAGAGAGCTCACGATGTGAAGAATTAGATGAGGTAGTTTCAATGTTTGACGCCATTGATAAAGGCTCGAGCTCTGATACCATATAAGATAGCACAAGGATCTTTAGAAAGAAACAGAGTGCTAGAGAGAGAATTGAAATTGAAGAAAATATTGATTTCCACTGAATGAATTGAATCTGTACAATCTCTGTGTCTAAATACCAAAACAGAGCAAAGGAAAAATATCCCCAAAATACACGGAGACAGTTATAACACGTGTTTCAGTTAGTTACTCCACGTGTGAACATTTTCCACTTAAATACATTATAAACTACATGTAGCTTTATACACTAAAACACAGAACTACAACATTTACACTATACTGGTGTCGTTTAGTCTGGACATTCATTTCTTCGTTTCTTTCTTCTTCTGTTGTATCTCTTTTCTTTCTTTCTGATGTGAACTACAATCTTGATAGCTGCCTCCAGCATTGCTCCCTGGATGATGACTGGAATAGGTTGATTTGTACAACTATAAAAACCTTGTAGAATGGAATTTCCATGAGTAGTCTTGGCCTCAAACGCATACCCAGCTCTGTTCATTCTCTTTAATCTAGCACCAGCCACTTTGACTATGAGCTGCCAAGGCCCACATGGAATTTGAACCCGCTTGGACTGAACACCACTCCTATGAACTGATGTAAAGCAGCAGCTAAAAGCTTCTGCATACCTGCAAACAAGAGATTGGACTGTTAGAATGACTTCTAAAGGGTTAGGTTGTTTCCCTTCATGAACCACCAAGTTCCTATGTGTCCAAATAGACCACAAGGTAGTAAAAATCCCTTGCAGGTACTTCATATTATCTTGATCCAAATTCTTATGTCTTAAGAGATTTTGCCCAAGCCATTGCTGCACTGAAACATTCCTAAGATCAGATGTGTGGACAGCCAGGGGTGTGCCATGCCAAACTACCCTGGCAAAGGTGCAGAAAAGCATCAAATGAGAGGAAGATTCCTCATCCTCAGCACATAGGGTGCAAGAGCTATCTACATGAATTCCCCTAGTATTTAAAGTAAGGAAAGTAGGCAAACTATCATGGCAATGTCTCCACACAAAATTTGCTATTTTCACAGGAACTTGGACTTTCCATATCAAATGCCATTGATTCCAAGAGTGAATCACATTGTCCTTGGAAATCAGATTGTAAGCTTGCTTCACTTGGTATTCACCCGAAAAAGAATATTTCCAAGCTAACTGGTCTAATCCGGAACCAGTTTGTTGCTTGATCTGAAGTGTTGCTCCAATGATGAACTGAACAAATAATCATTATAGGACTCTTGCCTTTCTCACATTGAAACACACGTGGCTCTACACAGAGATGCTTGTAGCAAAAACAATTGTTTAATTATCTTAAGGATGATTTGGTGAGTTAGTTAATGAATTGCCATTTGAAGGCGTTTTAAGAAATAATACCATTATTTTGAATAACCAAAGAGTTTAGAACTCAAAGAAGATGACTTTGTAAATTGAAGCGTGCACAATTAAGAATGTGATTCTTTAACATCTAAAGATTTTGCTGTTATATTATATATTGGATTGCTTGTTAGCTCAAGTTGAAATGCCACCTCTTTCTCCATAAGAGTTAGAGGGTGAAAATGTTGATTCAAGATTCAAAAAGTCTATGTATTAATTAAAAAAAAAAATTGCTTCTCCTTTTTTTTGTTATTATATTTTAATATGGAGTGTTCAAATTCGTTGATTAGTATATATCTTGCCAAAGAGCTCTAACTCAATTGCTAATTGCCAATGAGCCCATGAACCCATGACCTCATCCACCAGTTAACACTTATAAGGGAAAGGGGCCAGTTGAGCTAGAGCAGGGACAAATTAATGTAATAGTCTGAAGCATATATTAATATTACGTAGAATTTCCTTCACCTAGCAAAGAATAAATACTAATACCCTTGCTTGGGAGGAGGGAATGGAATGAAATAGAAAGAAATGAAAAAAATCATTTCAGAATATTCTTCCATTCCCTTGTTTGGGAGTTTTAATAGAGGGAATGGAAAGTTCATTCCCTTGTTTGGAAGTTTAAGTGGGAGAGAATAGAATGAGTAGGAGGGAATACTCATTCCTCTCTATTCCCTTAAAACCTCAAATTTTCATTCCCCCCGAAATTGGAAAGAATGAGAGGGAATGAAATTAGATTTAATGATTTTTTTTACTAAAACTTCCAAAATACCCCTATATATTCAACTCTTTATTTTAAAATACAGGTCTAATAGTAAAATTGTTATAAAATGATTCCATTCCATTCCTTCAATGCTGCTTCCAAACAAGATTACTTACATTCCATTCATTTTCATTCATTTCCATTCCTTTATTTTAAAACATCCAATCAAGGTTACTTAATTCCATTCCATTCCATTCCATTCTTTTCCATTCTCTTATGATCATTCCATTCCATTCCCTTTCCTTCCCTTATAAACTCCCAAGTGGAGCCTTAATGCAACCTGAGTTGCATAAGTTCTTGCAAGCACCATTAGGTGGCACACTAAAAAATTAACAAGTGTCCTTGGTCATGTAAGAAGCACATGACCAATTCAATGAGTTTTAAAACCCAAACAAACCCTATTCTCCTTCGACTCTTTTCTCTCTCAGTCGTCTGCCGACTCTGCATCCTCAATCAAATTCCATCCATCGTCGCCATTGTCATTCTCCTTGGTGATGGAAGATCTAATGGTTGACCTCCATGGGCCATGGCAGAGACTATTAATTGGCCGCCGCTAGTCTATCCTCCTAGCCACCACACATCCCTTCCATTGTCATCCTCCTCTCCCTCCCCATCTTGGTTTTCTTGGTTTCGACCTTCATGTTAGCGACGCCACAATCGGTGGTGGCTGCTGTCCTCTTTGCTCCTATTTTCATTTTTAGTTCTCCCTTTTTTCTTTTTGATTTGATTTTCTCTGTCCCTGAAAGTTTCCTCTCTTTGGTTTTATCTTTTGATGGTTTGGGGTTTGGATTGGCTCTTGTGGTTAGGTTTTTGCTTGATTTGGAAAAATATACTTTGGCTATGGTTCGGTTCGTGTAAATCTTTGGGTTTGGATGTGCTCAATTCATTTGGTATTAGGTTGTGGGGACCAGAGGCTAAAGATGGTGGAGTCGGTAGAGATCGAGATGGTGGTGCCGGTTGAGGAAGAGAGGCCTAGGGACTATTGTAGAAATGGTGATTCAGGGTTGTAAGGGAAAAGACAAAAAAGGGTGGAAGGAGAAGGGTTTGCTTGGGATAGACAACTCATCAATTGGTCATGTGCTTCTCACTTGACCATGGGCACTTGTTAATTTTTTTTTTTTTTGTCACCTAATAGTGTTTGCAGGAACTTATGCAACCCACGATGCTAGGGGTGTGCATGGGTTAGGTTAAGGAGTTTTTTCAACCCAACTCATTATGGTGGGTTAAAAAACAATCCAACCCAACCCAACCTAACCTATCACAAGGGTCCAATCCAGCCTAACCCAACCTAACTCACGTAATTGGGTTGGGTCAGGTTGGACCCATGGATTGGATATATATATATTGTGGGGGGTAAAAGCCCAACCTTATGTATTGGTCCTAGGACCGTATTTGAAGATTACTGTGTGTCCGAAGAGAAGAAAGTGGTTGAGAAGGAGTCTGTGTGGAAGAGATATACCTAGAAATGAGCGAGGAGTATAGTCCGAAGAAAGCACCAATGGTCCGAAGAGTTCATTCTCCTCAGATACAAAGAGTCTTGATCAAGCAAATATCTGGAAGGTTCGAGTGATCTTCCTAATGACTTCAATGATAAGGATAAGCTTTGGGCATGCCTGGAGATGATAAGAACGGAGAAATATCTAAAAGAAAAAGCTGCTACCACCGTGTTTAATGCACTGCAGCAACTTTCCTAGTCGCATTTATGTGGAGAAGACCCCTGAACAATGTAATCTCAGCTACCACCACTCACAGAGAGCTAAAGAAGATACCTGACGTGACATATACTCAAGTGGATACATAGATGAAAAACAAGTGGACGATGGAGATGATGGGGAAGAATGCTATATAAAGGGAAGAGGCCTCTGATAATGGGGATCGGAAAAAAGAGAAAAAGAAGAGGAGAACGATTTTACTGTAGCTCTAAGAATAATACCTACTGCTTCTGCCACAGCAGATTCATGGTAAAGAAGCTTTTTGTCCAAGCATTCAATACTATACACAACGCTCCTTTCATTATGTGTTACTACCACAAGTGTTGAGGAATTCATTGATCACATGGTAGCATCTACATTCAGCCAGTGGTGGTAATTCCCAATTATTAGCTTTTGTAGCTATCTTCTCCTGAGTTCTATCATCTGCCATAAGAAATTCATCATATATGTGCTCAAGTGTTCTGATGGTTTTGATAATGTTCAACTAGTCTCTACTATGCTCTATCTGGTTTCTAAGGTTCTAGATGGCTTCAAGTAATTGCAATCTTCAGGGAGCTATGTTCTAGTGGATCCTTGGGTTGGATGTTATTTTGTTCATAGAGACAGGTTGTTGCAAGACTAACTTTACAAAATCTGCAATGCTAGTGATATTTAGAGGATCTTAGGCTCCACAAGGATCCTTGTTTCCCTAAATTGGTTGTAATGTAAACCTATGATTTTTGTTGAATTAAAAAAGCCCCTCATTATTGGCGTGATAATCACTCTATAAGTATTAGTATTTGAGGAGTACGAGAGCAAGACTGGGTTCAAGTCTCCACACATATACATATAAATTATGCTATAATAGAATGAGTAGAATTCTATCTCAAATAATAAAAATTAAAAAAAATCATCGTCATCATTAACTTTTGGGGGCGGGGGGAGAGAAAACTCATAGCAAATGATAGAAGGCAGAAGCAAGGAGCTCATAATCTAATAAGCACAAGGCCCCTATAAATGAATGAACTTGAATTTTTTTTTTTTTTTTAATAAATGGGAGTCTTTAATACATTTAAATATAAATGCCCTCTAAAAAAAGAAGGCATAAACTACTTTTGTTTTTGGACAAATTTTAGCTATAAACTTGGTTGTAGCCTTATGCTACAACCTTACTAAAAAAAAAAAAATAAAAAAAAAAAAAATTACTACATACTTTGAAAATCTAAATGTTGAATTGTATGCTCTTTATGTTCTTAATACATATGTCAAATTTAACTATTGAATTGCATGGTCTTTATACTACATATAAAATTGGTTGTAGCCTTATGCTACAACCTTACTAAAAAAAAAAAAACATCACTGTATATTTTGAAAATCTAACAGTTAAATTGCATGCTCTTAATACATATGTCAATTTTTTTTGTCAATTGGATATTATTTATTATATGATCTATAAGCTTATATTTTATGCATAATATTAAACTACAAAAACTTGCAATTTAAACAATTTATTGATGACATAGCATTTAATATTTAATTTTCTAGAAATTTTGTAAGCATGGAGAATATAAGAAGAATATGTAATCCTATGGTAGATTTGTCAAAATTCACCACCAATAAAAAGATATTGAGTAAGGTTATAGTTTTAGGATACAACCAATTTTGTAACTAAATATTTTCCTTTGTTTTTCTACTAATAAATAATGAAGTCGTGCAAGGAAATTTTTTTTATCAGTTTTTTTGTAATTTTTTTTTTGTTTTATTTTATTTTATAAATGTACATCCATGTCTCAATTGTTTCTCAATAAATTTTTTTTTTTTTTTGTTTCTTTTTTGGCTTTGAATTCTGATATTTTGTTTTGGTGTTGTTTTATCAAAACAACACCAAAACAAAATATTCTGATAAAACAACACCAAAACAAAATATCAGAATCTCATGAGTATTGTTTTTCTCCTTTTCAAGTTTGTTTACCAACAAAATTTTTTGATTTCTCGAGAAAATTGTTTGCTTTGAACAATTGTATTAAGGGTTTGTTGTTTTAAGCATAGTTCGTGACCTACTTGAAGTCAACTGTATATATGACGACACTTTTGCATTGGAACTGGTTCGGCGAGGATGAGACAAATGCAGCCAAATTGCTTGCCATAAGCTATTACTACACTTCTATTGAGCCACATCAATGACCACATTATTTGTCTATTTCCAACCTTTTATCTCCTACTTAAAAAAAAAAAAAAAAAAAAAAAAATTCTTATTAATTTTCAACTTATTGTTACTTATTTTCCAATTTTTTCCCTTTCACTTTTACCTTTTTATTTGTTCATTACTATCTACCTTAATTTTGCTCTTCCTTTATTCATTTATTTTCATTTATTTTTGTTCTTCTTCTCCCATCATTTTACTATAAATTTAATATTCTCTCTTCCATTCTATTCATAACTTTCCCACATACAAAATGCCCTCTCTCCCTTAAAAAAAAAAAAAATGCTCTCTCTCTCTCTCTCTCAAATACACACACACACACACACACACTAGGAGGTGAATGGTCATCCCTTGTTCTTGTTTGGATTTTGGATGTTAAAAATATAAGCAGGAGCGAATTTAGAATGGATGTTTACAAATTAAAATGGAAATGAGAGAAAATAATAAGACAACATCATATAAATTGCAATTATACTTCTTATTTGTCCAATTAAATAGATAGATATGAATTGAAATAAAAAGATCAATAAACTTCTTTTTAATTTCTTTTGATTATGATATTGAAAGATTAGAAGAGTTTACATCAACAGGAAAAAAAAATTAGAAATTCAGAAAAAAAAAAAAAAAAAAAAAAAAAAAAAAAAAAAAAGAGAAAAAAAGAAAGAAAATTAGAAATTCAGCTTCTTTAAAAGACATTAGTTTACTTTTGATACGTGTTGGCAAGATTAAGGAAACATTCGGGGAAGTCGCACTAGAAAAGGATAGCTCGAAAATGAGAATGGAATAACTGCCTTTTTTTTTTTTTTTTTACCTAATTCAAGGCTTAGAATTTTTTTTTTTTTTAAATGTACTCTTAAAACAATGCCAAATCTTAACAAACCTGCCAAATTGAACCCAAAAGCTGAAATACAAAATTAAATTTGGATGCTATATCTTTTTTTTTTTTTTTTAAATGGAAAATAAACCTTTATAAATGAGAATTAAATATCGCAGACAAAGACAATAGTGATTTTTTTGTTGTGATACAGTGATAAGTAATTAAATCCATGCAATTTTTACCCAAAAAAAAAAAGGTTTAAATCAATGCAATTACTTGTATTACAATAATCTTAAACATTTTGTACTTTGGTAAGGCAGGCCTTGGGATAAATTCAGAGAGGGAAAAAAAAAAAAAGGAGTACAGTACTGTGCCATTTGATTGTTAAAAAAATGATTATTATTATTATTTTTGCTGAATTTAAAAAAAAATGATTATTAAGTGGGTCATTTTTTTTAACAAGTACTTTATCTAGCTTTCTTATGAGTTATGAGTTATGAGTAGTTGACATTAGTAATGTGTGTTTCCTTTGCCAAATGATTGCACTCATCGGTGTGTTGCTGGACTTCCAAACACCTACAATCAACTTCTATATGTAGCTCTCACTATTTGAAATTATGTTAGACATGCGTACACACTGAGAAAGCGTAGTCATGTAAGCTGGAAAGTCAAGCGGTCTCCGATAAAAAGATATAGTTTGTAGTTGAATCACATAGAAAAATGTCTAGATGGTATAATTATTAATGTAGTTCATATATAATATATAATTGATTTATTGATTTGGTGGCTATGAAAATAATCACAATGATAAATGACAAGGTACCTGTAGGGGTGAAAAGTTCAACCTAACGTATTGGGCCCAGGGCCCTATTTGAAGACTACTGTTTGTCCGAAGAGATGAGAACACTCGAGCAGAAGCTCATGTAAAAGCATGTCTGGAGAGGAGCATGGTCATAATCCGAGGAGACATTCAATTGTCCGAGGAGTCCATTATCCTCGGATCCGAAGAAACTTGGTCCGACAGGCGTCTGGGAAGCTCAAATGATCCCCCTGACAAGTGTAATGATGGAGATGAACCTCAGGCACGCATGAGGACAGCAGGAACGGAGAAATATCTAGGAGACAAACTTCAACCACCACATTAAATGCACTGCACCTACTTCCCTGGCCGCATTAATGTGGAGAAGACCTCTGAACAGTGCACTCAGCTACCGCCACTCATACAAGGCTAAATAGGATACGTGATGGGACATGCACTCAAGTGGGCGTCTAGATGATGAACAAGTGGATGATAAAGATGAAGGGAGGGGGTACTATATAAGAGGGAAAACCCTCTACTAATAGGGGATCGAAAAAAAAAAAAGTTAGAAAGGAGAAAACTCCATTACTGTAGCTCTAAGAGTTGTAACCCACGTTCATTCAATAAAAATCCCTCTTCGGATATCTGTGTTTGCATTTGTCCGAGCACTATTGAATGCTAATTTATTCATAAGTACTGCAGTCCAATACTGTTTAATTCATTACTAGCCTAGCTCTTTCACCCACCTTCTACAAATTTATTGTCTTGGGTTCATTGGGCTCACAATCCATATCTTTTGGGCTTGGGCTACAAAAATTGACCCTACAATTGGCGCCGTCTGTGGGGAGAGCTTGTGCAAGAGTGAAAACGACAGTTGATGATGGCAGGACGAGGTCAACAACAAGCAGAATCCAGGGCATCCTAACACGTGGACCCTTTTGTTAACTTAGAAAGGAGACAAGATCGCGAGGGCAGTGTACACACTGTGCGTGTTGGCCAGTCACAGGGCGAAAGTCACATGTCCCATGCAGAGAAGAACCGGGATTTGCAACTGGAAGTAGAAAAACTAAAAAGGGAGTTGCGCCATGCAAAGAGGAAATGGGCTTCCTCGTATTCTGATGAGAACCTTGATGACGAGCAGGATGTCACTTATCAACATAAATCTAGGACACCCGTCAGCAAGTCCTACACCTATGAAGAGGAGTCCCATCGCAAAAGGCAACGCAGAAGCCCATCACATGGGGACATGGGAAACAATGCCATAAGCAGGGCTCTGAATCAGATTTCTAAATCACCCTTTACGCGCAGGATTGAGGAGGCGAGACTTCCTCGGCGCTTTAACCAACCAACGTTCACCATCTACAATGGTAAAACAGACCCCATGGAGCACGTGAGTCATTTTAACCAAAGGATGGCTGTCTACTCCAGAGGTGAAGCTCTGATATGTAAGGTTTTCCCTTCCAGTCTTGGGCCAGTTGCCATGAGATGGTTTGACAGTCTGAAGGCAGATTCCATCAACTCCTTCAAAGAGCTCACTCAAGCATTCGGCTCCCGTTTTGTCACATGCCGAAGGGTGGCCAGACCTTTCTGTTCACTGCTGTCCTTGACCATGCAGGAGGGTGAGTCCTTGAAGGCATATTCAGATAGATACTGGGAGATGTTCAACGATGTGGAGGGCAACTCTGATGCAATGGCCCTCAGCACATTCAAGCTCGGCCTCCCTACTGACCACGGTTTGAGGACGTCTTTATCTGGCAAACCAGTCACAAACATGCGTCAACTTATGGACCGCATAGAAAAGTATAAGAGAGTTGAAGAAGATCAGCAGCAAGGCAAGGGAAAGGACAAGGTTATCCCCCAGGAGAGGAGGGATTTCAGGTCGGACCAGTACAACCACAGTAAGCCGCGGAGAGATTTTGTTGGGCAATCAGGATCGACAAATCCTCAAGCGGTCAACACCGTGTTCAAAGAGCCAGTGCACCAGGTCTTGGAAAAAATCAAGAATGAATCATTCTTCAGGTGGCCGAACAAGATGGTAGGAAACCCTGAGAGGCGCAATCATAATCTCTACTGCCAGTACCACCAAGACCATGGGCATACCACGGAGGATTGTAGGAGCCTGTGGGACCATTTGGACCAGCTGGTTCGTGATGGTAGACTAAGACACCTCTTACACCCCTCCAGCGGCCGAGGAGGGCAGATGGGCTCAGGGCCACGAAGAGACGACCCCTCAAAGCTGCCACTAGGGACTATTAACGTTGTCTTCGCCGCGCCGGGGAGAACAGGATCCTGGCCATTGAAAGTTATGTCGATAGGCCGACCATCAACAGGGGAGTCAAGCCGAGGTCCGAAGAGATTCAAGTCTGGTACCCCGCTGGTGATAGGGTTCTCGGACAAAGACATGATTAGCACCATCCAACCCCATGATGATGCGCTAGTCGTCACCCTCAGAATAGGAGGGTACGATGTGAAGAGGGTGATGGTGGACCAGGGTAGTGCTGTGGAGATAATGTACCCAGACCTCTACAAGGGGCTAGGCCTAAAACCCCAAGACCTGACACCATACAATTCCCCCCTCATAAGCTTTGAAGGAAGGACTGTCACCCCGAAAGGCCGGATACGTTTATCTGTGCAGGCCGGCTCCGAAGTGGTAGAGGTGGACTTTATAGTCGTGAACGTATATTCACCCTACACGGCACTCGTAGCCAGACCTTGGCTTCATGCACTTGGGGCTGTTTCCTCTACTTTGCATCAGAAGGTCAAATACCCATCTGGAGGGCAAATTCATGAGATCCGAGGAGACCAGTCCATGGCCCGACAGTGCCTAGTGGCTGCCATTCAACATGAGCCCCAAGCCGAGTCCTCGTCCAGAGCCGAAAGGGGTTTATAGCAGTTACAGTCTCGGGAATTGCCCGTCGGAGGTTCAGACAAAGGCACTCGATGTGAAGATTTAACGAAGGTGGTTATTGGAGATGATCCTGATAGGTTCTTCCAGGTCGGATCCCAGCTACCTCTTCAAGAGAGGGATGAGCTAATAAAGTTCCTCAAGCAAAATCTTGATGTATTTGCCTGGAGTGCTTACGAGGCCCCAGGGGTAGACCCAGAGTTCATATGTCACCACTTGAAGGTAAATCCGCTGATCACCCCTAGGAAACAGCCTCCTCGGCGCCCGTCCAAGGAACATGCTGATGCCGTAAGAGAGGAGGTAGCGAAACTCAAACAAGCTGGGGCTATTAAGGAAGTTTTTTATCCTGAATGGCTGGCAAATACCGTGGTGGTAAAGAAGAAGAGTGGGAAATGGCGAGTGTGCGTGGACTTCACTGATTTGAATAAGGTCTGCTCCAAAGATCCATTCCCTATGCCGAAAATTGATCAGCTGATGGATGCCACTGTCGGCCATCCTTAGATGAGCTTCCTAGACGCCTTCCAAGGCTACCACCAGATACCACTAGCCCTGGATGATCAGGAGAAAACCGCTTTTGTCACCCCTATTGGTAATTATCACTATAAAGTGATGTCATTTGGCTTGAAGAACGCGGGGTCTACCTACCAGAGGATGATGACGAGGATGTTCGAGCCACAACAGGGCAAAAATATCGAGGTCTACATAGATGACATGGTGGTAAAGAGCAAGGTTGTCGCCGAGCATGTGAAGGACCTTGAAAGCACCTTTGAGGTTCTAAGAAAGTACAAACTGCGACTAAATGCTTCTAAGTGCTCGTTTAGGGTGGGGTCCGGCAAGTTTTTGGGATACATGGTGACTCACAGAGGGATTGAGGTTAACCCCGACCAGATAAAGGCCATCAATGATCTACGGGCTCCTCGGAATCCCAAGGAGGTTCAGAAACTAACCGGAATGACTGCTGCCCTGAATTGATTCATCTCTAGATCAGCAGACAGGTGTCGGCCCTTCTTCTCTCTGCTCAACAAGTGGAAGGGATTCGAATGGACTGAAGAATGTGCTTTGGCCTTTCAACAACTCAAAGATTATCTAGCTCGGCCACCAATCATGTCCAGTCTTGAGCCAGATGAGGTGTTGTTCGCCTACATCGCTGTAGCTCCTTGTGCGGTGAACCTAGTATTGGTACGATCAGACTGTGGTGTGCAAAGACCAGTTTATTACGTAAGCAAGTTGCTGCATGAGGCCGAGATCCGTTACTTGCCTCTGGAGAAGGCTATCTTAACAGTGGTGCTCGGTACACGGAAGCTACCTCACTACTTCCAGGCCCATACGGTCATTGTCCTCACTCAACTCCCACTCAAGGCTATAATCCGAAGCGCTGATTACACTGGGCGGATTGCCAAATGGGGTACGATCTTAGGGGCTTTCGACATAAGATATATGCCCCGCACCTCGGTCAAGGGTTAGGTCCTCGCGGATTTGGTGGCTGAGTTCACGGAGCCTCAACTAGAAGAAGTGAAACCCACGTCGGACATGAATGAAAAATCAGTTGGCATGATCTCCCAACAGAGTCCCTCCCATTGGGAAGTGTATGTTGATGGCGCGGCAAACCAAAGAGGTTCTGAAGTTGGGTTGGTGTTGATATCCCCCGAGGGGATCATTATAGAGAAGTCGTTAAGGCTGGACTTCTCGGCAACGAATAATGAGGCGAAGTATGAGGCCCTACTGATGGGAATGGCTATGGTCCGAAGAATGGGAGGAAAGTCCGTGGAGTTGTTCTCGGACTCAAGGTTGGTCGTAGGTCAAGTACAAGGCGAGTTTGAGGCGAAGGACGAAAGAATGCAGGGGTACTTGAGCCGAGTTAAACGTCTGCAATCGGAGTTCGACTCTTTCAGTTTGCTACACATCCCCAGAAGCGGTAACTCACATGCTGACTCCTTGGCCACGCTTGCTACCTCCTCGGCGCAAAACCTGCCAAGAATCATCCTCGTCGAGGACTTGTACGGGCCTACAGAGGCAAAAAGAGAGGCAATCCAGGTTCACCAAGTCAGGGCCGGGCCCTGCTGGATGGACCCTATAATTAAATTCCTAAAAGAGGATATATTGCCAGAAGAGAGGGGGGAAGCTGACAAAGTTCGGAGGAAGACGACTAGGTTCTGGTTATCCGAAGACTAGAAATTATACAGACGCTCCTATTCGGGACCATACTTGTTGTGCATACATCCTAAAGCGTCTAAGCTATTACTAGAAGAGCTACACGAAGGAATTTGTGGGAGCCACACTAGAGGCAGATCCTTGGCTCACCGAGCCCTCACCCAAGGTTATTGGTGGCCTAACATGCAAAAAGAAGCCCACGAGTATGTCAAAAAGTGTGATTAATGTCAGCGCTTCGCTCCAAACATTCACCAGCCAAGGGGAACTCTTAATCTGCTATCTAGCCCATGGCCCTTCGCCCAATGGGGCTTGGATATCGTAGGACTCTTCCCTAAAGCTGCAGGAAACAAGAAGTACCTTCTGGTCGGCACAGACTATTTCACCAAGTGGGTCAAAGCCGAGCTGCTAGCCAATATCAGAGACGTTGATGTGCAAAAGTTTGTGTGGAAGAATATTGTCACTCGATTTGGAGTTCCTCACACTCTCATCTCGGACAATGGCCTACAGTTCGATAGCAAGGCATTCAGGAATTATTGCAGCGAGCTGGGAATTATAAATAGATACTCCACTCCTGCCTATCCCCAGGGTAATGGGCAAGCAGAAGCTGTCAACAAGGTTATAGTGAACGGCTTGAAGAAGAGGCTAGATGACGCAAAGGGAAAATGGGTAGAAGAGTTGCCACATGTGCTTTGGGCTTATAGAACTACGCCTCGCAGGTCTACTGGAAAGACCCCCTTCTCAATGACCTATGGGGCTGAAGCTGTCATTCCTTTGGAAACCGGGTTCCCAACATTAAGAACTAGCTCGTTTAGTCCGACCGGCAACAATGAGCAGCTAGAGAAGAGTTTGGATTTGATTGAGGAAAGGAGGGAGAGTGCAATGGTTCGGCTGGCACATTACCAACAAAAGCTCAGACAGGGCTACGATGCTAACGTAAAGCTAAGGCCCCTAGAGCCTGATGATCTGGTGCTGAGGAAAGTTGTGGGCACTGCAAAGAACCCGGCTTGGGAAAAATTAGGACCCAATTGGGAAGGGCCATATCATATCACTTCGGGAGCTGGCATTGGGGCATATTTCTTAGAAGACCTGAATGGTCATGTAATACCACGTTCTTGGAATGTAAATAATCTCAAGAGGTACTTTTATTAATCGAATCTTTTCTTCAGCCGATATGCCAATTTGCTACGTAAAGTGTTCTCTCAAGTGTTTAAACTTAAATCCGGTCATGCCTGTAGTCCTCGGACCAGATGATTCGAGTTAGTTAACACTCATTCACCGTTTTCTCTTAAGTGTTTAAACTTAAATCCAATCATGCCTGTAGTCCTCGGACCAGATGATTAGGGTTAGTTAACACGTTCACAGTTCTCTAAGTGTTTAAACTTAAATCCAATCATGCCTGTAGTCCTCGGACCAGATGATTAGGGTTAGTTAACACTCCGTTACAGTTCTCTAAGTGTTTAAACTTAAATCCAATCATGCCTGTAGTCCTCGGACCAGATGATTAGGGTTAGTTAACACGTTCACAGTTCTCTAAGTGTTTAAACTTAAATCCAATCATGCTTGTAGTCCTCAGACCAGATGATTAGGGTTAGTTAACACTCCGTTACAGTTCTCTAAGTGTTTAAACTTAAATCCAATCATGCCTGTAGTCCTCGGACCAGATGATTAGGGTTAGTTAACACTTCGTTACAGTTCTCTAAGTGTTTAAACTTAAATCCAATCATGCCTGTAGTCCTCGGACCAGATGATTAGGGTTAGTTAACACTCCGTTACAGTTCTCAAGTGTTTAAACTTAAATCCAATCATGCCTGTAGTCCTCGGACCAGATGATTAGGGTTAGTTAACACTCCGTTGCAGTCCTCCAGGTGTTTAAACTTAAATCCAGTCATGCCTGTAGTCCTCGGACCAGATGATTTGGGTTAGTTAACACTCAAATACGTTCGTTCCCTATGGTCCTTGAACCAAATGACACAGGTTAGTCAACACCCCCACACAGCTATTGTCACTGGGGCTTAGTGCTAAAATTCTTGATTGTGCTTAAATTGATTCTAATTTACGATTGGCTTCCTTCGTTATGTTTAATTCAAGGCCGAGTGGTAGTAACACTCTTTGTATATTTGGAAAGACATGTGAAACTTCCATAATTACTCGCTGCAATCATTACTTATTAATAACTCTTATACGGACTGTTATTTTCAGTATCAATTTCAATTACTCATACCATCAGTATGATATATTAATCAAGTTTATTCGCATTGTTATGTTATAATTGCAATGTACAGTTATATGCAACAGTAATAAGTCATAAGACATGTATCGAAAACACTAGAAACAAAAGGGAAGCCATTTCATTAATAAAAAGAAAGGGGTTTACAATTCCTTACATAAAAATAAAATTAGTACAAGTACAAAACAAAAGCCCCTATATCTAAGTCTTCGGTTTAGGGACCATAGGGTCGGCTGCCTGGTCTGTCCGAGTAGCAGCAGCTTCTGGGGCCAGGTCCTTGGGCTCAGAAGAAATCTTCCCCTTTTCCAGCTCTTTGCCCTTATCCTTGGGTGGCTCAGCTTGTTTGCCCTTGTCACCTGGCTGGTCAGACTCCTTAGAGACCCCAAGGTTGGCAGGAGGGACTTGGCTGGCCAGGGGTTGATCTGAGGCCTCTGGGAGCTGTGTAGGAGGAGGATCATCCACCGGGAGCTCTCGGATCTCAGGATCTTAGTATACGCTCCCAGGCAGTCTCAGCTCCGAGTCAGCAGGGACTCCAGCGGCGTCCAATGCTTTGTTCCAGGTTATGTCGCAATAATCTCGGCTAACCGAGGCAAATTGCTCCGTAAGCTGGGACCCGGTCTCATCCACCCCCAGCTGGTATGCTGCTTTTCTCTCAGCCTCGATTGCCTCCTTGGCCAGTTGGGCATTTTGCTCGGCCAATCGGGCGCTCTCCTTGGCTTTCTTAAGTTCAGCTCTAAGCCCTTTCACCAACTCCCTCTCGGTTGCCAAGTTGATCTCGGCCATATTCAACAACTTGCGTTGCTCTTCGGCCTGTTTTTCAACATTTTTAATACCAGCATCGAGGCTTTTCTTCTGGTTAGTCATCTCTTTGAACTCCTCGGACAGATGGGCATATTCCTCTTTCAGCTGGCCAAGAGATTTTTCCGCCTCGTTCTGAGAGTAGACCGCTGCCTGGGCATCAAGATGGTTCTTCTTATTCCACTCCTCGGCCACAAAGATCTGCTGGGTGACCTACATAATGGAAATTACGAATATAAAGCACAGAAAAAGGGAAAAAACGAAAGTTTCAGTGATTCAATTGAGCAGACTGAGCTCACTTACCATGGCTAAGTCCCTCTTAAGGGATTGGAAGAGCTCCTGTTGGTTGAATCGCCTGTAGAAGTCCATGTCATGGGGGAGGAGGAGTGGCTGCTGCAAGGCCTCAGCAACATAACCTGCCCTTCCCCCATCATAATTCCTGAGGGAGGTGTCCCAGGAGATTGGAGCGCCATCCAACTCTAACCTTGGAGACCAGATTCGAGGTCCTCCCCCTCGGCGGACATATGCCACTAAGACCTCATCTTGGCTTTCAGTGGACGAGGCCCTCTGTTTCCAGTGGTCTTTCACCACCTTCTGCTGCTTGGTCCCTTTGGGTGGCAGCGCTTGCCTTTCTTCAGTATCAAGGAGGGGCCTCTTCTTCCTCAGGTCAGGAACGGGCTTTAAGCCGAGGTCAGGAACCTGGGATGGCACTGGAGGCAGATTCACCACTGGTTGGGAAGTCCCAGTGCCTTTTTGCTCGGCCTTTTTGCCCCTACCCTTCATTAAACTCCTCAAATCCATGTCGTCGCCCGAGGAGTCTTCAGAATGAGCAGCTAGCAAAATAGGGTGAATGCTTGACTGCCTGTCGGTCTCTTCCTCGAAGTCTGAGACCTCTATCACTCGATCTCCTCCTGAAGCCTCTCCCCCGAACTGGAATTTGTTTATTTGCTCCTCTAGCGAGGAGGCGGAAGAGCCGACTGGACGAGAGGGGGTATAGCCTGAGGATTTGGATGGGGTACGGGTGCAAGCTCGTATGGCGCCAAAAAACCCTTCCAAGCAACGTCAATGCGATTAAGGCGATGATCTCCCTGGGTTATCGCGTTGCCGACTAGTTGGAAATTCTTTGGCTTTGTTGTGTATCCTAGAATAAGGGGAGCCGATCGGAGCTGCCCGTCCTCGCTCACGAAAATCTCTGATCTTAATAAAAAATTAAGGACGGCGGTGTTTGTAAGGCTGAGCCGAGGAGAAACGCGGTTTTTATCTGTTACAAGTCACATCAGAACTTTGTTAGAGACTCGAAAATAGCAACACAAGAAGAATTAAAAACCATTAAAAGACGAGGATCCTAGGCCTATGATTAGTGTGCCTAAATCTAACATGTCCCACCTGGCTCTCCATACTTGGTTGGGCAGTGAGGGCCATCATACCATGCGCCCGAGACGATCACATAGTCGTCTTTCATCCCTTTGTTGGATTTGGGGAGGCAGGAAATGAGCCTAACAATGTCGGACCGGGATTTTAAATAATATCCCGCCCCTTGCTGGCTGTGGCACTCGTACATATGTACCACGTCGAGCCAAGTGAGTCCCAATCCTAGGTGACGGTTAAGATCCTCAATTGCTCCTAAGATCCTAAACATGTTAGGCGCGCACTGCCAGGGAGTAAGCCTATGGTTTCGGAGGTAGCTAGTGGTGATGGGACCCATAGGGATTGTCATCCCCCCTTCTAGGAAGGCGATGACAGGGATCACGACTTCTCCCATTTTCCGATCAGTCAGTATTTTCTCTGGAGAGCAATACCTCACCCCCACGTTTGGAGGTATGCGATATGTGGCCCTAAATTCGTCCAACTGGGTAGGACTGTCCACCCGATACTAGAGTTTACCCATTACGCTTAAACGGAAAAATGGAAGCACTGAGTGTAGCAACCAGGGAGTGACCGTTCAAAGGGCGAGAAAGTTGGCCGAAGAGAGGACTGAAGGCTCGAGAAGATGAAAACTTACAGGAACTGAACTGGAAATCGATCTTCGAACGTGCAGAAGGATTCTTGATGATTTTGGGAAAGATTGTAATCGGCGACTGAAAGAGCTCGGAGCAGTTGTGCGCTTGTTCTTGTTGGATGGTCTGGGAGTTGCAAAATAAGGAAGGAATGACTTCCTCTGAGATTTTATACGAGGTCAAACGAAAGGTCAGGGGCCATCCCGCCCAAATTCTGAAGAAAAAATCACATCCGTTGGATCTACAGCCCACCGTTGGATGCCAAAGACAAAACGCCGCCTGAAGTAAATGACAGTGCCTCGGGGAGACTGAAACGACAGCGGTATTAATGAAGCGCCTACTTCTATGCCCACACGCGTGTAAGTTCCGATATTTTTGTCATTTCAAACTTCTACTCCGTGACAAGTCAAAATCCTACTTTTTCTCTTCGGATGCGAGGGAAAAACTAAAATTTTGAGGGGCTATTGTGGGGGTGAAAAGCCCAACCTAACGTATTGGGCCCAGGACCCTATTTGAAGACTACTGTTTGTCCGAAGAGATGAGAACACTCGAGCAGAAGCCCATGTAAAAGCATGTCTGGAGAGGAGCATGGTTATAATCCGAGGAGACATTCAATTGTCCGAGGAGTCCATTATCCTCGGATCCGAAGAAACTTGGTCCGACAGGCATCTAGGAAGCTCAAATGATCCCCCTGACAAGTGTAATGATGGAGATGAACCTCAGGCACACATGAGGACAGCAGGAACGGAGAAATATCTAGGAGACAAACTTCAACCACCACATTAAATGCACTGCACCTACTTCCCTAGCCGCATTAATGTGGAGAAAACCCTTGAACAGTGCACTCAGCTACCGCCACTCACACAAGGCTAAATAGGATACGTGATGGGACATGCACTCAAGTAGGCGTTTAGATGATGAACAAGTAGACGATGAAGATGAAGGGAGGGGGTACTATATAAGAGGGAAAGCCTTCTGCTAATAGGGGATCGAAAAAAAAAAAAGTTAGAAAGGAGAAAACTCCATTATTGTAGCTCTAAGAGTTGTAGCCCACGTTCATTCAATAAAAATCCCTCTTCGGATATCTGTGTTTGCATTTGTCCGAGCACGATTGAATGCTAATTTATTCACAAGTACTGCAGTCCAATACTGTTTAATTCATTACTAGCCTAGCTCTTTCACCCACCCTCTACAAATTTATTGTCTTGGGTTCATTTGGCTCACAATCCATACCTTTTGGGCTTGGGCTACAAAAATTGACCCTACAGTACCTATTAAACCCAGCCTGGACATTAACCTAGTTTACTGAGTCAAGTCACTAGTCATTGGTTCAACCAGCGAGTTACTAATCGAATAGTAGGGTCAAATAAAAAAAATTAATATATATATATATATATATATATATATACGTTTGAGAAATTATAACATAAATATATAAATTAAAATAATAGGTATGTGCCTAGTCCATTTAAATACCTGAACCAATCAAGGTGTCGGGTCACTAGTTTTTGATTCGACTGGCTGGGTCAATCTAAGTTTAATAACTATGATCACCTCAACATTATATTGTGTCAACTATATAGGCTTTTTTTTCTTCAATGAAAGTATATATATATATATATATATATATATATATATATATATTAGAAATGATATTATCCTACTAAATAATTAATACTCATTTTAGCTATCAATATGTAATTTCACCTATTATAATAATAATAATAATTATTATTATTATTATTATTATTTATTGAATTTCACTTATTATTATTATTATTATTATTATTATTATTATTATTATTATTTTACTTTTTGATGGGTTCACTTATTATTTTGGTTATTAGTATTTAATAATTTTATACTAGGGTTTTCATTCACACGCTCTTTTTACATCATATAATTAGACTGAGAGAGAGCTCTTCTTAGGTTTTCACCCATTCCCGATTTGAACTTTCTTGCACACACGGCAAGTCTGATCGCCCTCGCCCGGGTTAGTAACAGTAGTGCAAATATTGCATTTGATGTCACCAGGTTGCATCGCACGATGCACATCGCGTTGGTGGAGGTCCAATTCGCAAGATATGTATGCAGATCCACGTTTGCTCGGGTTAGTGTGGATCTGCGTACATATCTTTCGAATTGGACCCCCACCAACGCGATGTGCATCGTGCGATGCAACCCGGTGACATCAAATGCAATATTTGTGCTACCGTTACTAACCCAGGCAAGGATGATCAGACTTGCCGTGTGTGCAAGAAAGTTCTAATCGGGAATGCCGAGGGTGCAAGAGTGGGTGACGGCTGTGGCGATGGCGAGGGTCAGGGTCAAGGTCAAGGTCAAGGTTAGGGCGAGGACAATGGTGATGAGGAGGGCAAGGATGAGGATGCGGCGGAGGATGGCAATATCAAGGATGCGACAAAGGAGGGCTATGCGGCGGAGGAGGGCGAGGGCGCGGCGGAGGAGGGATATGTGGCGGAGGAGGGCGAGGGCGTGAGGTATATCTCTAGCCTCTTTATCTTCATAGTTTTCTTAAATAATTGTTCTGTCAAAAAGGGGTCTGAAAATTGTATGTCATATAATATTAGGAGGTGTATATATATATATATATATATATATAGTTGTCTCATCTAAGTGTGTGAAATATATTGGATTTGATTTTTTAAGTACACGCTTGGAGAGTGTTGTATGGTTCCAAATTAAGAACAATCATCAAGGGCCCTTCTCTTAAAGGGTGTGGAGTACTCTGATAATGATTTAATTTTTGTTTTCATAGATGCTAATTAAATAGGAACTGACAATTTTGGTGTGATATCATAGCTTTATCAGCTGGCAAGCTTGTTACATTTTATAAGATCACTACTCCGTTGTAAAATTTAATGAAACTAGTATTGGACAATTATAGCCATCGACTCTTTATCTTTTTGGTAACGAGAATTATTAGGACTATTATAAATTTTAATATTACAATTATTAGGACTCTTTATCTTCAATATTTTATTTGTTGCAATATCTTGCAAAAACTTTGTTGCCAAAGATTAATCCCTCCTGCTTTTTATTTGTTGCAATACTTTATTGTTCAAATAAAGTATTTTTAATAATAATAAAAATATTTTATTCCAACAAATATTTTGCAACAAAATTCTATTGCAACAAAATTTTTGTTGTAATAGTCTATTGCCACAAACTTTATTACAACTATGGGCAACAAAATTTTTTCGTTGCAATAGAGGTTTATTGCAACAATTATTTCTTTATTGCAATGGTGGGCAACAAAATTTTTTCATCAGAATAGATTTTTATTGCAATAATTCCAAGTTTATTGCAACAAATAATTTTGTTGCAATAAGGTTTTTTTTTCTTGTAGTGATACATGCTCTTACGAATTCTCTAATTTCACTTCTATTTATTGATACTTATTAATTAAACATATATCATACATACATTTTTTTTTTTCATAGCATTGCACCTGTTAGTGACTAGTTTTTATTATAGTTTCTTGTTATCATTGTTTTTTTTTTTTTTTTTTTTTTTTTTTTTTTCTCTCTCTTTCTAGGTTCGAGCCATTCAAAATTTTCAAAACCCATCTCTAATAACATATATTGGCCGAGACAGATACTTTACAATCTGCAATTCACAATCATCATTGTAAGTTGTTAATGGATAATTTTAGATACCTTTTTATTATAGGGTATTACCACTATAAAGAGTTATGTACTTGCTTACAGGTATGGGTAAAGAAGCTTGTGGAGGATCTTTGTTAAAAAAATTTATAACATATATTGGCTGGGACAGATGCTTTACAATCTGCAATTTGCAATCATCATTGTAAGTTGTTAATGGATAATTTTAGATACCTTTTTATTATAGGGTATTACCACTATAAAGAGTTATGTACTTGCTTACAGGTATGGGTAAAGAAGCTTGTGGATGATCTTTGTTAAAAAAATTTATAAGCAAGATTTCAGTTGATCCATATTATGTTTCAGAATTTTCTGAATTATTACCCTATAATTTCCTTTTGATTTTAAGCTTTAATATATATTTTTTTCCTTCGAAGTTATTCAAAAGTAGTTTGCTTATGTGGATTATTATTAATACGTGTGTGAATTTTCTATAATTTTTTCCCCAAGTGCTTTTGGAAAGAGAAAAGCAGGTCGTGGAGGTTGAAGAATAGGAACTTGTAGGACAGAATACACCTTATAGTTTTTTTAAAGCATTAGTTAATAGATTAGTAAGGTGTGAAGAATCAAACGGGCAAATGGAGGAAATTTTTATTTGTACAAGATATATGACGATACTAGTGACTTCATTCATAATTACATATCATTTTTTAATGTTTAAAATATCAATGATTTAACATCTCACTACTTATCTTTGTACTAAAGGATGTTCCTGTTCAACGAATTTAGTTTGAAAATGTTGTCCTTCTCTTTTATGAGAAGCATGAGTATTAAATTTCAATTTTATTGAAAAACAACTAATTCAGGTTTGATTGATTGCCTAAATTAAGTGTGCTATTAAAGTATATTACTTTTTGTTGCAATAGGGACTTAAAAAATACGATTATATTACATCAATATTTTATTTCTTGCAATATCTTGCAAAAATTTTGTCATAAAAGATTAATCCTCCTACTTTTTATTTGTTGCAATAAAGTATTTTTAATAATAATAAAAATGTTTTATTGCAACAAAATTTTTGTTGTAATAGTCTAATGCCACAAACTCTATTCAACAAAATTTTTTGTTGCAATAGGGGTTTATTGCAACAACTATTACTTTTTTGCAATGGTGGGCAACAAAATATTTTCCTAGCAATAGATGTTTATTGTAACAATTTCAAGTTTATTGCAACAAAAAATTTCTTTGCAATAAGGCTTTTTTCTTCTAGTGTATGGATCCTCTTCTTGTGGAATTTTATCAACTCAGCAAATCTAATGACAAAGTTATAAAGAGGTGGTGAATCTTCTTTTAGACATATTTGTCTATTGATAATAACCTATCCCAAATTAGATATGACTTACAAGAAAACCCACCCATCCATCGTCACGTCGAATGTAAGAGACATAATTTCCATCTACTTGCAACACCACCCCATACGATGTATAAAACTTTCTCTGTCAAATAAAGTTTTTAACACTAGCTATTGATGTTGTACTAATCACTAATTGACTAAAGAAAAGCAAGTAAATAAACAAAGTAAATAGTAGCATACTGTTCTGTCAGCATCTTTGAGAATGATATTAGTTTCATAAATGAATGATTCATTTTCCAACTGTCGATCATTTGCAACCGATTTCTTCGGTTTGAAGACCAAAATTTGTGGCAGCTTACTAAAATAGTCAGTTTTCTCCACTTTACCAATACTGCAGGATGTACAATCACGATCAATGATTCTGCTAACACGTAACTGCCTAACGGCTTCTGTAACTGTAAGTCCTTCAATGTCATGCAAATCAATGGCTTCATATTCAGTGGAATGCTTCAATGATTTTGAACACAAGGGGAAGTAGTGCTATATTTGGACTATCGTCAAAGTTGTGATATATGGAGGGCCATTCCTCATTGCTTGATGGGTGCATTTGGAGTGAAATAAATGCAAGGAGCTTTAAAAGATGTGAGTAGGCTTCTTTAGAATTAAAAACAAAATCTTGAAAACTTTTAGCATTCATTGTAATTTTAGATCTCCTATATAACCACAACTAGTATACTTTTTTTAGTACACAGAAAGTATATTAGTTGTGGTTATACAAGAGACATTGTACATGTAAGGATGAGAAGTTGTATATGTAATTAGTCTATAATAATCGTTAAAACAATTGTTAATTATAATAACACAAATTTGTAAGTGCATACACTCTATCAAGGCATCCTCAATTTTCAATTGGTTTTGCTCTAGGAAGCACGAGTGCGGCTAAATGATAGTTGTACCTGTGTTGGACGTGGCTGGACGCAAGGTGTAGCCTGGATGCAGTTGCACACGCGTCCCAGACAAATTTATTTATTTTTAAATTCAATACAGTCGAGAAAAAAATCGAATTTCAGCCTAAAAGTGAAAATCGGGTGAAATAAAGAAAATACAAAAGAAAAACAAAGTAAACAGTAAAAAAAATAACGAGTGTTATTATCGCCATTATTCTGGCAGCTATCTTGTGCTACCTGAGATGGAGTCAGGATTCCAATTGAGGGGGGGGGGGGGGGGGAATATGAAACCTTTTTTTTTTTTTTTTTTTTGGAAACTTCAAATTAGTAGTTAATTAGTATTGACAAAATATCAACAAATGAGAAAACACTAGATAATTGTAGCTAAGTAAATAAGAATATAAAAAGAATAACAAAGGCAAAATATATATGATAAATAGGCAAAGAAGAAACCAAATATCACCTAAGTTCTAAGCTATTAAGTTAAAAAAGAAAAAAGAAAAAAGACTCCAATCCATACACAAACAATTACTAATTATAAATTTATAACTTCTAATCATGAAATTAACTAATTGCATATATGTGCATTGATAATTGAATAATGTATCACGGCCCATGTGTTGTAGCATTTTTAATTTTCTTATTTATTTTTTTTAAGAATCTTAATCTTATTATTATAGTAGTTGTTAAGTATTCCACAGGGTAATTCTAATACTCAGTTAGTCAATGGTATATGAATTTGGATATAAACCTTCCAAACTAGAAAGAAGAGAAAGCAACCCCACTAAGGCCACTAACCTCACTACGCCATACGCACTAAACTCAATACAAAAAACTTAACTTTATTCATGTTGAAATCAAATGTAGAATACGAAAGAGTGAGAGAATGACCCTAGAAAGTAAACCAGAAGAGAGAGAGGTTCTTTGAGAGAGTACCAAAATTTTTAATTGCTAGGAGAGAAAGAGATTCAAGCTGGAGGAATGAAGAAAAAAAAATTGTACTAAAAACAATTTGGTAAGAGGAAAAGGGAAAAAAATATATATCAATTTTTTGCCTAGAGGAAAAGATTTTATTAAAATAAATACCTCAGAAATTACATCAACAAGGCTTGCTGTAATGACATCAATATAATTTCTTCCTTAACTCGGAGATGGATGTGTGTTTTTAGTGGTAATAAAATTTGATGAACAACTTAAAATTTAAATTTAACTGTTTTTGTTTTGTTTATTTTTTATTTTTTATTTTTTATGTTTTTAGTTTCTAGTAATGCGATTTGTTTATTCTTTTTTTTAAGAGAGCAGCTCTCTTATATAAGTATTAGAGACTTTACCAGTTAAACTAACTGAAATCCACCTAATAATGCAATTTGTTAAATTAATAACTATAATAATAAAAATAGTATATATATGTTATTTGTTCAAGTCTAGGCCCAAACTAGAAGCTGGGCCACATTGTATGCTGAGCTTGGTAAAAAGAAAACGACGCTAAAAAACCGACACCGTTTCAGTAATTTTCAAAATATTTAATAAATAAAAATTATTATTTTATTATTATTTTAAAATTAAAAAAGAAAAGAAAAGTAAATTGCAAATAACACCTTCTAAATTTGGGATTGTTTGGATTTTATACTCCAAACTTTAAGAAATTTAATTCTACGCCTTGAAATTTGGTTCCTTTGGTAAATTCACCCCAGTTAATTTTTGCTATTAAATTGACACATTATTGTGTTGACCTGTTTTATTTTTTTCCTAATCAGGTCAAAACGATGCTGCTGTTTCAAAACGGTGCCGTTTTTGCCAAACTTTGAAACACAAAACTCAAAGCGGCACCGCTTCAGCCAAGCTCTAAACCCCAAATAAAAATCACCCCCCACGAAGACAAACAAACCTTAAGCTCGCGTGAACCCAGACCTTCAGCTCCGTCGTCGAAGGCTCTAGGCGGCGGCGGCGTCAACGGCGACAGTGATGGCGAAGGCGATAGTGAGCTGCTCTTCTCTTTCTCTCTCTCTCTTCCCTTTACAACTTGCATTCTTGTAAAGGGAAGAGAGAGAGAGAGAAAGAATAGGGATATGAGTGTATCTCTACTGCAAACTTCAATTCTAAATATTGAAATTCTTCTTAGTTTTACAGTTTATCCATGTAGCGGTGTTTCCTATAGATGCTTTTGTAGGTTTTTCACTTCTTTGCATAGGGCTATGTATTTAATTTCTTGCATTTCATCATTATTCAGTGATATGTTTAAACTATGGTTATTAAGAAATTTAATCTGAATACATAATTGGTTACTTAATCAAGTTGATTACAATTTGAGTAAAATCAACCAAGGATCCAAAACACTTTACTTTCTACCCTCTTGCCAATCTGAGTTTCACTTTAGTCTCTCTGCAATTTAATGGTAAAAACTTTCACTTTCATGTGATTTCAATCTCAGATATATTATCTATGCAAAAAGCCTTCATGTAACTCACCCAATCACTTTTGAATTAAAAAAAAAAAAAACCCTCATAACCCTTTTCTCTAACTGTTCTAAATCCACCACAAGCAGACAGACAAAAATTCCAAATTTTCCTACATCATTTATAGCTATATGAATAACTGAGTGTGAAAATGTGGTAGGAGGATATGGTCTAGTTTGGATATCTGCCTATATGGTGAGTAATTTCTACTTGTTTGATGTGGCTGTTTGGACTTAGAGAGAAAGGAACTCATGCTTATTTGAAGATAAAGAACGTTTGGTGGATCAACTTAAGTCACAGTTGGTTGGCACTTTATCTGATATACTTTCAAGCTAGCATGTTTCTTTGTTAATCTTTCTTTTCTTTCCTTGTTTTTAGGATTCTGTAGTACACTACCAGTATACTTGGACCTTTTTTTTTCCTCTCTCTCCTATTCAATAAAATTTTTATTTACTGATAAAAAAAAAATAAAAAAAAAATCAGATACAACACATGAGAGTGACTCAGGAACCAAAATACCAGAAAAAGTTTAGTTCAAACAAAACCTGGCATCCTTGCACTCCCTCTTACACTTCTAATATAGTTAATATTCTGATCTAGTTCCGAACCTACCAATTTTCTTGTGTTGTGCCTTTCCCTTCCTCCAAGCAGCATCAATATTGATCTTAATCCAGCCCCAGGGGACACTACCCTTCTTCCTTACCCCTTACTATACTATACTTATCATTTGCATTCTTCAGGCAAAACTTGCCATAGCAGCCTTAATTTTCCTATGGAATTCCAGAGGGTCCAACTTTGCTTTTTTACATAGCTTCAAGCTATGCATCCTCCATACTTTGTTGAAAACAGAGAAGCATTATGGGAAAATGCTTGTATACAATAATAAATTATTCCAGTGAAATATGTCTATGAAATGTGTTTTATGTGACCCATAACATATAATGGAATCTAGAGAATAAATAAAACACTCCATATGTCTTCCATTCTGCTTCTTCAATTGGAGTCAAATGTCAATATAGGACAAAAGTGAACTGTATTTACAGGTCTTGAAAACTGTATTAATTGAGTTTTGACCTCTGTTATTTTGTAACAATTTGGTGTCACTGCAGATTTTTGAAATTATGACTTGGGTTTATACTTTATAGTAATACTTTCTTGTTTGTATCATTTGCAGCTTGTTATGACTTGGGTTTTTTTTCATGAGAAAAATGGAAGTCATTTTTTCAAATGAAGATTTAGCAATGGAAATTTTAAGTCGCTTGTCAGCTAAGAACCTTTTAAGGTGCAAGTGTGTCTCCAAGAGGTGGAAGAGCCTTATATCTGATCCATCCTTTGTGCGTATTCACCATCAGAGGTCAAGATGCATTTCAGGACTCCTTGTTCAAGAGTTTAAGGAGTAAGAGGGGAATTTATGTGGAGCTGATTTTTTCCTTTACGCTAGTGTTAATGGTGAATTGGGCATATTTAAATTGATGGAAGAAAGTTTCCCTCGACCGACTTCTGTCATTATGGCTTCATGTGATGGACTCATCTGTTATAGAAGTCGTCGAACTAGGCATGTAGAGGTGCTGGAGATAGGTTTTTGGAACCCAATGACCCAGGAACGGTTAACCTTGAGACCCACTGACTGTCATGTTGTTAACGTCTTTGGATTGGCTTTCTAACCATTTGGTTCTTCAGCAAAGATGATGCCTTGCTTTAAAGTGGTCAGCATTCAGCGTCCAAAACATGATCAAAATTCCTACTCCTTTGTGATCTACTCATCGGAGACAGGGAAATGGAAAACTTCCCTTGAAGTGTGCTATTGCAAGGATGAGCTTCACAAGAACAAACATATTTATGTTAATGGAAGGTTTTACTGGTTGACGAGGAATCAGAACATTATCACTTTTGAGGTGGATGAGGAGTTATCTGGAGTCATTACAGTACCAGGTCCTAAATGGTTGGATAGAGATGCAGTGAGATTGGCTTGCCTTGGGGATTCAGATGGGTATCTTCATTATGTGTGTGTAGATATGTCTGAACATAGGGTCTGGATGTTAACAGATCCTTGCAAGCCCATTTGGGTTCTTAAGCACCATATAAATATAGATCAATTTGGTGAAGAATCAAGGGATCGGTATCTCCATCGTGTACGAAACTCTCCTGAAATGATTGGGAATTATTTTGTAGTGGACGCTCAAACTTTCCATGATGAAGTTGTGTATTTGTCTATACAAGGTAGGTTATGTTCGTATGACTTCAAAACTGGAAGGCTAAGATCCTTCTTTTATGGTTTGTACCTGAGGCATCAAACTAAAGTTCAGGCGACTGTGCTCCCATATTCACCGACCTTGGCAACAATTGGCATTCCCTGGTTGAAACAGAATTCTGGTAGTGCTTCTATTTCTTTTGCTTCAACATCTTTTAATTACCAAGGAAGACCTAGAAAAAAATTGAAAACAAGGAAGACCTAGAGAAAAATTGAAAGAACCCTTAAGGTCACCACATTTTTAAACTGCTGCTCATTGAAATGGAAGTAATCAGTGCATTTATGTAAATTAGTAAGCATGGACTGGTCAATTTCATTGGTGTAAGTTTTTCTTTGTCATGGCCCCATGGAGGATGCTGTTTGCCTGTGACACTAATTTCTACTTATTTATTTATTTCTTCTTGTATTGGTTGCTAAGATTATATGGGATTTGTTGAACTTTTGGTTTCCAAGTAATTGTGATTCTTAATTTTTAACCAATTGATAGAGCATGAGCATATTGCTTTGCATGTTTGTTGCAGATCAATTGTAACAAATTTTTTGTATCTTTACTGTTTTCATTTTCCTAGTTAAAATGAGATTTTGTGTTGTTTTATTTTTTCTAGTTGAATTTATGATATTTCTCCTTTTCTACTTGAATTAGGATTCTGTGTTGTTTTTCTTTTCCTAGTTGAAGTAGAAGTTCATTATTTCTTTGTTAAAGGAGTAGGAGAAAATCTCTACATTCTCTTTTGGGAGTGACGGACCTGATGGATTCAGGTTATTTTAATATTTAAATTTCCTGGTTTGTTGTGCAACAAAATGTGTGCTTGGCAGTGACTTCCTTATTCCAATCTGATGGATTTCTTGGAGAAGAAAATTCCACTATGATTATTTTGATCCGCAATGTTGAGAACCTGTCAAGAGTTGATGATTACAACAGTCATATATCATGTTGAAATGTGCAATATAAGTGTATTTCCAAAATCCTTGCTAATAGACTCTATGTCTGCTAGAATGAAATTATTAACTCTGATTTTTTTTTTTTTTTTTTTTGATAATCGAATTAACTCTGACTTTGTCAAGGGGATGAGTATCTTTGAAAACATCCTGCTTGCTCATGAGTTGGTGAGGGGTTATCGCTGAAAGTTTAGGGGTGGTAAAATTGATCCAAAAGTGCAACCACTTTATGACTGATTGCGAATTCTCAAAACCCTAACGTTTCACCAAAGCCAATCACCAATTACGAATTCCTTAAACGAGAGCTCTTGAGGATCCTATCATGAATGAGAAACAAAGTGTCCTGAGTTGGCAAGAACGTTGGCATTCTTCCGTATTACAACACATGGTTTTCCAATTTTCTTAGTGCTTTAGAGCTAGGGTTTCTGGGATCTTGGTTTCATCTGTTCATTGTGTTCTTCAAAAAAAAAAATTTCTCAGTGTTTGTTTCTGGGTAATATATAAGTTTTTAACGTTTGTAATTATGTATATGAATGAATGTTAAATGGGTGGCATGCGTGGTTTGGGTGGGATGGGTTTTTAGAGGTATTTTTTTCTTTTGATAAGTAAGGTTTATCATAAGCCCAAAATATTCTATGATTATAAATGGAGGTTTGGTAGGATACACTTAAGTTTGGGAAGGGTATTAGACAAGGGGTTCTTTTTCCTCTATCTTTTTGTCCTTGAAATGGAGGCTTTTATTAATATAACTCGATCCAGATTCAGTGAATCTCAGAACTTCAAGTTCCATCCCAATGTGCAGGGCAATGAATTACTTATTTGACCTCTATAGATGATCTTTTCCTTTTTGTAGTTGCCGATCTACCTTTAAAACAACTGATAAGGGATGCCCTGAAGGAGTTCAATGGTCTCTCTGGTTTTTCTATAATTTGGAACAAGAGTGGGGTATTTTGTTCTGCAATTCAAAGCAGGAAACCTCCCAATCATATTTTTTGAAAAACCTCTGTATCAAGCTTAGCTTAAAGGATTGCAATCCTCTAACCGAGAAGATCACTGCTAGGCTTAACTCTTGGATTGCAATCCTCTTTCTTAGGCAAACTCCTAATTCACTCGATGCTGCATATATAGCATCCAGATGTACTAGTGAAGAATGCTCAAGCAGTGCTCCCAAAGTGGGATCAAATATGTACTAAAAATGGAAGGTTTGGGGCTTAGAAGTGTGGAATATTGGAATATGGCAGTACTTATAAGTCACATTGAATATGTCCACTCAAGCTGGTTTCTTGTGGGTAGCATAGGTCCATGAGGTGTTGTTGAAGGGCAACTGGGTAAATGCGTCTAGATAGTGATGGTCCCCAAGAGTGTACATAGGGGTGGTGGAAATTATTGAAACTTAGGGAAGTGGCTAAACAGTTCCTATTCTATAACGTTTTGGTATGAAAGAGATTTTTTTTTTAGTCTATGATGTAGTAAATGCCATTGAAGCTAAGTTAGTTTAGTTATTGGTTTGAAGAATAAGGATCAAATCTGGAAGCCAACAATATCTAAAAACCTGGTTAGAATCCAGGGCAAGCTGAATCTGCTGAAGGTTAAGGAAAAGTACAAATGCAATCAATCTTCCTTGAATCTATAATTAACATGCACATGTCTCTATATACTTGCGGAAATGTGTAGATTTATACACATTATGGCAATCACAACGCTTACGCATCATATATATAGCACTAAACTAATCTATGCAATGAAATAATACTCATGTGAGTATTATGTGATATTTTAGCATTAAATTAGGCATAAAAAGATAGAATATGAATATCCATTACATTGAATCTATTTGTTAGTTTTTTTAATTAATTTAAATAATTTGTATTAATTTCACTTTTAATTCACTTATAATGATTTAAATATTATGTAAATGTCCAGTATAAATTATAAGTTGTTGTTAGACTCATAAATAGTGAAACTTTAACCATATAGTAACCATTTTGTGCGTCTAAAATTTTAGAATTTAACTTAAAAAAGAATATCAGTTTTTGAATTATGTTATTACTTTCACAATTGATTAATTATACACAATTTTATGAAAAGTAATAAGTTACTACAAAAATAATTTAAAGTCACACTTTTGAAAGTATTTTTTTTTTTACTTTTTTTTCTCTCTTGATATATTTTATATATATATATATATATATATCAAGAGAAAAGAAAAGGAAAAAAAATAAGCAATTATATTAAGGAGAAATGTTATGTTTACAACATTTTCACAACTAATCTTATATGGCAGATTGTTGTTTACTGTTACTAATTGGTAAGAAAGTAATTACCTGTTGTTACTAGTGCATTAAACATTATTTCAAGTTTTTTTTTTTAATAATTTAATAGTTACAATAATAGGGGAGGGAGATTCAATCCTTGGTTCTCTTAATAAAGGAGAAAAAACTAGGCCATGAATTATAAACTCTCATTTTTTTCAAATTTGGAACTTAAAGTTATAAAAGATTAGCATTTTGCAATGACAAAGTCAGAACTTATTTTCAAGGAGGGCCAATGTTATATAGTGATATGAAAAAATTTGGAGTTAGAAACTTATCTACGTGATTATTTGTACTAAAAATTCTTGATCCACTGACAACACAATAAAAATCACAAGCTGATTAAGAAGGTAAAAAATGTGAAAAAAATAAACTTCATGATTTGCCATCAATTAATTCATGATAATCAATATAAAAAAATTTCCGTCTCTAGTAAAAAAAAAAAAAAAAAAGATGAAGAAAAAGATCCACCATCAATTTACATAAAATATTAATACCATTGTCATAATATTTCTTCACAAATTTATTAAAAATCCAAATATGACATTTGTTGATATTTATACTTTCTAAAGAAAAACTAAATGATAAAAAAAAGAAAAAGAAAAAAAGAGAGTTGTGAAAAGTAGATGAACAAGATATTTGTAATTAAAACATTATAATTAGGTGGTTCTAGTAAGTCTATAAGCTAAATAAGAGCTTTGTAGCTTAATTTGACACGTGAAATGCTTTGGTGTTTAGTAGAGAAATCGTTTGAGTTGCAGGGTTAGCAGTACATTGTAAAAAAAAAAAAAAAATCCACCATCAATTTACATAAAATCTTAATAATAAACATAATATTTAACTATTAGTTTGAAAGAGATCAAAATAGTATAACTTAAAAATATATTAATGTAATAAAAAAATATTAGTTATAATAGAGCAATACAAAATACAGTATATAATTAAATATTAAGAAGGTAAAAAGAATAAGAAAAATCATCTTTATTTTATTAAATTAAAAAAAAATTATTATGAAGTAAAAAAAAGGAAGTAAAAGGATATTTTGCTAAAAAATAATAAATTTAGAGACACTACTTTTTTACCATTTTTTCATAATTGTTGAAGTAATATAGGTGGGTTTTGAAGCATAGATATGAGACAATTCAAAATGTCATTACTAGTATATGAGTTTTAAACACAAATAGTGTGGTCTGAAGAAAAACTAAAATGGCATATCCACCTTGAAATGCAAATGTTGTGACTTTATCATATTAAATTTTTCTGTAAAGATTTTTGTAACTCAACTAGTTGACACCTTCTAGTATTTCCAATAGAGACATTCATATTTCAAATTCTCTTATCCACAGCTTTAAAAAGTATGACAAAGTCAGAGCAAGAGAGAAATGACAAAATACAGACAATACAATGCTGTTATCTTTTTGGAATGTCTCTAAAAAAAAAAATCTTTTTGGAATTATTATATACCTTTTCGGAATATGAGGACTTGGGAAGAAAAAATAGGGATGATTAGTGTATTTTATTATTGGCACAATATTGATCCTTATTGATATTTCAGTCTCATTGACTCAAATGTCAAGATTGAGTAACATCCACGGAATAGAAAGATTCATGCTTTTTGCATTGGAGGTGGAAGTGACCAAGATGGAGATAGTAATCAATGATTGGCTCTTGTATGAAGATGATGGATAGTATAATTTTGTAAAGAGACTCGAGTGTTTAGAATTATTTGAATGTTTAAAAACTTTTAGAGATTTTAACTTTTGAGATGATGATTTCAGAAAATGAATCAAATGATCATATAGAAAGACTTTTGAGTTATAAATGTACTCTGTGTCTAATTGATTCAAAAAAATGTACATTAATAAAATAAAGGTAAAAATCTATTTTGCAACAAAATTATTGCAACAAATATATATATATATATATATATATATATTACTTTTTTTTTGCAATAGGGACTTAAAAATATTATTATTTTACATTAATATTTTATTTGTTGCAATATCTTGCAAAAACTATGTCGCAAAAGATTAATCCCTCCTACTTTTTATTTGTTGCAATGTTTTTCTTTTGTTCAAATAAAGCATTTTTAATAATAATAAAAATATTTTATTGCAACAAAATTCTATTGCAACAAAATTTTTTTTGTAATAGTCTATTTCCACAAACTTTATTACAACGGTAGGCAATGAAATTTTTTCATTGCAATAGAGGTTTTATTGCAACAATTTTTTCTTTATTGCAATGGTGGGCAACAAAATTTTTTTGTTGCAATAGATGTTTATTGCAACAATTTCAAGTTTATTGAAACAAATAATTTCATCGCAATAAGGTTTTTTTCTTGTAGTGATACATGCTCTTACGAATTCTCTAATTTCACTTCTATTTATTGATACTTATTGTAGGGACCGCATTTTTGGTGCCCCAGGCCCAACGGAGCTGGGTCAAGGGCCCAACGAGCCCCGAACAATGAATTTGTAGAGAGTGGATCGAAGGTCTAGGCGCCGGCCGGCGCTCACGGGGCGTGGGCTCCGTTCTCTTTTTATTTAATGAAAAGCTTAGAGCGATTTACAATTGGGGGATGCTCCTCGGACCACGGCCGAGGAGGCTTTTCTCCCCTTTGGACTCCCTCTTTTTCCTCCGGGCCCCCTTTTCTGGGGGATTCCCTTACATTATATATCCTTTACCCATCTAATCCTAGCCCTACACTTGTTGAGCGATCAGGACATTTGCTCAGGCGCTTGTCCCATCAGCCGCCCTCTCAGTCTCTTGGAGAGTCGCAGCAACCAAGGCGACGCTAGTGTGAAGTCCTTTCCTCATTAATGCGGCCAGGGCAGTTGTCAGGTACACTTAATGTGGAGGTGACTGCTCGTTACGAGCTTCTCCCCCAAGTCCTCGGACGCCCGACGATGGGGTCGTTCTTGGCACGTTCTGTTTGTGCCTGGGCTTCTTCTTTTCCTCCTCGGATTTCAGGTGCCTCTTTGGTTTGGGCCTTCGGCCTAGGAACGAAGTGGGCTGGGTCGCAGGATTTCTTGGCCCCACAATAGCCCCTCAAAATCGTGCTATCCGCATCCTCGGGCGGAAAGGAGGATTTTGATGTCCTCGGGCCTGCCACGCGTCCCGTTAAGTCTGATCCCCTGTCAGTTCCGGAGCCCTTTCATCTGCCCCAGATGCGTTACTGACGCTTCGAAGGGCGTGACGTTTCCTTTATTAAATCCAGGCGGCTCTGTGTCCCCCACGTTCAACGGGAGGATGACGATCCAACGGTGGGGATTCGCCTGGCAGTTGGGGATGGAAAAACCCGCACGACCCCTTGATTGGTGGGTATAAATGCCCATTTGAAAAGCTGGTTCCTCTGTTCATTCGCACACAAGAGTCTACATCTCCAACATATAAAGTTGGTCCGAGGAGCTCCTACGCATTTCTGTAAGTCATCCTCCCTCTCTTTGAACTTCCTCTTTTTCATTTGCTCTCTCTTAGCTTGCTTAGGCATTGTTTGGGATGGGCATATTTAAGAAGTATGTCTTCACTGAGGAGGCGATGGAGAAATTCATTGCCGATTATAAGATACCTGCCAACATGGGCTTGAGGTATTGCGCGGAGGGCGAGTGGCGCCTTCGGAGGCAGGAGGGCGAGGTGGTGATACCTATCGTTGCCTTCGTTGAGGGTGGCATGAGAATACCCATGGGGCCAGTGATGAGGGACTATCTAACGCACTTCCGGCTAGCCCCCACCCAGTGTGCCATCAACGTCTTTAGGATTCTGGGCTGTGTGGATGCCCTAAACGAGAAGATGGGATTGAGGTTGACCCACCATGACGTCAACTGGTGTTATAACCTCCAGTGCTTGAAGGGTGAAACTTACTATCTAAAGACCAGGGATGACAGAGTCCGGCTCATTCAGTGCCTCCCTGAGTCCAGCAAGGGGTTGAACAAGGACTTCCTCATCGTATCCGGAGAGTGGCACGATGGCCTTCACTGCCCGACGACGGAGGGGACCCCAGGTGGGGCAATGGGAAGATGGGGAGAGGGTTCTCAGACCCTGATCAGCTCCATTTTTAATTCGCCCACTTCTTTTTGTACCGTTTGGCTTCTAATGTGAATGTGATTCCTCTTGCAGATCCACACGCCTTCACGCGCCACTTCAGCCTGATCAATCGGGAAGACTTGCAAGAGGCGCTGAGGGCTGAGGTTTTCGTGAACGAGGCCGACAATCAGGTTAGGGCCGCTCACCAGATCTTGAGATACGACCCGGCTCACAAGTCGTTTGCGGCGCCGAAGTATGTGATCAGAGCAAAGGATCTTCGGCTTCGAAAAATAACCGTGACCGAGGACGGGTTTCGGTTCCCCGAGGTGCCCTCTACATCAGAAGGCGTAACACCTGCGGGTCCTTCCTCTTTCTCCCTTAGACTCTCGGAGCCCGCTGACGTAGGCTTAGGGAGGGAAGAGGAGGTTGCTGACTTTGGCTCTGCCGAGGACGAGTTTGACGTGTTCGAACAAGTCCAACAGTCCGAGGACCCTCCCGGAGATTTGGGTGACCCTTGTCTGACTGAAGCAGACTTCTCAGTGTCCAAGCCCTCTTCTCGGCACGAAATGGGTTACAAGAAGAGGCCCCAGCTTAGCCTGTCGGAGCTGATTGAAGGCCAGCCGGGGAAATCAAAACCGGAGCTTCCTCCTCCTAAAACTCGTTCTGCTCAGGGCAGGTCGGCCTCTACCCAGTCGAGGCTTCCTCCTTCTCCGTCCAAGACGAGTCTGCCTTCTAGACCTGAGCCCTCTGATCCCAAACAGAAGAAGGATAAGGGCAAAAGGTCAGCTGAGGAGAGGTCCGAGTCTCCGCGAGAGAGGGATGACACTCGGCGGCAACCCAAACAATTGAAGATAGGCTCCCGAGGTCAGGAAAAGCAGGCTGAAGCCCAGCCCGAGCCGCAGGCCTGGCTTCCTTCCCTAACGCTCCATGGGGAGCCGCTGAGGGAAGACTCCTCCCTTAGGGATTTCAGAGAGGGTGAAGGCGCGTACGTGGCCGACGCGCTGGAAAGGTGTCTGTTACTCCCAGCTGACATGGCGGAGCTGGGGACTATGAGGAGCCGAGAGGTCTTCCTATGCCTCAAGAGGTACTTGGGAATGGTAAATGCCTCAACACATGTGACTATCCCAGTTTGAGTTCTTTCACTCCTTTCTCTGAGCTTGGCTAACCGTGTGCTCGTCTTGTTGGGCAGGCCATTCAGGCCACTTATAGGTTGGAGGACGTGGCCCATGACCAGGGGAAGGCCATGGACGTGGAGCGTGGGAAACTCCTGGAGGCCACACAGGTCCTGAAAAACTCTAAGGCCGATCTTGCCAAGGCCCGGGAGGAGCTGAGTGCGATGACCAGTGCTCGGGATACCGCCCTGTCAGGCCTCGCCGGCTTCCAGAAGCAGGCCGAAGATCATTTAAAGCGCCTGGGCGAGGCGGAGGAGCAGCTGAAAATGGCAAAGGAGCTGCTTGCTGATCTGCCAAAGAAGGTGGCTGCTGCAGAAGAAGCCAAGAGGGTGGTAGAGGAGGCCAGAGACGGGGCCGTTAGGGCCAAGTCTGAGGCTGTCCAAGGCAAAGAAGACGCCCTGGCTGCTAAGCAGGAAGCCGAGGAGAAGGCTTATGATGCTGGGATGGCAGAGACAGAGGCAGCCTTTAAAGATCAAGTCCCCGGGTTGTGCAGACGCTACTCTGCTGAGGTTTGGAGGGAGGCACTCAGACAGGCCGGGGTTGAGGCCTCGTCTGATTTGTGGAAGGATGGAAACGTGTACTACCCTCCTGCCATCCGTGAGGCAACTCCAGGTAGCGCTGAGGCCGGAGAGGCCGCGGGGGAAGCCAGCGCTGTTGCGGGTGAGGACACCTCAATCGCTGAATCCTCGGGCGAGCCTGCCCCAGGAAGTGACCTTCCCGAGGTAGCAGAATCAGGTAAGGACCCCGTTGAGGAGGCGCCCCAGGGGGCTGCTAAGTCCACCTCTGAGGCTGGGGCCCCCGCCGCCGAGGAGGCAGCCGTTCCTGCCGAGCCTTCGCAGGCTGTCCCTCCTGGCCAAAGAGCAGAAGGCCTTAGAGCTGCCATGGTCCAGCCCCTTGCTGAGGGAGGAAAATAAGTGGGCGGGACAGGCACCTCGAACCTGTCGCCTCTCTTGTCTTTTGCATCTTTTTCTTTTAGATTGTAACGTGGTGTTCACCATGTAACCTTTATGGGCTTAATGAAATACGTGCTTTATTTCTTTTTCTATTTGCTGTGCCTGTTGGCCTACTTGCACGCCATTCGCCTTTTCTTTACTTGTGTGATTTTGACTTCGGTTGTATCTCGGCCAATCGCGGCGTTAACAATTATAATGAGACGGCATGTATGCTCTGACGCACCTTTCGTTTCCTAAGGGCTAGATAGAATTTCTTCAAGTAGACACTTGGGATTTCCTCAATGTAGTTAATTTCCACATAGGCCTGAGTCCAAGGACCATGCAGAGCCTTGGTCTTGTTGCTAAGTTGTTAGCTCCCCGTAGGCTTGAGTCCGAAGACCATGCAAGACCTAGGTACAGTTGCTAAGTTGTTTAGCTCCCCGTAGGCTTGAGTCCGAAGACCATGCAAGACCTAGGTACAGTTGCTAAGTTGTTAGCTCCCCGTAGGCTTGAGTCCGAAGACCATGCAAGACCTAGGTACAGTTGCTAAGTTGTTTAGCTCCCCGTAGGCTTGAGTCCGAAGACCATGCAAGACCTAGGTACAGTTGCTAAGTTGTTTAGCTCCCCGTAGGCCTGAGTCCGAGGACCATGCAAGACCTAGGTACAGTTGCTAAGTTGTTAGCTCCCCGTAGGCTTGAGTCCGAAGACCATGCAAGACCTAGGTACAGTTGCTAAGTTGTTTAGCTCCCCGTAGGCTTGAGTCCGAAGACCATGCAAGACCTAGGTACAGTTGCTAAGTTGTTAGCTCCCCGTAGGCCTGAGTCCGAAGACCATGCAAGACCTAGGTACAGTTGCTAAGTTGTTAGCTCCCCGTAGGCCTGAGTCCGAAGACCATGCAAGACCTAGGTACAGTTGCTAAGTTGTTTAGCTCCCCGTAGGCTTGAGTCCGAGGACCATGCAAGACCTAGGTACAGTTGCTAAGTTGTTTAGCTCCCCGTAGGCTTGAGTCCGAAGACCATGCAAGACCTAGGTACAGTTGCTAAGTTGTTTAGCTCCCCGTAGGCTTGAGTCCGAAGACCATACAATACCTAGGTACAGTTGCTAAGTTGTTTAGCTCCCCGTAGGCTTGAGTCCGGAGACCATGCAAGACCTAAGTACAGTTGCTAAGTGGTTAGCTCCCCGTAGGCTTGAGTCCGAGGACCATGCAAGACCTAGGTACAGTTGCTAAGTTGTTTAGCTCCCCGTAGGCTTGAGTCTGAAGACCATGCAAGACCTAGGTACAGTTGCTAAGTTGTTTAGCTCCCCGTAGGCTTGAGTCCGAAGACCATGCAAGACCTAGGTACAGTTGCTAAGTTGTTTAGCTCCCCGTAGGCTTGAGTCCGAGGACCATGCAAGACCTAGGTACAGTTGCTAAGTTGTTTAGCTCCCCGTAGGCTTGAGTCCGAAGACCATGCAAGACCTAGGTACAGTTGCTAAGTTGTTTAGCTCCCCGTAGGCTTGAGTCCGAGGACCATGCAGTGCTTTGGTTCTGTCTACCACCTAGAATCCTCTGAAGGAGTTAGTTTTCCCATAGGTCTGAGTCCTGGGACCATGCAGTGCTTTGGTTCTGTCTACCACCTAGAATCCTCTGAAGGAGTTAGTTTCCCCATAGGCCTGAGTCCTGGGACCATGCAGTGTTTTGGTTCTGTCTACCACCTAGAATCCTCTGAAGGAGTTAGTTTCCCCATAGGCCTGAGTCTTGGGACCATGCAGTGCCTTGGTTCTGTCTAACGCTTAGGATCATCTAAGGTGGTTAGTTTCCCCGTGAGCCTGAGTCCAATGACCATACAGAGCCTTGGTTCTGTCTAACGCTTAGGATCATCTGAGGTGGTTAGTTTCCCATAGGCCTGAGTCCGAGGACTATACAGAGCCTTGGTTCTGTCTAATACTTGTCCTTCTGAAGTAGTTAGTTTCCCCATAGGTCTGAGTCCGAGGACTATGCAGAGCCTTGGTTCTGTCTAACACTTGTCCTTCTGAAGTAGTTAGTTTCCCCATAGGTCTGAGTCCGAGGACTATGCAGAGCCTTGGTTCTGTCTAACACTTGTCCTTCTGAAGTAGTTAGTTTCCCCAGAGGCCTGAGTCCGAGGACTATGCAGAGCCTTGGTTCTGTCTAACACTTGTCCTTCTGAAGTAGTTAGTTTTCCCCATAGGCCTGAGTCCGAGGACTATGCAGAGCCTTGGTTCTGTCTAACACTTGTCCTTCTGAAGTAGTTAGTTTCCCCAGAGGCCTGAGTCCGAGGACTATGCAGAGCCTTGGTTCTGTCTAACACTTGTCCTTCTGAAGTAGTTAGTTTCCCCATAGGTCTGAGTCCGAGGACTATGCAGAGCCTTGGTTCTGTCTAATATTTAGGATCATCTAAGGTGGTTAGTTTCCCCATAGGCCTGAGTCCGAGGACTATGCAGAGCCTTGGTTCTGTCTAACACCTTCATTTCTCCGTGAGTAGGGGTTTGCCCTCGGACCGTTTTACCGGGGACGATTCCTCCTTCGGTTGGGTGATGATCTTACACGTGGCGTTGATCTCGCCTCCAGCTCGAGCCCCATCTCTTATCTTACACGAAACGTCTCTTGGCTATTCGTGTTCCGCGCCTGACGCTTCGGTGCATGAGACGCGCCTTCATTAATGGCCTCGTGAACTGACAGAAGCCCAACGGCCTGCGGCCCCCTTAGGATTTGATGGCTTCATTATTACCCAACGCTTCGGTAACTCCCTTTTCGAATTCTGCGTGAATTAATTCTCACCAACCCTCCTCCTCTATATAAGGCCTTCCGGGGGGGATGGTTTCCTCGTACTCCATGAGCCTCTCAACACAAACAGAAAAAGCAACACCTTTCAGCTCCCCCTGCCCCTTTAATAACCCCGCCGAAATTGTGACCGGAGTTAGGAGATATGGGGCGGCTTTGGACGGGTGTGAGGACATCCGTGCCAAAAGCCATTGTGGCCGCAACCCCGACTGGGCTTCCGGTGCGGCAGAGTCCAGGCGTGACACCGATGGCGCCATGCACGGTGGCCCGGAGGGATGTCGTTGAAGTACCTAACGTCCCTCCTTGGAGCGCACCCCCGACGGAGGAGACATGCGAACTCACATCATAGGCGGTGCCCGAGTGTTGCCGTCTCCAACGGCTGTCGCTCGTGGGGGTTGGAGAAAATCAAGGGAACATCATGGGGGAGGGCGTCCCGGAGCCCCTGCATCTGCTCCTCGCTTTGTTCAAGCTCAGCCGCTCCGAGAAAGGAGTTGTGGGTGACCTTGGAGCAAGCCAGCCTCACCCCCCTTCCGTCCGCTTACTGTCAAGCTCTCCCATTCTCTTGATGCCAGTAAGGGCACGGGTTGACACTTCCCTCTAGCTAGTTTTAGGACGGGTCCGCCTGGGCCTCTGATTGTAGGACTAGCTGGTAGGAACAGTTGTAAAACAAGCCTGTCTGAGCCTCTGATTGTAATTTGTAGATTTTCCTTTTATGAAATAATATCAAGTTTTTCTTTTTGTTATTGAATCTTCTGTCTCGAGCCTTTATCTTTCTGCAATGTTTCTTTGGCAGTTTCTTCTCTCTTTTTTCTTTGCATCGCCACCGATCTCTTGTAGAATATCTGTTTAGAACCGTCGCCCGTTGCGCTGGCTAGCGCACTAATCCTTCCCACAGACGGCGCCAATTGTAGGGACCGCATTTTTGGTGCCCCGGGCCCAACGGATCTGGGTCCAAGGCCCAACGAACCCCGAACAATGAATTTGTAGAGAGTGGATCGAAGGTCTAGGCGCCGGCCGGCGCTCACGGGGCGTGGGCTCCGTTCTCTTTTTATTTAATGAAAAGCTTAGAGCAATTTACAATTAGGGGATGCTCCTCGGACCACGGCCGAGGAGGCTTTTCTCCCCTTTGGACTCCCTCTTTTTCCTCCGGAAAAGGGCCCCCTCTTCTGGGGGATTCCCTTACATTATATATCCTTTACCCATCTAATCCTAGCCCTACACTTGTTGAGCGATCAGGACATTTGCTCAGGTGCTTGTCCCATCAGCCGCCCTCTCAGTCTCTTGGAGAGTCACGGCAACCAAGGCGACGCTAGTGTGAAGTCCTTTCCTCATTAATGCGGCCAGGGCAGTTGTCAGGTACACTTAATGTGGAGGTGACTGCTCGTTACGAGCTTCTCCCCCAAGTCCTCGGACGCTCGACGATGGGGTCGTTCTTGGCCCGTTCTGTTTGTGCCTGGGCTTCTTCTTTTCCTCCTCGGATTTCAGGTGCCTCTTTGGTTTGGGCCTTCGGCCCAGGAACGAAGTGGGCTGGGTCGTAGGATTTCTTGGCCCCACACTTATTAATTAAACATATATCATACATACATATTTTTTTTCATAACTTTCCCATGCATTGTACCTGTTAGTGACTAGTTTTTATCATAATTTCTTGTTGCCATTGTTAAAAAAAATAATAATAATAAAAAATAAAAAAAATTTCTCTCTTTCTAGGTTCGAGCCATTCAAAATTTGCAAAACCAATCTCTAATAACATATATTGGCTGAGACAGATGCTTTAGAATCTACAATTTGCAATCATCATTGTAAGTTGCTAATGGATAATTTTAGATACCTTTTTATTATAGGGTATTGCCACTATAAAGAGTTATGTGCTTGTTTACAGGTACGGGTAAAGAAGCTTGTGGAGGATCTTTTTTAAAAAAATTTATGAGAGAGATTTCAGTTGATCCATATGATGTTTCAGAATTTTTTGAATTATTACCCTGTAATTTCTTCCTTTTGATTTGAAGCTTTAATATCTCCCCCCGAAGTTATTCTGAACTAGTTTGCTTATGTGGATTATTATTCATACGTGTGTGAATTTTCTATAATTTTTTTCCCCAAGTGCTCTTGGAAAGAGAAAAGCAGGCTGCAAAGGTCGAAGAATAGGAACATGAAGGACATAATCCACCTTACAGTTTTTTAAAAGTATTAGTTAATGGACTAGTAAGGTGTGAAGAATTAGAGAGGCAAATGGAGGAAATTTTTATTTAACATCTCACTACTTATCTTTGTACTTTAGGATGTTCCTATTTAACAAATTTGATTGAAAATGTTGTCCTTCTCTTTTATGAGAAGCAAGAGTACTAAATTTCAATTTCATTGAAAAACAACTAATTCAGGTTTAATCGATTGCCTAAATTAAGTATACTATTGAAGTATATTACTTTTTGTTGCAATAGGGACTTATAAATACTATTATATTACATCAATATTTTATTTGTTGCAATATCTTACAAAAACTTTGTCGTAAAAGATTAATTTCTCCTGCTTTTTATTTGTTGCAATATTTTTTTGATGCAATAAAGTATTTTTAATAATAATAAAAATATTTTATTGCAACAAATGTTTTGCAACAAAATTCTATTGCAACTAAATTTTTGTTGTAATACTCTAATGCCATGAACTTTATTGCAATGGTGGGCAACGAAATTTTTTCGTTGCAATAGAGGTTTATTGCAAAAATTATAAATTTTATTGCAACGGTGGGCAACAAAATTTTTTCGTTGCAATAGATGTTTATTGCAACAAAAAATTTCGTTATATTAAGGCTTTTTTCCTCTTTTTGACATATTTGTCTATTGATAATAACCTATCACAAATTAGATGACTTACATTTTGATCACTAAAACCCACACATCCATCACCATGGTGGATGTAAGAGCTGTAATTTCCATCTACTTGTTGCAACACCACCCCATACAATGTATAAAAATGTCTCTGTCAATCAAGTTTTTAACACTAGTTATTGACGTTGTACTAATCAGTAAGTGACAAAAGAAAAGCAAGTAAATAAACAAACTAGACAGTAGCATACTGTTCTATTAGCATCTCTGAGAATGATGCAGTTAGTTTCATAAATAAATGATTCATTTTCCAACTGTCGATCATTTGCAACCGATTTCTTCGGTTTGAAGACCAAAATTTGTGGCAGCTTACTAAAATAGTCAGTTTTCTCCACTTTACCAATACTGCAGTATGTACAATCACGACCATTAATTCTGCTAACACGAAATTGCCTAACAACTTCTGTAATTGTAAGTCTCTCACTATCATACAAAACAATGGCTTTATATTCAGTGGACTACTTCAATGATTTCGAACACAAGGGGAAGTAGTGCTATATTTGGACTATCATTGAAGTTGTGATATATGGAGAGCCATTCCTCACTGCTTGATGGGTTCATTTGGAGTGAAATAAATGTGAGGAGCTTTAAAAGATGTGAGTGGGCTTCTTTAGAATTAAAAACAAAATTTTGAAAACTTTTATCGTTCATTGTAATTTTAGATCTCTTGTATAACCACAACTAGTATACTTTCTTTAGTACACAGAAACTATACTACTTGTGGTTATATAGGAGAAGTTGTATATGTAAGGAAGAGAAGTTGTATATGTAATTAGTCTATAATAAACATTAAAACAATTGGTTACTAGAACAACACAAATTTGTGAGTGCATACACTCTATCAAGGCATCCCTAATTTTCAATTGGTTTTGCTCTAGGAAGCACGAGTGTGGCTAAATGATAGTTGTACCTGTGTCAGACACGGCTAGACGCAAGGTACAGCTTGGACGCGGTTGCACGCGCGTCCCAAGCAAATTTTATATATATATATATATATATATATATATATATATTTTTTTTTTTTTTTTAAATCTGATACCGTCAAGAAAAAAATAGAATTTCGGCCTGAAAGTGAAAATCGGGTGAAATAAAAAAAAATACAAAAGAAAAACAAAGTAAACAGCAAAAAAATAGCAAGTGTTATTGTTGCCATTGTTCTGACAGTTATCTCATGCTGGCAGGGACGGAGCCAACATTCCAATTGAGGGGGGCAAAAATATAGAACTTTTTTTTTTTTTTAACTTCAAATTAGTAGCTAATTAGTATTAACAAAATATCAACAAATGAGAAAACACTAGATAATTGTAGCTAAGTAAATAAGAATATAAAAAAGAAAAACATAGGCAAAATATATATGATAAATAGGCAAAGAGAATACCAAATATCGCCTAAGTTCTAAGCTATTAAGTTAAAAAATAATGACTCCAATCCATACACAAACAATTACTAATTATAAATTTATAACTTCTCATCATGAAATTAATTAATTGAATATATTTGCATTAATAATTGAATAGTGTATCATGGCCCATGTGTTGTAGCATTTTTTATTTTCTTATTTTTTTTTTTTTAAGAATCTAAATCTTATTATTATAGTAGTTTGGGGATTTTAATCGGCGTCGGAATCAGACGAGCTTGAAGCTTTGCAGGAGCTTTGGAAGAATAGTAACTCTACTAGGTTCTCGAAGCTATGGAGGTTCAGAGAATTGGTTCATCCAAGCAACAGTGATGGCAAAGAGAGAGGCTTGGCCTTGTGTGCACTGGTATTGGGCTGCTGTGATGAAGGAGAGGCAGCTATGCAGGGGAGAGAGAGAGAAATTTTTTTTTTTTGAGTTTATGTTTTATGAAATAGTGGGCGGGCTGTGAAGCTTTTTAAGGGTAAAGTAGTCTTTTACTTATTTGGTGAGGTGTCAAAGGCTTAAGCCATTAGATTAAATCTATGGCTGAGAAGCCACCTACGTGATATGGATCCTTTTGTTTGTGGCCATGTGCCCTGACAAGCCACCTACGTGAAGTTAATTATGACAATTCAAATTTCAAACAACTTTTGATAATTGTGAACAGCGAAATATATTTAGTTGTAAACTTGTCATGTTTTGCTTTTTTTTTTTTTTTTTTTTTTTTTTTTTTTAATTATTATAGTTGTTTAAGCACATCAATAATACTTAATTATTATATTAATTACTAAATAATACTACTTGTGGGGCCAGAGTAGGTCAGCAGCCCCGGCCCACTCCAGGCCCAGCCCAGAGGCCCATGCCGAGGATGCCTCCACGATCCGAGGTCCGAGGACCAAAGTCTAGGGCCCAGGACCCAAGGGGCACTACCGAGGATGGTTACATCCTCGGAAGTCCGAGGACAGAAAGTAGGCATACGGCACACCTTTAAAGGGGAGTCTCCCCAAGCATCCAAGGAGCAAATAGCGGGAACCAATCACCGGACATTGAAGCATGGCGGAGAAGCAAGTCCCAGGCGAACTGTCACCTCCACATTAAATGCCCTCAACTAACGCTCTGGCCGCATTAATGAGGATAGGACCTCTGAACAGTGCCGTCTTGAGCGCTGCAACCCACTGGAGGTATGGGAATGCGGCTGATGGGACAGGCACTCGAGTGGAGACCGGATTGAGCGACAAATGTAGGGCTAGGATCAACTGAGTGAGGAGTATATAATGTAAAAATTCCTCTTGTGAAGGGGGGGGATGAAAAACCAGAGAAAAAGGAATACTGTAGCAAAGTGTTCTCTCTCAACTCTTGTAACCCTTTTGAAAAGAGATAACAGTAGTTTCCAGCTCCGTAAAGCACGTCCGAGGAGTCTCATTGTGTGTTTAAACCCACGTTCTAGTTATTAGCAACCACGTACAACCATGCATGGCCGTTGCCTGCTTTACTGAGGCCTAGCTCTTGAGCCCATACTCTACAAATTTATTGAAGGGTTAGTTGGGCTTGGGCCCACTCTCTCAATCCTTAGAGAGCGCTCGAATCCACCCCCTACAATTGGCGCCGTCTGTGGGAAGAGCTTGTGCGTTGGTAAGGACAACAGTCGAGCATGGTAGGATCAGGCCCTCACCAAGGAACTCCCAATCGACCTGAACCGGCGAAGTCACGGCATCAGGGCAAGTATGGCGACCCCGGGGGCGGTCAGAACGACAACAGGAGGTTTCGAGAAGGAAGCGTGCACACTTCAACGGCGAGCGAAAGCCGGGGGGACGGGCACATTCCCCAGAAGCGCGACGACGGCCACGCCACGCGTTCACAAGAGGCCCACAGCCACGCTTCCCAGAGAAGGGACGATAAGGTGGTCATGCAACGTGAGATAGATGATCTAAAGAGGAAGCTGCGCCGTGCGCAACGAAGACGATCTGAGCCTAGCCCTGACCCGCCCTCCGACGACGAAAGCGACGATGAATACCGGCAAAGGTCAAGGACGCCCCCCAGCGAGACTTTCTCCCACGAGGAGGAGCGCTACCAGAGGCGTAGGCGTGCCAACCCGACCCCAAGGGACTTGGGAGGCGATGCCATGAGCAGGGCGCTGGACCGGCTCTCCAGGTCACCCTTCACGCGTCGCATAGAGGACGCGGAGCTTCCTCGGCGGTTCCAGCAGCCAACTTTCATTGCCTACAACGGCAAGACAGACCCCGTGGAGCACGTGAGCCAGTTCAACCAAAGGATGGCGGTCCACTCCAAGAATGAGGCGCTGATGTGCAAGGTCTTCCCATCCAGCTTGGGACCTGTGGCAATGAGGTGGTTCAACGGTCTAAGGACGAATTCCATAGACTCGTACAGGCAGCTGACCCAGGCTTTCGGCTCCCGCTTTGTCACAAATAGCAGGCCTCCTCGGCCCATGAGCGCGCTGCTGTCCCTGTCCATGCGCGACGGGGAGACCCTCAAGGCTTACTCGGACAAGTATTGGGAGATCTACAACGAGCTGGACGGCAAGTACGATGCTGTTGCCATCAACACGTTCCAGAATGGATTACCTATGGGGCACGGCCTGAGGACGTCCCTAACCGGTACGCCGGCCACCAGCGTGCGGCAGCTCATGGATCGGATCGACAAGTACAAGCGGGTGGAGGAAGACATGCTCCAAGGCAAAGGCAAAGAGAAGGCTATCCCCCAGGAGAGAAGGGATTTCAGGTCGGACCGTTATGACAATGCCCGTCCGAGGAGGGATTTCGGTGGGCATTCTGGAGCGACCCATGCACAGACGGTAGGCGCTGTGTTCCGAGAACCAGTGCACAGGGTGCTGGAGAAGATAAAGGACGAACCGTACTTCAGGTGGCCGAACAAGATGGCTGGGGAACCTGGAAGGCGCAATCAAAGTCGCTACTGCCAGTACCACCAGGATCACGGGCATAATACGGAGGACTGCAGAGATCTTTGGAACCACCTGGACCAGCTAGTCCAGGAGGGGAGGCTGAAGCACCTCCTCCACCATTCCAGCGGTCAGCAAAGCCGGACCTACCAAGAGCCTCGGAGGGACGCCGCCATGGGGCAACCCACCGGAACGATCAATATAATACTGGCTGCACCAGGAAGGACGGGCACACCCCCTCTACGAGTGTTGTCTGTGGCCCAACTGCCCGCCGAGGACCCCCAGACGTGGCCAAAGAGGTCCAGGAGGAACCCTCCCCCAGCCCTGAGTTTCTCGGAGGAGGACAAGATTGGGACCATTCAACCACACGAGGACGCCCTGATCGTCACCCTCAGAATAGGGGGCTACGATGTGAAGAGGGTGATGGTGGACGGTGGCAGCGCAGCCGAGGTCATGTGTCCGGACCTCTACAGGGGGCTGGGATTGAAGCAGGAAGACCTCACACCTTATAGCTCTCCCCTAATGAGCTTCGATGGGAAGCTCGTCATCCCAAAGGGCATGATCAGACTGCCCGTACAAACAGGCCCAGTGGTGGTGGAGGCAAACTTCATAGTGGTGGACACATACTCTCCCTACACAGCCATCGTAGGGAGGCCCTGGCTACACGCCCTGGATGGCGTGGCCTCCACCTTGCACCAGAAGGTGAAGTTCCTGTCAGGGGACCAGGTTCTGGAAATCCGAGGTTGCCAATCCACGGCTAGGCATTGCACAGTGGCTGCCATATCCCGTCGGATCGATGCACAGTCCTCGGCCCCATCCGGGGAAAATTCATAGCAACCAAAGACCCAGGTAGCACCTCCAGGTGCACCTGCCGAGGATGCTAAATGCGAAAACCTGGAGAAGGTGATAATTGGCGACGATCCGGAGAAGTTTTTCCAGGTCGGGATACAACTGCCTCCACGGGAGAAGGAGGAGTTACTTGAATTCCTCAAGAGAAACCTTGACGTGTTCGCATGGGATCCCTGCGACGCCCCTGGGATTGATCCATCCTTCATCTGTCACCACCTCAACGTCAACCCATTTGCGATCCCCAAGCAGCAACCACCTCGGCGCCCGTCGAAAGAGCACGCTGATGCGATTAGGGAAGAGGTCGATAAGCTTAAGCATGCTGGGGCTATCAAGGAGATCTTCTATCCCACATGGTTGGCCAACACTGTGGTGGTCAAGAAGAAAAGTGGGAAGTGGAGGGTTTGTGTAGACTTCACAGACCTGAACAAAGCTTGCCCAAAAGACCCCTTCCCAATGCCACGAATAGACCAGCTAGTAGACGCAACTGCAGGCCATCCTCGGATGAGCTTCCTGGACGCTTTTCAGGGTTATCATCAAATTCCCCTAGCCTTAGAGGACCGAGAGAAGACGGCATTTGTGACACCCATTGGGAACTACCACTACAAGGTCATGCCGTTTGGCCTGAAAAATGCCGGATCCACCTACCAGAGGATGATGACGAGAATGTTCGAGCCGATGTTGGGCAAGAGCGTCGAAGTCTATGTTGACGATATGGTGGTGAAAAGCAAGTTGGTGTCTGAGCACTTGGAAGACCTCGGCCGCACATTTGGCGTCCTGAGAGAGCACAAGCTCCGCCTTAATGCCTCAAAATGCTCATTTGGCGTAAGCTCTGGCAAGTTCCTGGGATATATGATCACCCACCGTGGGATCGAGGTCAACCCTGACCAGATCAAGGCCATCCACAATATGAAGCCCCCGCAGAATCCCAAGGAGATCCAAAAGCTTACTGGGATGATCGCGGCGCTGAACCGGTTCATTTCCAGGTCGGCTGACAGGTGTAGACCCTTTTACCTCCTGATCAACAAATGGAAGGGATTTGAGTGGTCCGAGGATTGTGTCGCAGCTTTCCAGCAACTCAAGGATTACCTCTCCCGACCGCCTATCATGTCCCATCCTGAGGTCGACGAGGTCCTATACGCGTACCTTGCTGTGGCGCCCCATGCGGTGAGCCTAGTACTGATACGGGAAGATAATGGCGTTCAAAGGCCAGTTTACTACGTCAGCAAGTCGCTGCACGAAGCGGAGGTGAGATACCTACCCTTAGAGAAGGCCATCCTGGCTGTAGTCCACGCTACGAGAAAGCTCCCCCATTACTTCCAAGCTCACACCGTGGTTGTCCTAACCCAATTGCCTCTGAAGTCTGTGCTCCGGACCGCTGATTACACAGGCAGAATCGCGAAGTGGAACACAATTCTGGGGGCTTTTGACGTCAAGTACATGCCCCGGACCTCCATCAAAGGCCAGGTTCTGGCAGACTTGACGGCCGAGTTCGCCGAACCAACCATAGAGGTGACGGCCGAGGATAAAAGCCGTGATGAGAAATCAGTCGGGGCAATCTCCATCCCAGAGGCACCACGTTGGAAAGTGTATGTGGATGGCGCGGCAAACCAAAGGGGGTCCGGAGTGGGGCTGGTCCTAGTATCCCCTGGAGATCATGTCATTGAGAAATCCCTAAGGCTCGGATTCGCGGCCACGAACAACGAGGCCGAGTATGAGGCATTACTACAAGGGATGATCATGGTGCAAAGGATGGGAGGAAAGTCGATAGAGATGTTCTCGGATTCGAGGTTGGTGGTAGGCCAGGTGAGCGGGGAGATGGAGGCCAGGGATTCAAGAATGCAAGAATACCTGGACCAGGTCAGGCGCTTGCGATTGGGGTTTAGCCTCTACAGCCTGTCTCATATCCCCAGGAGCGGGAACAGCCATGCCGATTCATTGGCCACGCTCGCGACCTCCTCGGCAGGGGACCTGCCTCGGACAATACTCGTGGAACATCTGGGGAGGGCAAGCGAAGTGCCAAGATAAGGGGTCCCCGTCCACCAGATTGAGGTGGGTTCCAGCTGGATGGACCCCATAGTGAGATTCCTAAAAGAAGACATCCTACCCGAGGACAAGTCAGAAGCCGAGAAGGTTAGAAGGAAGGCCCCTCGGTTCTGGTTGTCCGAGGATAACAAGCTATATAAGCGCTCCTACTCTGGACCATACCTACTGTGCGTCCACCCCGGAGCGGCGGAATTGCTACTCGAAGAGCTGCACGCGGGATATGTGGGAGCCACACGGGGGGGAGATCTCTGGCTCACCGAGCCATCACCCAAGGATATTGGTGGCCGGGAATGCAGCAGGAGGCCCAGGAGTATGTCAAGAAGTGCGACCAGTGCCAAAAGTTCGCCCCAAACATCCATCAGCCAGGAGGGGTCCTCAATCCGTTATCCAGTCCATGGCCGTTCGCCCAATGGGGCTTGGACATCGTGGGACCCTTCCCCAAGGCACCAGGGAACAAGAAGTATCTGTTGGTGGCCACTGACTACTTCACCAAGTGGGTCGAGGCCGAACCACTAGCCAACATCAGAGATGTAGACGTGAAGAAATTCCTTTGGAGGAACATAGTTACGCGGTTCGGGGTCCCTCACACCCTCATCTCGGATAACGGACTCCAGTTCGATAGCAAGGCCTTCAGGGAGTACTGCTGCGAACTTGGGATCACAAACAGGTACTCAACGCCAGCCTACCCCCAGGGGAATGGACAGGCCGAGGCAGTCAACAAGGTCATTGTCAACGGACTTAAGAAGAGACTGGATGACGCCAAAGGGAGATGGGCAGAAGAGCTGCCCCATGTCCTCTGGACGTACCGGACTACGCCCCGGCGCTCAACAGGGGAAACGCCTTTTGCCATGACCTATGGTGCGGAGGCAGTGATCCCCCTGGAAACCAACTTCCCGACACTAAGGACGAGCTCCTTCACCCCAGGCAGCAATGATGAGCTGCTGGGGCGGAGCCTGGACATGGTAGACGAACGACGAGAGCAAGCAATGATCCAGCTGGCCTACTACCAGCAAAAGCTCAAGCAGGGATATGACACCAACGTAAAGCTCAGACCACTAGCACCGGGAGACTTGGTGCTGAGAAAAGTTGTGGGAACTGCCAAGAACCCTTCCTGGGGAAAGCTCGGGCCTAACTGGGAGGGCCCCTATCGAATCACCTCGGTGGCAGGGATAGGAGCGTACTATTTAGAAGATTTAGATGACAAACCTGTACCTCGTCCGTGGAATGTAAACAACCTGAAAAGGTACTACTATTAATAAAGAAGTCACTTTGATTCATATTGTTAGCATATCTTAGTTATTTGCCTCGCGTCCTAAATACTTTAAGAAAACTAAGTGTTAGACAGAACCAGGGAACTGCATGGTCCTCGGACTCATTCCCATGGGGAAACTAATCGCTTTAAGAAACCTAAGTGTTAGACAGAACCACGGAACTGCATAGTCCTCGGACTCAGTCCCCCGGGGAAACTAGCTACTTAAGAGTGCTAAGCTTTAGACAGAACCAAGGAACTGCATGGTCCACGAACCCAGTCCTATGGGGAAACTAACTGCTTCAGAAAACTTAAGAGTTAGACAGAACCAGGGAACTGCATGGTCCTCGGACTCAGTCCTATGGGGAAACTAACCACTTAAATAAAACCAAGTGTTAGACATAAACATAGGACTGCTAGGTCCTCGGACCTATGCCTAAGGAGAAACTAACTGCTTTAAAAAAGATCCTAAGTGTCTACTTCAAAATTCCACCTTACGTTGTAATTATCAAATGCCGCGATCGGCCGAGGTACAATTGAAGTCAAAGTTATACGAAAAACTGAATATCGTGCAAGTAAGAAAATGGCCACAACAAACAGAAAAGGAAATAGAGTCTTCATTTCATTAAATACAAGGGAATTGCACCCAAGAGGTCGCATTACAGATAAAGCAAAAAAGGGAAAAAGAAAGAGATGCAGAAATAAAGTGCAGCAGGCAGAAGGGCCATGGGGCCTAATTGGCTGCTTCAGTGGGTGGCTGGCCCGTAGCTGCCTCAGGGTCCCCTGAGCCCTGACCGATGGGAATGACCTGCAGAGGCATAGCAGGAATAGCCGCCCCCTCGGCAGAAGAGACCTGGGCAGCGGGGGAAGTCTCTACAACCTGCTGAGGCGCGTCCTCGTTGGAGCCATCACTCAACACAACCACCATGGGAGGATTGCTCCCTTGGATTGGCTCATCAGCAACCCCAGCATCCGAGGCCTCTTCGCCCGGAGTAGCAGCAGTTTCCACAGCAGCCTCCTCGGCTTCAGAGCCATCGTGGGCAGTCTTGCGGATAAAAGGAGGGTAGTACACATTCTCCTCCTTCCACAAGTCAGAAGAAGCGTCCACTCCAGCCTGCCTGAGGGCTTCGTTCCAAGTTTCAGAGCAGTAGCGCCTACATAACCCAGGGACTTGGGATTTGTAGGCAGCTGCTGTCTCAGCTGCCCCGGCAGTGAAGGCTGCCTCCTCAGCCTCCTGCTTAGTGGCCCAGGCTTCCTCCCTGCCATGCTCGGCCTCAAGCTTGGCCCTCTCAGCCTCCCCTTTGGCCCATTCAGCCACCCTCTTGGCCTCCTCGGCATCTGCCACTTTCTTCGCCAGGCCAGCTATCTGATCCTCGGCGAGCTTCAACTGCTTCTCTGCCTCACCCAGACGCTTTGTCTGAGTCTCGACCTGCCTTTGGGCACCCTCAAGGCCCGATGTTGCGCTCTCCTTAGCCTGGGTCATTGCCTTCAGCGCCTCCTTAGCCTTGGCAAGGTCCTCCTCCGACTTCTTGAGGGTCCGGGTAGCCACCAGGCGCCTATCGCGCTCCTGATCCAGGGCCTTCCCATGTTCATTGGCCGCCTCTTCCAGCCTGAAGGTGGCCTATACAGCCTGCCAAACGAAACAGACAAGTTGCAATTAGCCGAGCTCAAAAAGAAATGAAAGCAAGAAAAAGCACAAGTGTTAAAGTCTTACCATCCCCAAATACCGCTTAAGGCAGAGGAAGACATCCCTACTCCTCATGGTTCCAAGCTCCGTCATGTCCGCAGGCAAGAGCAGGCATCTCTCCACAGCGTCGGCCACGTACGCGCCTTCACCTTCTTTAAAATCCCTGAGGGAGGAGTCATCCCTCAAGGGAGCCCCGCGGAGCATCGGGGCGGGGAGCCAGGCCTGGACCTCGGGCGGGGGAGCGACCTGTTTCTCCTGCGTTGAGGGGCCTATCCTCAACTGCTTCGGTGGCCGCTGATTGCCCTCGCCCTCCCGCGTGGGCCCAGATTTGTCCTCTAGGGTCCTCTTACCCTTGTCCTTCTTCTGCTTAGGGTCAGCGGGCTCGGGCCTGGACGACGGGCTCGCCTGAGGCGGAGGAGGAGGAAGCTTGGACTGTGTTGAAGCCGACCTGGTCTGAACAGGTCGATTCTTTGGAGATGGGGGAGGGAGCTTCGGCTTGGACTTCCCCGGCGGCCCTTCCAGTAGTTCGGACAGGCTTGGCTGGTACTTCTTCTTGTAGCCCATCCTGCGCCGGGAAGACTTCTGTGCCGCGAAGAGGTCTGCCTCGGTTAGACGAGGATCACCCAGGTCTCCAGATGGGTCCTCGGACTGATTGAGTTGCTCAAAAACGCTGAAATCCTCCTCGGCAGTACCAAAATCTACAGGCTCCCCTTCCCTCTCTAAGTTCTCTTCTGTGGCCTCTGGGAACGAATGGGAAGACGAGGGGACTGCTACCGTGACGCCTTCCGAAGTGGAGGTGTCCTCGGGAAACTCAAACCCGTCCTCGGTCACTACTATTTTCTGCAGCCGAGGATCGTTTGCTCTGATCACGTACTTCGGGGCCGCAAATGACTTCTGGAGCGGAGTGTACCCCAGAATCTTGTGCGCAGCTCTGACTTGGTGATCTTCTTCTTCCTCGAAATCCGCCGACCTGAGCACCTTCTGCAAGTCCTCCCTATTGATCAAGTTGTAATGGCGCGCATAGGAGTGCAGATCTGCAAAAAAAGGGTACACGTCCGCGGTTAGAAGCCAAACAATATAAGAAGAAATGACGCAGAGAAAGAAGCTAGAATCTACAAGTCCCCTTTCATTCCCATTGCCCCACCTGGTTCTCCCTCCTCTGTCGGGCAGTGAAGGCCATCGTGCCACGCTCCGGACACGATGAGGAAATCCTCATTCATCCCCTTGTTGGACTCGGGGAGGCACTGGATAAGCCGGACCCTGTCGTCCCTCATCCTCATGTAATAGGACTTGTTCTTCAAATGCTGAAGATTGTAGCAGTAGTTGACATCGTGATAGGTCAGCCTCAGACCCATCTTTTCGTTAAGGGCGTCCACGCTGCCCAGAATCCTGAACATGTTGGAGGCGCACTGGGTGGGGGTCAACCGGAAGTAGGTGAGATAACCCCTCATCACTGGCCCCATGGGGATCCTCATCCCCCCTTCAAGGAAAGCGATGACAGGAATCGCCACTTCGCCCTCTCGCCTCTTGAGGTACCACTCCCCCTCCTCACAATACCTTAAGCCCACATTGGCCGGTATCTTGTAATCGGCGATGAACTGCTCCATCGCCTCCTCAGTGCCAACAAACCTCTTAAGTCTACCCATCCTAGATGACGCCTAAGCGGACTAAAAGATGAACGAACGAAAGAGAAGGATGAGCAGAGAGGGAGAAAGCTCAGAGAAAGACAGAGAGACTTACAGAAGTGAGGAGGAGTCCTCGGACTGGCTTTTTGTGCTGGAGGTGGAGGTGGAAGTTTGGCTGGACTCAGAGTAGAGACGCAGGAGCTCTCGATTGCAAATGAAGAATGAAGAAACGGCTCTAATGGGTACTTATACCCTAGAAAGAAGAGCTGCGCAAGTTTTCCCGCCCATAAGTGCCAGACGCATCCCCACCGTTGGATTGTCATCTGCCCGTTGAACGTGGGGAGCATAAAGCCGCCCGAATTTAATGCAATACACGTTACGCACATCGAAGCGCCAGTAACGCACCTTGGGCAGTTGAAAAGGCGCCAACGCTGACGAGGGATAAGACTTGATTAGACGCGAAGCAGGTCCGGGGATATCAAAATCCTCCTTCCGCCCGAGGATGCGGACAGCATGATTTTGAGGGGCTATTGTGGGGCCAGAATAAGTCAGCAGCCCCGGCCCACTCCAGGCCCAGCCCAGAGGCCCATGCCGAGGACGCCTCCACGATCCGAGGTCCGAGGACCAAGGTCTAGGGCCCAGGACCCAAGGAGCACTGCCGAGGATGGTTACATCCTCGGAAGTCCGAGGACAGAAAGTAGGCATACGGCACACCTTTAAAGGGGAGTCTCCCCAAGCATCCAAGGAGCAAATAGCGGGAACCAATCACCGGACATTGAAGCATGGCGGAGAAGCAAGTCCCAGGCGAACTGTCACCTCCACATTAAATGCCCTCAACTAACGCTCTGGCCGCATTAATGAGGATAGGACCTCTGAACAGTGCCGTCTTGAGCGCTGCAACCCACTGGAGGTATGGGAATGCGGCTGATGGGACAGACACTCGAGTGGAAACCGGATTGAGCAACAAATGTAGGGCTAGGATCAACTGAGTGAGGAGTATATAATGTAAAAATCCCTCTTGTGAAGGGGACGGATGAAAAACCAGAGAAAAAGGAATACTGTAGCAAAGTGTTCTCTCTCAACTCTTGTAACCCTTCTGAAAAGAGATAACAGTAGTTTCCAGCTCCGTAAAGCACGTCCGAGGAGTCTCATTGTGTGTTTAAACCCACGTTCTAGTTATTAGCAACCACGTACAACCATGCATGGCCGTTGCCTGCTTTACTGAGGCCTAGCTCTTGAGCCCATACTCTACAAATTTATTGAAGGGTTAGTTGGGCTTGGGCCCACTCTCTCAATCCTTAGAGAGCGCTCGAATCCACCCCCTACAATACTAATATGTATTCACTTTATTATGCTCTTAAATTTATATATATTTATCATTATATATAAAAAAAATGTTTAGCAATATATAGAAAATATAAATAAAAATATATTTAATAATTAATTAATAAATGTATCCCGTTACACCCGTGTCCTACTTTTTTTAAAATTGCCTTGTCGTTGCACCGCACTCATATTTGTGCAGGTGCTTGCTAGGTTATGCTCGACTTGTCTCCATATTCTCCTTAGATACTAGTTTCTTCAATAGGCTTTCCTATGCAGTTATGCATTAGCCTTTTCAAGTTCTCTTCTGTAGATATATCAACTTAAGCTTCTGGTCAATTCAATATTTCAATGTATCATCTTCCTAACTAAATGATCTAATATTCAAAACCGATAGAACTCAAATAAGTAATGATTTTATGTAGGAAAAAGATCCTCTCCTTTTATGCAATGGACGAAATGGATAGGATCATGTTCCTTCTATACAAACTACTTGGATACCAAGGTAAGGCAGGATCATATTCCTTCTATACAGTGGCGACTCCAGGATTTTTTTTTAGGGGGTTCAATAATGATAGAGCAAGAAATTTGTCATGAGAGTAAATAAAAAATAAAATGATTTTTTTATTTTTTTTTGTACATACAACTTCCATATTATATACAATAATTTTAAATACAATTCATTATATAATATAACTATATTGTACAATAATATAAAAAAGTTATTAATAGTTTAAAGATCAGCGAGACAACAAATATAATTAAATAATTAATCATAAATTTTTGTCAAATTCATAATAACTTATTATATTTATATGTATTGTCAATTAAATAAAAATACATGATAAAGAAGAATACTAACATACCTAAGACTAGAACTAGGTGTAATGTGAAACAAAGAAAAAAAAATAGCAACTAATATAAGTTTTTGCTTTTGAAGTGGATGGCTTTTTTTTTAAAATCATGTATGGCTTTTTAATCATACATGTGATCGCTCTCTTGGAATTTGAGCAAGCACTAAAAAACTTCTTAGACTTGAAAATCTATAGAGTATTTATCAAACCATTTGATCAAATAAAGAGAAAAACTAAGAAAATACAGAAGAGAGAAAAAGAAATAAAGAGAATGGATAAGAATCACAAATGTAAAGTAAAGTAAGTCAGAGTCCTACAAAAAATATACATATATATTTTTAACAAAGGAGCAAAAATGAAACTTTTTTTTTTTAATAATATTCAATACATAATACTTTCACAAAAAGTTTATAACAAAATCTATGTGATAAGTTGTTAATGGTAGGTAAAAAGTGATATTAATTATGAGTCAAAATAAAAACTAGTTATAACTTGTCATATAACATTTATTGTGAAAATATTGTAAAAGTAGCATTAAGATGATCATATTTCAATTTATTTTAGTTGGGTTTAAATAAAATTTAGGGTCAAAGTGTTCAAATTTTCATTTTAGAGGGGTCAAAACAAAAGTTAAAAATATATATATATTAAAAAAAAAAAATTTGACAAGTCAGGGGGTTCATTTGAACCCCCTGGCTTGAACACAACGTCGCCCCTGCTATACAAACTACTTGGATCTAGGTAAGGCATTTCAGAATGAAGAACTTGAAATATTGAAGAGGTATGAAAATCAACCATATCTCCACTTGCTTGTGTAAACACTCATCAACCAATGAAGTGGAATCCCCATGAAGTAACCAACCTAGCTAGAATACCCCATTTGGCTGCCATATTAGCATCAAATAGTTGTTCTTTTTTTGTCGATCCCGTCCCTATTTGAGTAATTCTTACCTATCATTGCATCACAATTTTGCATATCAAAAAGTAAGAAGAATAACTTTTTTATATAACATAATTTGTAATATATATATATATATAGTTAAATAATATTATTGAATTGATATTTCCTAAATTATCTCCTAATTTAATAACATATATCAATTTCAAACTTATTTTTCTTTCTTAAAACTAAAAGTATAAAAGATACAAACCCTTGGTCAATCTGATAAACCCATTTCATCAAGTTTTCACATAAATTTTATTGGACGAATCCTCAAAGTGACATTACATGATGCTTTTGAATATTAGTGAAATCTAAAAATTATATCCGCATTAGAAATTTGAAAAAAGAAAAAAAAAAAAATTGTTTGTCATCACCTCCCTCTAGATTGAATATAATTAAACTATGCTATTTGATTGAGGACCAATTAACCATGTTAAAGTCAAAGACAACTTTTATGGCATTAATCTTGCTAACTTGCAAATTTCATCAAGTTTTCACATAAATTTTATTGGACGAATCCTCAAAGTGACATTACATGATGCTTTTGAATATTAGTGAAATCTAAAAATTATATCCGCATTAGAAATTTGAAAAAAGAAAAAAAAAATTTGTTTGTCATCACCTCCCTCTAGATTGAATATAATTAAACTATGCTATTTGATTGAGGACCAATTAACCATGTTAAAGTCAAAGACAACTTTTATGGCATTAATCTTGCTAACTTGCAACCATGTTTTGGCTACATGTAGTCTCTCTCTAAGAGTAGGTGGGCCCCACTAATGTGTGAGACCCACCTACCCTGAGAGAGAGAATACATGTAGTCGATACGTACGTGGTATAACTCCTCCTAAATAAGGCACCACTTTCCTAGTAATTATCCAGTTTTGAAGTCAAATACAAACCCTTAATTAAAGTCATAAAATGGAATATTACCAATAGATAAACAATCTAAAACGTATTCGTTTAGACAATTAGGAGTCTTGGACAAAACTTTCTATGGATTATATATATATGAGGTGATAACGAAAAAGAAGTCAAAGTAAAGAGGCACACATCAGCACATGCATCAAGACAATTCATACAAGTGAAAAAAAAAAACTATTTGCTAGAGTTGCCATATCTCAATCATAAATCACTAACATAACCAATAATATCATGTTACAAAACCAAACTTCCCTAGTACAATTCGCCTAGATATGTATGCAATAGCTGTGTCTATGCATTATACATATAGTATTAGAGCATTCACAGCAGTGGAGTTAAAAATTTAGCTTTTTAGCTCCACTAAAAATTACTTTATCTATTATACCTACATACATGCTACAGCAGTGGATCTATTTTAGTTATCAACGCAATAAAATAATATAAACATCACAATAAAATAATATACTTCTACAATAAAATAATATATCTCACACCCCAAAAAACATCCCAGCACCCACCACAACCACCTCTACCGTCAGCCACAGCCACAGCCGCCACAACCACCACCACCACCACCAACACAGACACAACCAAACCCACAAACAAAATAAAAAACCAAACCACCATCATAGTCACCAATCCACCACCACAGCCACCAAACCCACAGGAAAAAAAAAAAATCAAACACCGTACCACCAAACCATAGCCACAACAACCACCATCGCCACCACCACAGCCATCAAACCCACAGAAGAAAAAAAAAAATCAAACATCATTCATCAAACCCACAGAAGAAAAAAAAAAATCAAACATCATTCATCAAACCCACAGAAGAAAAAAAAAAATCAAACATCGTGAGCCAGTGGTTCGACGGGTTGGCGGCGTGGATCGACGGGTTGGCGGTGTGGTTCGATGGCGTGGATCGACGGGTTGGCAGCGTGGATCGACGGGTTGGCGGCGTGGATCGACGGCGTGGGCCTGCAGCGTGAGCCGGTGGCATGGGTCGGCAGTGTGGGGGTGGGCTGGCAGCGGTGAGAGAGTTGAGAGAGAGCTGAGAGAGTTGAGAGAGAGAGAGGTGAGAGAGGTAATATTTTAATTGGGTAGGGAAATAAAATATATATATATATTTTTTTTAGCTCTCATGAACAGTGCACATCTATTTATAGATGTGCACTGTAGCAATGGAGCTAAAATTTTTAAATTTAGCTCCACTGCTATAGGGGTGTTTTTTGTGTTTGTGGAGCAAAATTTTAGCAATATAGCATTATAGCTACACTGCTGTGAATGCTCTATGCAGCATCATTCTCCAAATTTTGGATCTACCATTCCATAGTTTCAATACTGAGAATGACATAAAAGGAGAAGTAGGAAAACAAATGCAAAGTTAAGAGAACCCAAAAACCATAACAATTTCTTCAACTTTAGATAAGAGCTTTTGAGTTATTCTTAGTTTTTTTTTTCTTGGTCCATTGCCGCCTTCTTTAATGGAAAACTCCACCCCTTGGTTGCTTAAAATTTTCTTCTTACTCACTATCATTCTTGGTTATTCTTCTTCTTCTTCTGCTTCTTCATCATGGTTGCATCCTTTGGCTAGCATCTCCATGGCTGAGAACCGGAATTACACTGCAATATCGGACTTTCGTGTACTAAACAGAAGAAAGTTGCTCAAGTGTGACGATCCAAACCCTCATCTAAAAATTAGTGTTGATCCAAACTCTTCCCTGTCAAATGAAGAATACCTCACGGTTACTGTTAGTGGAGTTCTGCTTCCTTCTAGTAGCGATTGGGTTGCCATGATTTCGCCATCTTCTTCCAAGTAAGAATTATATAGAAACCCTTTACAAAACTTACACATTTAATGTCATCTATATATTCTTTAGATTATATGTTACTATGTTTGTTTATTAATTTGTTCTCTAATATATAAATGCAGTGTCGCAGATTGTCCATTGAGTGAGGCTCATTATGCACAAACTGGTGACCTTAGTGATCTTCCTTTGCTATGCCAATATCCTGTTAAGGTATTACGATTCTAAATTTGAAAGTCAAGCATGCACTAGTAAAGATGCAGATTGTATAAAAGGATTTTAATTTTTACTTTTTTATGAAATGAACAAAATGGAATGACTGACATGTTTTGTTAGATAGCAATAAGTTTAAGGACACAACAACAACAACAATAATAATAATAATCAAAGAAGGGACCACATAAATTGGTATGTGTATTCTCATTGGTGAAAAAAACGTAATTCCAATGGTGAGTTTATGTTAAAGTGAGATTGCTCAAATGAAATGATGATATGCTTTGTTAAAAAACAATAATGCTCTGTTTGTTTTGATTGAAAACCTTATGTGAATATAATTTTCATTGTTTTCTGGTATTTAGTAGTATCATAAAAAAATAAGTTAAAGGAAAATTATTTCTTAATTTATCTTATTTAGCTTAGTATGAAATAGAGTTGTTTTCCATTGATTTTTTTTTTTGAAAAACAACTCTATATTACATCAGACTAAATAAGAGAAGTCAAGATATAATTTTCCAACTTATTTTAAGGTTGCTACCAAACATGGAAAAATTGGATAATTTCTAAAAAGTTCTTTTTGAAAAATGAATTATTTTTCGGAAAATGTTAATGTCGAAACAAATTGAATAATAATAATAATAATAATTGTTGAGGTGGCATGTGTGTTCTCATTGGTGCAAATAAACGTAATTCTAATTAAAATTTGTCATCAATAATTATGAAACTAATAGTTTAAATTATGAAGGGTAATAATAGAATACTATGAAAGTACAATAACTGCGTACTCTTTCTTACATAATAGCATGTCACACTTATTAAATTTATGGTGAGATCAATTATTCATGCAATAGGAATGAATATACATTTATTTTACTCTCAAAATATTCCATAATTTTTCATAAAAAGGGTGAAGATTATTTTGTAGCATTACTGGCTAAAGAATATTAGCTATAAATTTATAGTTGACTAGTTGTGCTTTGCCACGTCATTTAGGAAGAAAAATAAAGTAAAAATTATATAAGGAGAAGCTATTTAATAGGAATGTAGAAAAACATAATACACGGGAATTTTCTTTCATATACTCAATGTTTAGGACGGCCGCGTATATTTAATACATTCAGGTAGGTAGGTAATATGTCATAATTAACTAAAAAAGTCCGAGCAAGTAATTGAAATTGCATTGGAGTGACTTGAACACTTGACTATAACATTATTATAAACATATTTATCATTCTATCGCGTAATAATGTACATTCCTTGTGGTTTTTCACATATGTAGTTGATTGTCCAAACCATTGAATTACATAATTGATATTTATGAATTCTTTTACTTAAAGAGAAGAATATAACTAAACACAAAACATGGATATTCTAGCCACCAAAATAACTTTGAACTTATAAATTTATGCATAAATTTGACTTCTAAAACTATATTTTATATATGTTTATGTAAAATCTCAGGCTCAATACGTGAAAAATGATCCAGACTATCTCAATTGCACGAAGAAGGATTGCCAGGAATCCGTGCTTGGTAAATGTGTGGTGGCCACTTGCAGTGGTTCCCTAACATTTCATGTTATTAATATAAGAACCAACATTGAATTTGTGTTCTTTGCTGGTGGCTTCGACACACCTTGCATTCTGACTAGCTCGAACCCTTTGGATTTTACTAATCCAAATATGCCACTATATGGACATCTCTCAAGCATAGATTCAACTGGGAAATCGGTAAGGAGCTTTTAAAATAAAAAATAAAAAAAAAATACTTGTTCTTGATTTGGTTTTCAAACAGAGATAGATACAAAGAAAAAAGCCAACGTAAGGTTCCTTATTTTGAGCATTTACTAATTGGCTAGTGGTACAGATGAGATTAACATGGGTTAGTGGGGATGAGAAGCCTCAGCAAGTGCAATATGGAGATGGCATGTCACAAAATTCTGTAGTTACTACATTTACACAAGATGATATGTGCAGTAGTGAGTTCCCTTCTCCATAGTTTATATTGTTACCTTCTAATTAGCCAAACAATGGTATGTTAAAGATTTCTTTTATATAGTCTTAAGAGGTTGGCTAAGTCATTCCTAAGTTTTCATGATATTCATGATATTTTGGGTTTGAAACCTCTTACCAGTATCTTAGGGAGAGATTTCTCCCAGTAATAACTTAGTGTGTGTGGGACGGAAGGACTGCACATACCTAAAGGAATAGTCAGATATTTGAAGAAATCTGAATACCCTTATTTTATATATATATATATATATATATATATATATATAAAATATTTATTTTATATATATTAAGCCAATTTGATTTTCTCTTTTTTTTTTTTTAATCTCCAATTAATTGTCCATCTTCTACTTAATTAGATTAATTTGTTTGTATGAAACTGAAAATTATAGGTTCAACTCTACCGAGTCCAGCCAAAGACTTCGGGTGGCATGATCCAGGCTTCATTCATACAGCAGTGATGACAGGACTTCAGCCTTCAAGCAACTTCTCCTACAAATATGGAAGGTATGGTTAGCATCTCACAATTTATCACATAATTTACTATGTCATCAAATGTTCATCTGTCAAATTGTTCTGAACAAAGGTTATATATATATATATATATATATATTATAAGATTAACTTAATTAATGATCATATATAATAAATGTAAATAGCTAACATATCTGGCATTACGTACAATGCAGTGATTCAGTTAGTTGGAGTAATCAAATCCAATTCAAGACTCCACCAGATGCAGGATCAGATAAACTCTATTTTATTGCATATGGTGATATGGGAAAGGCTCCTCTTGATTCTTCAGTTGAACACTACATTCAGGTAGGATGTGTTCAATATACATAGTACCCTTATCTTATGGTTATAAATTCTAACTATAAATTAAAAGGTTTGAATGTATAGATTAAGAAATATTAAATCTTCGATTATCATACTACAAATTTAGTATTAAAAAAAAAATTCTCAGTGATTCATGGGGGTGTGCACACAAATTTAAAATTACTTTAAAAAAAAAATAATATTTGCAAATAATTTGACATTCTTTAAGACAAGTAAAATAAAAAATAAAAAAAATAATAGAGCATTATATTCACATAATTTTTTTTGTCCTTATGACATTCATTAAAAAAATCCAATAGTAAACTATAAAATTCATTGGTGTTTTAGCATGACGATAAAAAACAATAATCATTGAAGGGATCACATAAATTTTAAATTTTATAATGTATATATTAAAAAAATATAGTTGAATGTCAAAACTTTATGTGCATTGATTACACATTTTTCATCTACCAATGTACAATTATCACACCTTCACGGGTGGATTAAGGGTACCAGTTTAACAAAAACTAATGTGGGTCTTATAAAAATCTTAAGGAGTTGGCTTAGTAGTTTTTAAGGTCTTGTGAAATCTTTGAGGTTTTGGGTTCGAAACATCTAACCCCCATATTGGTGTTACCCCTAAATTAGAGGATTTCTCCCTATAATTGAAACCCTTTTTTTGAAAAAAGAAAGAAAATTACATCCTCACCAAAGTGATGAAAGTATAATCTATTAATTATATGTTCTTCATATTTTCATATTTAGGATGTTCTTAATAATTTCCTGAACTTACAGCCAGGATCGGTCTCAGTGATTAAAGCTGTGACTGATGAAGTGAATTCTGTAAACGTGGACTCCATCTTCCATATTGGAGACATAAGCTACGCTACAGGTTTCTTAGTAGAATGGGACTTTTTCCTTGAGCTTATCAACCCAGTGGCCTCTCAAGTTGCTTACATGACCGCAATTGGAAACCATGAGAGGTAACCTTTTTGGCTATATATGCTTCAATTCTGTTCTAATAAATCATTTGGTTTGATTAATGTAAAATTAATATATGCAAAGATTAATAATGTGTTAACAATTTATCATTATTTTGAATTTTTTTGTATCATTATTTTGATTTAGTTTTTTATGGTATTCTTCAACCTCCAAATGAAGCTCAAAGAATTAATTGAAGCACTTAAATTAGCTTGAGATCCATTTAATTGAGCAATCATTAAAACTTCTATTATGTTTTTTGTTACTTATTCACAACAAATGTAATTCTTGAACAACACATTATTTAATCAGTTTTAGTTTCTAAATCTCAAATTGGTTGCTAGGCATATATATGTGACCGGAAAATACATATACATACAAACACATACATAATTGCTGCTGTTGTTATTATTACATATGGTAATCCTAAGAACAATTGGGATTGACTTAAATTATTATTTTTTTGGTTAGGGACTATGTAGACTCAGGATCAGTATATGTAACTCCTGATTCAGGTGGAGAATGTGGAGTTGCTTATGAGACTTATTTTCCAATGCCAACTTCGGCAAAGGATAAGCCTTGGTATTCCACTGAACAAGCTAGTGTTCACTTCACAATAATTTCAACTGAGCATGATTGGTCAGTGAATTCAGAGCAGGTAATTACAAAAAGATAATATCTTGTGTCATTATCATTCATTTTTTTTTCAATGGAGTTCTCTATTATTTGATTTGATGTTGCCTTTTCTCTTACTCATCATTTCATGGAAAAAATGTAATACAGTATCTATGGATGGAAGAGGACATGGGTTCAGTTAATCGATCAAAAACTCCATGGTTGATTTTTATGGGGTAGGTATATTTCATATACATTGAAAAAGAGAGGGAGGATGGGTGCTCAAAATTACTAATTTATCCTCAAACTATATAGTTTAAGTTCAATTTAATCACCCAACTATTAATTGTGTCAATTTAGTCCTCCAGCTTTCAAAACTAAGTCAATGTCATCCTTAAATCTCCTATTTGTTCTATTTTAATGAAATTATATAGTTAATGTAGAAAATGGAGCACAAGTCAAAAACTTATTTTAGAATGTGTACAAAAGTCTATATTAAATTAATTTCAGCTATTAAATCTATTAAAATTTAACAGAATAGGATCAACTGAATAATCAAAATTCACTTGATTTTGAAAGTTGTGAGACTAAATTGACATAGTTGAAAGTTGGAGGATCAAAATTGAACTTTATCCAACAGTTGGATAACCAAATTAGTTAATTAACAAAGAAAAAAAAGAACCCTTCTACTTTATGAAAGTGCTATATAGGAGTGTATGTCAAAACAATTGGCCTGTGTAGTAGCTTAATAAGTGAAGTGTAAAATTTGCCAATTGCAGGCACAGACCAATGTACACTTCTTCAAACGCTGACACTAGTGTTGATCCACAATTTGTTAATGCTGTGGAACCATTACTGCTCCAGTACAAGGTACATTCCTCTATCGAGCTTGTATGTTGAAATATCAAATTGGTCATTTTCTGTTTGTTGCTTTTCTCATATGCAATGTTGGGAATATGAACTAGGTTGACCTGGTTTTGTTCGGTCATGTTCATAATTATGAGAGAACTTGTGCTGTTTACCAAGGAGAATGCAAGGCCATGCCTACAAAAGATGCAAATGGGGTAGATACTTATAACAACAGCAATTACAGTGCCCCAGTGCAGGCAGTGATTGGTATGGCTGGTTTTTCCTTAGACAAATTCACAACTGATGTAAGTTGCTCACTGTCTTTACATGTATACATTGTTAAATTACCGATTGTCCTAAAAGGTTAAACTATTAGAATATGATATATTTAATCATTTAACAAATACTTCTAACACTCTCCTCACGTGTGGGCTCAAACTCTCTTTTAATAGGTGAGGCTCAATATATGAGATTTTAAATGAGAGGTAAAATGGAGGAGACAGAGATCGAACTTAGGATCTCCTACTTCAATATTATGTTAAATTATCGATTTTCTAGAAGTTATATTAAATTACCAAGTGTCCAAAAAGTATAATCATTTAACCAATCTTCTAACATATGTACATTTGTATATTTATGATGAATGAACTTGCAAAATTACTTTGTTCATGAACAGTCAAATAGCTGGAGTTTATCTACGATTTCAGAATTTGGTTATGTAAGAGGGAATGCAACAAAGGAAGAGTTATATTTTGAGGTCAGTATGCTCAATTCAACTTTAGGATTTGACTATAGAATTTATAGACACTTTTTCTTTTCTTTTTTGCTTGTATTTCATGTTATTTATATGTTTGTGTCTTATCCTTTTCCTTTATTTTGGCAGTTTGTGAACGCAAATACAAGGAATGTTGGTGATAGCTTTCGCATTATTAAATAGCAAGGTCCCTCATATAGTCATATGTATAGAACCTTATCCATTACCCACATATATATGGACCTCCCAAGGTCTTTACTGTAAATCAATTCCTTTCAAATAAAAACCCCCATGTCTTTGCAAAAAATACAATGAAATAAACTATTGTTTGCGAATATAGGACTGGCTTTTATAACCAAATGGAAGAGATTATTTATGGTTTGGGAATGGCTAGTTTATTATATAGATTGATGTGATTAATTTCTAATTTATTCTCTCTTTTCTATTTATTCATTTCTTGTATATAAGAGCAATGCTTTATCAAGATTTTATAAAAGAGTTATTTCTGCATGTGTTGAAACAGTAGTTCTATATATGAATATATCTTTTATCAAATTCAAGCTATATTTTATTAATTAGCTAGAAGTATAGAAATATAACAAAACTTTTTTTTCTTTCTTTTTGAAAGTTTTCTTTCTTTTTGAAATGTGTTAGATAGGCAATAGAATTGTGGCTGAATTTCTTAATCTATATGTCATGGTGTTTCTTGATAGCTTTTTTTTTTGGGAGAGATTCTTGATAGTTATTGTAGTCTAAGATCTACTTAGAAAAAAGGGTTTTTCTAATTCAAGCTAATCCTATAGATGGGGTTTCAAACTAAGGAGCATTAATCCTTTAAATATTTTAGAAGGAACATTTGTATGTGGCTTAGTAGTCAAGAGTTTGATTTTCTTAAAATTGGTTCGTCTTTTTTTTTTTTTTTTTTATTTTTATTTTAATGAACAAAAAAGGGTGGGGGGTGAGGGGCGATCAACATGGCAATCCTACCTGGGTGTGACCATAGTAGCACTCTACCCTCTGGGGTCCGGGGCCCTGCTGGGTGCAATGGGACAACGGTGAGCCATAACTTTCCAACCCCATAAGAGACACTAGTAAACCTTGAGTCGTTGAGGGAGGCAACTCAATTAAGTCCATATTCGTCGTTGGCGTTGGCATTGGAGTGGGTGCAGAGGAGGTCAAACTGGAGGTCGGAGGTGGTGATGTCGTTGGAGAAGAGGTTGTAGCCGCAAGCTCTCAAGGTGGAAAGCATTGACTCCATGTCACCGCTAAAGATGCAGTGGACTGGTTTCACACCGCCGGGGAGTGATAGTAGCAGAATCACCATGCCCAGAGTCAGAGTCATGATCTTAATCGCCATTTTTGCACTTCTAGACAGTCAAGAGTCACTATTTTGATTTTGTTGCTGGTTGCTGGGAAATTTTGGAAGACTGTGGAAGATTTTATTCAGTGGTGGTGCTTTGCTAGTTGCTGGGTTTCTATTTTTTTATGAGTTTGATGTTCATGTTCTTTGATTTGGAGGTTTTTGTTTGTTTTTTCTGTGGGTTTTTCTGTGTTTTTTTGCCAAGAAAATTTATGGGTTTGAAGGCTAAGGTTTGCTTTGTTGGAGATATGGGTTTGGGGTTTGATTCTTTGCTGGAGATTGATTATGGGGGAAGAACGCCAGGGAAGAAGAAGAAGTAGAACACAGAACATGAACATGTTCCTCTGAAGAAAAAAAAAAGAAAAAAAAGACATTTATTAATTTATTTTGTTTTGATGTGTTTGGTTATAAAGAAAGTACGAGGAAGACAAAGAAAATGATAAGAAAATGAAGATTAATTTGCTAAGAATATGAATCATGAATATGTTCTTTCAAAAAGAAAAAAGATTGGAATAAAAAAAATCATTTTAATTAAAAGAAAGTAAATTTTTTTTTCTATTTTTTTATTTAAAACCCAAAATTAAAATTGAGGAATTAAATTATTTTTAATTTAAATGTTCACATGACATTTAAAAATGCTAAATAATTTTTTTTAAATGATATTTTAATGTCAGAGTCATGTCAGCAAGCAGGACCTTCGTTTGCCATGTAAGACTTTTTTGTTAGTAAGTTGATGGCAGGGATTAAAAAAAAAAATGACTGGAATAGTAGTAAAATAAAAATAGGGACTAAAATGAGAATCGGGCCAAAATGTAATGATCAAAAGTGTATTTTTTTTTAAAAAAAAAAAAAAAAAAAAAACTAGAATACAATTACAAAGGGGAAAAATGTAGAGAATTTTTTTTGAAAAAAGAAGAAGTATTGTATTAATACTGTTATAATCTAATCTAACTTTTAATCCAACCTGTGAAAAATGAATAGATAAATAAGTAATTTTAAACTCAAAATTGAATTTTTTTTCTTAAAAATCTCAAAGAATATACCAATAAGATAAGGAAGATGAAGAACAATATAAAATATTCGTAAACACATAAAAAAATTACTCAAGCATCTAACAAAGACATAACAATTTTTTACTAATTTGTGAAACAAAATATTTACAAATAGTGAAAGGAAAATGCACAAAAACCATTGTTTTCAACTGCACTAGTTGTTCTTCATTAGCTTGTCTAGACTATCCTTTTATTTTCCAAATAAACTAAATTCTGACAACAACACAAAATATGACATATTATAATATGATTTTTCTCCAATTCAAATCAACAACAGACACCATTCTTTAAAAGTATTTAGTATTGTAAATAAAATGATAAAAAAAAAAATACTTGCATCGAGGAACACATATGGATTAGTCAATAATAGGATAATAAGAGTACAAACCTCTAGTAGGAGATCCTCCTATAGATAGTTATCAAGTTGCATCTTTTCTACCATCAATGATTAAGAAAAATGCCAACACCTATGAATACTTTCTGTAGGGTCAGATTCTGCAGCCCAAGCCCAAGAAGGTGTGGATTTGGAGCCCACTGAACCCAAAACAATAAATTTGTAGAGAGTGGGTGAAAGAGCTAGGCTAATAATGAAAATAACAGTATTAAACGGCAATGATGACAGGAAGATTTGAATTAATATGTGCTCGGACAGTGGTGAATGTCTCGTCCGAGGAGGTGATTTTCATTGATGAACTTAGGTTACAAATGTTGGAGCTACAGTAAAATAATATACTCTTCTCTCTCTCTTCTTTTTCGATCCCCTTTCTATCAGAGACCCCTCTCTCTTATATAGTACTGCCTTTCTACATCTCCACCGTCCACTTGTTCACCATCTGGGCGCCCACTTGAGTGCATGTCCCATCACACTCCCCCTTTAGCCCTGTCTGAGTGGCGGTAGCTGAGGATGCACTGTTCAGGGGTCTTCTCCACATAAATGCGGCCAGGAGGGTAGGTGCAGTGCATTAAATGCGGTGGTTGAAGTCTGTCTCCTTGATATTTCTCTGTTCCTGTTACCTTCTTGTGTGTCCGAGGCTCCCTTTCTCCCTTAACACTTGTCAAACAGATCGCTTGACACGTGTCGGACAAAAACCTCGTCGGGTCCGAGGGTATCGGTCTCCTCGGACATATGAACATCTCCTCGGACAGTGCACGTACTCATCTCCAGACATTCTCCTTTTACATGGGCCTCTGACTGTCTGTCTTGGTCTCCTCGGACGAACAGTATTCCTCATATAGGGCCTTGGGCCCAATAAGTTGGGTTGGGCTTTCTCCCCCCACATTAGCCCCTCGAAATTGTAGTTTTTCCCTCGCATCCGAGGAGAAAAAGTAGGATTTTGACTTGCCACGGAGCAAAAGCTTGGAAACACGCACAACCGAGCTGGCACGTGTGTAAACGTGGGAACAGACGCCTCATTAATGCCGCTGCGGTTTCCTTATTCCCAAGGCGCTGCATTAACTGCACCAGGTGACGTTTCGTCCTTCGCATCCAACGGTGGCTGATTGATCCAATGGCTGTGGTTTTTCTTCAGGATTTGGGCGGGAGTGCCCCTGACCCTTCGCTTGACCCCGTATAAAGCTTCAGAGGAAATCATTTCTTCCTCACTTTGCAAATCTTCAGACGCTCCAGCAAGAACAGACGCGCCACTCCGTCCACATCTCTCCGTCCGAATCTCTCAGTCGCCGGTGCCAATCTTACTCAGAATCCTCACGAGTCCTCCTACGAGCCTGCAATCGCTTCTCCGGTCTAGCCCTTGTAAGTCGTCGCCCACCGAATCTTTTAGTTTTCTCTTCGGCCAACCGTTTCACTTAAGCACCATGGGAAAACTCGAGTACATGATGGATAGCCCTGAGCAAATAGAGGTGTTTAGGACCACGTATCGCATACCCCCTAACGTGGGTGTGAGGTATTGCCCCCCAGAAAAAATACTAACAGACCGGCAGACGGGAGAGGTGGTTATCCCCCTCATCGCCTTCAAAGAAGGGGGAATGACAATCCCCATGGGCCCCATCACCGCCAGTTACCTTCGGAACCATAGGCTTACTCCCTGGCAGTGCGCGCCCAATATGTTTAGGATCCTAGGAGCGATTGAGGACCTTGAGCGTCATATGGGGTTGGGACTCACCTGGCTTGACGTGGTACATATGTACGAATGCCATAGCCAGCAAGATGCTGGGTACTACTTAAAATCCCGGTCGGATGTTGTCAGGCTCATTTCCTGCCTTCCCAAATCCAACAAAGGGATGAAAGACGACTATGTGATCGTCTCGGGCGCCTGGCGCAACGGCCCTGGTTGCCCAACCAAGCATGGGAAGCCAGGTGTGACATGTAGAATTAGGCGCACTGACCATAGGCTTAGGGCTCCCGTCTTTTAACTGTTTTTGATTTCTCTTCGGTCACTATTTCTGAGTTTCTAACCATTCTTTTCTTCTTTACTTGCAACAGATAAGAGACAAGTTTCTCCTCGGCTCAGCCTAACGAATGTTGCTGCCCTCAATTTCCTTTTAAGGTCGGAGATCTTCGTGAGCGAGGACGGGCAACTACGATCTGCTCCCCTTATTCTTGGATATAAAGGGAAGCCAAAGGGTTTTCAACCGGTCGGCAACGCAATCGTCCAGGGAGACTACCGCCTTGCGCGTATTGACGTTGGTCGGAAGGGCTTCTTGGCGCCAGACGATCTTGAACCTGTACCCCGTCCAATTCCTCGGGCTGCGCCTCCCCTTATCCAACCACTCCAGCAAGTTCCCCTCGGACAAGAGATTGAAGGTGAGGGGGCTGGCTCTTCCACTTCCTCGCTAGAAGAACAAATAGACGGATTTCAGTTTGAGGGAGAAGCTTCAAGAGTAAACCAGGTGGTAGAGATCTCAGACGCCGAGGAAGAAGCCTACGAGCAGTCAGGCGCCCATCTTAATTTGTTAGCCACTCATTTAGAAGACTCCTCGGACGACGATATGGATCTGAGGAATTTGATGAAGGGGAGAGGCAAAAAGTCCGACCCGAAAGATGCCGGGACATCTAAGACAGTGGTGACACTTCCTCCGGTGCCTACCCAGATCCCTGACCCAAACTTGAAACCCATGCCAACCCTGCAGAAGAAGAGACCCCACACTGAGGTTGGGGAAAAACAGGTGCCACCAACCAAGGGGGCCAAGCAGCAAAAGGTGGCACAGGACAACCGAACTCGCAGGGCTCCGTCTACTGAAAGCCGAGACGAGGGCACAGTGGCAGATGTGCGCCGAGGAGGAGGGGGACCGCGGATTTGGTCTCCAAAATTGGAGTTGGAGGGCGCTCCAATCCTCTGGGAGACCTCCCTCAGGAATTATGATGGAGGGAGGGCCAGCTACATTGCTGAGGCCCTGCAGCAACCACTTCTCCTCCCTCATGACATGGAGCCCTTCAGGCGTTTCAATCAGCCGGAGCTCTTTCGATCCCTCAAGAGGGATTTAGCCATCGTAAGTAACCTCAGTCCGATTAGCTGAATCACTGATTTTTGCCTTTCCTATTTTTCTGCGTTTGACATTTAGAGTTTCCATCATGCAGGTCACTCAGCAGATTTACGTAGCCGAGGAGTGGGACAAGAAGAACCGCCTTGAAACCCAGGCGGCGTTCTGCTCCCGAGACGAGGCGGAGAAATCTCTGGGCCAAATGAAGGACGATTATGCCCGTCTGTCCGGGGAACTTGCGGAGATGACCAGCCAGAAGAAAAGCCTTGACGCTGGGATAAGGAATGCTGAAAAGCAGGCTGAGGATCAGCGTAAGTTGCTAAAGGCGGCAGAGGCCAATCTGAAGACCGAGAGGGAGCTGGTAAATGGGCTAAGGGATGAACTCCGAAAAGCCAAAGACAGCGCCCGATATGCCGAGGAGAAAGCCCAGTTGGCCCAGGAGGCGGTTGAGACTGAAAAGAAGGCAGCTTACCAGCTGGGGGTAGAGACGGCCACGTCCCAGCTTCTAGAGCAATTCGCCTCGGTCAGCCGAGATTACTGCGACATAAGTTGGGGCAAAGCCCTGGATGCAGCTGGAGTCCCTGCCGACTCGGAGCTGAGGCTGCCTGGGAGCGTATACTATGATCCTGATATCCGAGAGCTCCCAGGAACTGATCCCCCTCCTGCTCCACAGCTTCCAGAGGCTTCGGAGCCAATTTTGGTCAGCCATGCTCCTCCACTCACTCTTGGTGCAAGCAAGGAAACTGGTCAGCCAGGCGGCAAGGATAAGCCAGCTGAACCAGCCAAAGAGAAAGGCCAAGGGTCAGGCGAAGAGAAAATTCCTTCTGAGCCCAAGGACCGAGCCCCTGAAGCAACTGCTCGGATAGGCCAGGCTGCTGACCCCGTGCTCCCTTCAGCAAAAGAATAGACGTATAGGGCTTTCACTTTTTGCACCTGTGCTTTCTTTTGTTTTATCCGAAGAATTGTAAACTATACTTTTATTTATGGAATAGATTTTCATTTGTCTATGATGTTTTAAATACCTGCCTTACTAATTACTACTGTCACATACAACTGTACATTGCACTTATAACCAAATAATGCAAATAAATCTGCTTGATACATCATACTTATGGTGTAAGTAACCAAAATTAATATTGAAAAGGATAGGCCAACCAAGAGTTATTGATGAGTTGCATGTCTTTCCAAGTTAAACATAAGTTATTATTCCTCGGCTTCAAACTAAACACAACTAGGGGAGACATGTATAGATTAGAATCAATTTAAACGCGATTAGGAGTTTTAGCACTAAGCCCCAGTGACACTGGCCGCGTGGGGGTATTGACTAACCTGTCGTTTGGTTCAAGGATTATAGGATTCGAATGTACTCGAGTGTTAACTAACCCTAGTCATCTGGTCCGAGGACTGCAGGCATGACTGGATTTAAGTTTAAACACGAACCGCACCGGAGTGTTAACTAACCCTAGTCATCTGGTCCGAGGACTACAGGCATGACTGGATTTAAGTTTAAACACTATAGAACCGTAACTGAGTGCTAACTAACCCAAATCATCTGGTCCGAGGACTACAGGCATGATTGGATTTAAGTTTAAACACTATAGAACTGTAACTGAGTGCTAACTAACCCAAATCATCTAGTCCGAGGACTACAGGCATGATTGGATTTAAGTTTAAACACTATAGAACTGTAACTGAGTGCTAACTAACCCAAATCATCTGGTCCGAGGACTACAGGCATGATTGGATTTAAGTTTAAACACTATAGAACTGTAACTGAGTGCTAACTAACCCAAATCATCTGGTCCGAGGACTACAGGCATGATTGGATTTAAGTTTAAACACTATAGAACTGTAACTGGGTGCTAACTAACCCAAATCATCTGGTCCGAGGACTACAGGCATGATTGGATTTAAGTTTAAACACTTGAGCTAACGGTGTTAACTAACCCTAATCATCTGGTCCGAGGACTACAGGCATGATTGGATTTAAGTTTAAACACTTAAGCTAGTGGCGAATGAGTGTTAACTAACCCTAATCATCTGGTCCGAGGACTACAGGCATGATTGGATTTAAGTTTAAACACTTGAGCTAACGGTGTTAACTAACCCTAATCATCTGGTCCGAGGACTACAGGCATGATTGGATTTAAGTTTAAACACTTAAGCTGGTGGCGAATGAGTGTTAACTAACCCTAATCATCTGGTCCGAGGACTATAGGCATGATTGGATTTAAGTTTAAACACTTGAGAGAAAACTTTACGCAGCGAATTGGTATATCAATTGAAGAGAAGACTTGATTAATAGAAGTACCTCTTGAGGTTATTTACATTCCAAGGGCGAGGGATTACATGACTATCCAGGTCTTCTAAGAAATATGCTCCAATACCAGCGCCTGAAGTGACACGATATGGTCCTTCCCAATTGGGTCCTAATTTTCCCCAAACTGGGTTCTTCGCGGTGCCCACAACTTTACTCAGCACCAGATCACCAGGCTCTAAAGGCCTCAGCTTCACGTTAGCGTCGTAGCCTTGTCTGAGCTTTTGTTGGTAGTGTGCCAGCCGAACCATTGCATTCTCTCTTCTTTCCTCAATAAGGTCCAAACTCTTCTCTAGTTGCTCGTTGTTGCCGGTCGGACTAAACGAGCTGGTTCTAAGTGTTGGGAACCCTGTTTCCAGAGGAATGACAGCTTCAGCCCCATAGGTCATCGAGAAAGGGGTCTCTCCAGTAGACCTGCGGGGCGTAGTTCTGTAAGCCCAAAGCACATGTGGCAACTCTTCTACCCATTTGCCCTTTGCATCATCTAGCCTCTTCTTTAAGCCGTTCAGTATGACCTTGTTGGAAGCTTCTGCTTGGCCATTACCCTGGGGATAGGCTGGAGTGGAGTATCTGTTCGTAATTCCCAGCTCACTGCAGTAATTCCTGAATGCCTTGCTGTCGAACTGTAAACCGTTGTCCGAGATGAGGGTGTGAGGAACTCCAAACCGTGTGACAATGTTCTTCCACACGAACTTTTGCACATCAACGTCTCTGATATTGGCTAGCGGCTCAGCTTCAACCCACTTGGTGAAATAGTCTGTTCCGACCAGGAGGTACTTCTTGTTTCCTGCAGCTTTGGGGAAGGGTCCCACAATATCCAAGCCCCACTGGGCAAAGGGCCATGGGCTAGATAGTGGATTAAGGTTTCCCCCTGGCTGGTGAATGTTTGGAGCGAAGCGCTGACATTGATCGCACTTTTTGACGTATTCGTGTGCCTCCTTCTGCATGTTAGGCCACCAATAGCCTTGGGTGAGGGCTCGGTGAGCCAAGGACCTGCCTCCAGTGTGGCTCCCACAGATTCCTTCGTGCAGCTCTTCTAGCAGTGTCTCAGTCGCCTCGGGATGCACGCATAACAAATATGGTCCCGAATAGGAGCGTTTGTATAGTTTCTGGTCTTCGGACAACCAGAACTTAGTCGCCTTCCTCCGAACTTTATCGGCTTCTCCCTTCTCTTCAGGCAATACATCTTCTTTGATAAATTTGATTAAAGGGTCCATCCAGCACGGCCCGGCCCTGATCTGGTGAACCTGGACTCCCCCTGACTTCGTCTCTGTAGGCCTGTGCAGGTCCTCGACGAGGATGACCCTCGGCAGGTCTTGTGCCGAAGAGGTGGCTAGCGTGGCCAAGGAGTCAGCATGTGAGTTGCCACTCCTGGGGATGTGCAGCAGATTGAAAAATTTGAACTCTGATTGCAGATGTTTAACACGACCCAAGTATCCCTGCATTCTTTCGTCCTTTGCCTCGAACTCGCCTTGTACTTGACCTACTACCAATCTTGAGTCCGAGAACAACTCCACGGACTTCCCACCCATTCTACGGACCATAGTCATCCCCATCAGTAGGGCCTCATACTCCGCTTCATTATTTGTAGCCGAGAAGTCCAGCCTTAACGATTTCTCGATAATGATTTTCTCGGGGGATATCAATACCAGCCCAACTCCAGAACCTCTTTGGTTTGCCGCGCCATCGACGTACACTTCCCAATGGGAGGGATTCTGTTGAGAGATCATGCCAACTGATTTTTCATCCATGCCCGACGTGGGCTTTACCTCTTCTAGTTGGGGCTCCGTGAACTCAGCCACCAAATCTGCGAGGACCTGTCCCTTGACCGATGTGCGGGGCATATATCTTATATCGAAAGCCCCTAAGATTGTACCCCACTTGGCAATCCGACCAGTATAATCAGCACTTCGGAGTATAGCTTTGAGTGGGAGTTGTGTGAGAACGATCACCGTGTGGGCTTGGAAGTAGTGAGGTAGCTTCCGTGTGCCAAGCACTACTGCTAAGATAGCCTTCTCCAGTGGTAAGTAACGAATCTCAGCCTCATGTAGCGACTTGCTTACGTAATAGACGGGCCTTTGTACACCAGAGTCTGACCGTATCAACACCAGGCTCACCGCATAGGGAGCTACAGCGATGTAGGCGAACAGTACCTCGTCTGGCTCAGGACTGGACATGATTGGTGGCCGAGACAGATAATCCTTGAGTTGCTGGAACGCCAAAGCACATTCCTCAGTCCATTCGAATCCCTTCCACTTGTTGAGCAGAGAGAAAAAGGGCCGACACCTGTCTGCTGATCTAGAGATGAACCGATTGAGGGCAGCAGTCATTCCGGTCAGTTTTTGAACCTCCTTGGGATTCCGAGGAGCTCGGAGGTTGTTGATGGCCTTTATCTGGTCGGGGTTGACCTCAATTCCTCTGTGGGTGACCATGTATCCCAAGAACTTACCGGACCCTACCCCAAACGAGCACTTAGAGGCATTTAGTCGTAGCTTGTATTTCCGTAGAATCTCAAAGGTACTTTCAAGGTCTTTCACATGCTCGGCTATAACTTTGCTCTTCACCACCATGTCGTCAATGTAAATCTCGATATTCTTGCCCAGCTGTGGCTCGAACATCCTCGTCATCATCCTCTGGTAGGTAGCTCCTGCGTTCTTTAAGCCAAACGGCATCACTTTATAGTGGTAGTTACCAATAGGAGTGACGAAAGCGGTTTTCTTCTGGTCCTCCAGGGCTAATGGTATCTGGTGGTAGCCTTGGAAAGCGTTTAGGAAGCTCATCTGAGGGTGACCGACAGTGGCATCAACCAGCTGATCGATTTTCGGCATAGGGAACGGGTCTTTGGGGCATGCCCTATTCAGATCCGTGAAGTCAACGCATACTCGCCACTTCGTACTCTTCTTCTTTACCACCACGGTATTCGCTAACCATTCGGGATAAAAAACCTCCTTGATAGCCCCAGCTGCTTTGAGTTTCGCCACCTCGTCTCTCACTGCGTCGGCATGTTCCTTGGATGGGCGCCGAATAGGTTGCTGCTTGGGGATGACCAGTGGATTCACCTTCAAGTGATGGCATATAAACTCCGGGTCCACCCCTGGGGCCTCGTAAGCACTCCAGGCAAACACGTCGAGATTTCGCTTGAGGAACTCTATCAGCTCCTCCTTCTCTTGAAGAGGCAGCTGAGATTCGACTTGAAAGAACCTGTCAGGATCATCTCCAATGATCACCTTCGTTAGATCCTCGCATCGAGTGCTTTCATCCGATTCTTCAGAAGGCACTCCCCAAGACTGTAGTTGCTATAAATCCCCCCCAGCCACGTCCGAGGACTCGGCTGGGGCCTCATGCTGAATGGCGGCTACCAAGCACTGTCTAGCAACAGACTGGTCTCCTCGGATCTCATGTATCTGTCCACCTGATGGATATTTGACCTTCTGGTGCAAAGTAGAGGGGACAGCCCCAAGTGCGTGAATCCAAGGTCTGCCTACAAGTGCCGTGTAAGGAGAATATGCGTCCATGACGATAAAATCCAGCTCCACCACTTCAGAGCCGGACTGCACTGGTAAGCGTATCCGGCCTTTCGGGATGACAGGCCTTCCTTCAAAGGTGAATAGGGGGGAATCGTACGGCGTCAGATCCTGGGGTTTTAGGCCTAGCCCCTTGTAGAGGTCCGGGTACATTATCTCCACGGCACTGCCCTGGTCCACCATCACCCTCTTTACATCGTACCCTCATATTCTGAGGGTGATGACTAGTGCATCATCATGGGGTTGGATGGTGCCGATCATGTCCTCGTCCGAGAATCCCATAACCAGCGGGGCATCAGACCTAGCTCTCTTCGGTCCTCGGCTCGACTCCCCTGCGGGTGGTCGGCCTACTGACATAACTTTCAAAGGCCAGGACCCTGTTCTCCCCGGTGCTGCGAAGACGACGTTTATAGTCCCAAGCGGTGGCTTTGAGGGGTCGTCCCTGCGTGGCCCCGAGCCTGTCTGCCCTCGGCCGCTGGAGGGGTGCAGAAGATGTTTCAGTTTACCATCGCGAACCAACTGGTCCAGGTGATCCCACAGACTCCTACAATCTTCCGTTGTATGCCCATGGTCTTGATGGTACTGGCAGTAGAGATTGTGGTTGCGTCTCTCGGGGTTTCCTACCATCTTGTTCGGCCACCTGAAGAATGATTCATTCTTAATTTTTTCCAGGACCTGATGCACTGGCTCTTTGAACACGGTGTTGACCGATTGAGGATTCATCGATCCCGATTGTCCGGCAAAATCCCTCCGCGGTTTATTGTAATTGTACCGGTCCGACCGCGAATCTCTCCTCTCCTGAGGGATAATCTTATCCTTTCCCTTGCCCTGCTGCTGATCTTCTTCAACCCTCTTATACTTCTCTATGCAGTCCATTAGTTGACGCACGTTTGTGACTGGTTTGCCAGATAGGGATCCCCTCAAACCATGGTCAGTAGGGAGGCCGAGCTTGAACGTGCTGAGGGCCATTGCATCGTTGTTGCCCTCCACCTCATTGAACATCTCCCAATATCTGTCTGAATATGCCTTCAAGGACTCGCCTTCCTGCATGGACAAGGATAGCAGGGAAGAGAGAGGCCTGGCCACTCTTCGGCACGTAACAAAACGGGAGCCGAATGCCTGAGTGAGCTCTTTGAAGGAGTTGATGGAGCCCGCCTTCAAACCATCAAACCATCTCATAGCAACGGGCCCAAGACTGGAAGGGAAAACCTTGCACATCAGAGCTTCATCTCTGGAGTAGACAGCCATCCTCCGGTTAAAATGACTCACATGCTCCACGGGGTCAGTTTTACCATTGTAGACGGTGAACGTTGGCTGGTTAAAGCACCGAGGGAGTCTGGCCTCCTCTATCCTACGCGTGAAGGGTGATCTAGATATCTGATTTAGAGCCCTGTTCATGGCATCGTTCTCCACGTCCTCGCGTGATGGGCTCCTACGCTCCCTTTTACGATGGGACTCCTCTACATAGGTGTAGGACTCGCTAGCTGGTGTCTTGGACTTGCGTTGATAAGAGACGTCCTGCTCGTCATCAAGATCGTCTTCAGAGTACGAGGAAGCCCGCTTCCTCTTTGCGTGTCGCAACTCTCTCTTTAGTTTTTCCACTTCCAGTTGCAAGTCACGGTTCTTCTCTGCATGGGACATGTGACTTCCGCTCTGTGATTGGCTCTGGCTAAGGCGCACAGTGTGTACACTGCCCTCACGGTTTTGTCTCCTCTCTAAGTTGACAAAATGGTCCACGTGTTGGGATGCCCTGGATTCTGCTTGTTGTTCACCTTGTTCTGCCATTATCAACTGTTGTTTTCACTCTTGCACAAGCTCTTCCCACAGACGGCGCCAATTGTAGGGTCAGATTCTGCAGCCCAAGCCCAAGAAGGTGTGGATTTGGAGCCCACTGAACCCAAAACAATAAATTTGTAGAGAGTGGGTGAAAGAGCTAGGCTAATAATGAAAATAACAGTATTAAACGGCAATGATGACAGGAAGATTTGAATTAATATGTGCTCGGACAGTGGTGAATGTCTCGTCCGAGGAGGTGATTTTCATTGATGAACTTAGGTTACAAATGTTGGAGCTACAGTAAAATAATATACTCTTCTCTCTATCTTCTTTTTCGATCCTTTCTATCAGAGACCCCTCTCTCTTATATAGTACTGCCTTTCTACATCTCCACCGTCCACTTGTTCACCATCTGGGCGCCCACTTGAGTGCATGTCCCATCACACTCCCCCTTTAGCCCTGTCTGAGTGGCGGTAGCTGAGGATGCACTGTTCAGGGGTCTTCTCCACATAAATGCGGCCAGGAGGGTAGGTGCAGTGCATTAAATGCGGTGGTTGAAGTCTGTCTCCTTGATATTTCTCTGTTCCTGTTACCTTCTTGTGTGTCCGAGGCTCCCTTTCTCCCTTAACACTTGTCAAACAGATCGCTTGACACGTGTCGGACAAAAACCTCGTCGGGTCTGAGGGTATCGGTCTCCTCGGACATATGAACATCTCCTCGGACAGTGCACGTACTCATCTCCAGACATTCTCCTTTTACATGGGCCTCTGACTGTCTGTCTTGGTCTCCTCGGACAAACAGTATTCCTCATATAGGGCCTTGGGCCCAATAAGTTGGGTTGGGTTTTCTCCCCCCACACTTTCTATAGAAAATTATTAAAAAGTAGAGTTCTAAAAAATACAAATATTAATCAGCATAAGGTAGAGATGTAAGAAGAATAAAAAAAATCCGACAAAAAATGAAATAAAAATTGAGAGAGAGAGAGAGAGAAATGTGCATAAATTGGGAGACAGTGACAAATTTATAGTAAGAGGATGAGAATAAGAAGAGCAAAAAAAGAAGAAGATGAAAGGGCAAAATAATATGTAAAGTTAAAACCGCCAAAGATGAATATATATAGACAATAACTTTGTCTTAACTTTCCATTGATTTATTATTTAGTTATAACATCAAAATTAAAGTAAAGAAATATGTAAAGTAAAAACCGACTAAGATGAATTTTAAAGCCATATTTATATATTTAATATTGTAAAAAAGTTAAAGGTAAAAAATAAATATGAAAAAGACTAATTATGTGACCAATGACATGGTGGTGAGGTGGCTCAATAGGAGTGTAGTACTAATAAATGCTACGCTTAAGTTTTTAAATATAAATAGATAGGTTGCAAAAAAGGGGGCGGAACAAGAAATTCATCTTTGTGGTTATAGTACAAATGATATTTCTTTCATCATTTTGGAATGAAAATTTATAAAGAGTTCAATATTAAATTAATATGGAAAAAAAAGTAGCATCTATTTAATGTTAAAAATATATATATAAAACAAAAAGATACAAGGACCCTCAACTAAAGAAGAGCGAGAAAACTCTTCGAAGGTAAGAGAGGAGTAGATATGGGTGGAATCAGTGGGCAGGAGGTGCGCGCGTCACCACAATGGGTGTTTGACTGCTGCGAGGCATCGATTGTAATTCATTAGCTTAAATAGTTTTTTTAATTTTGAAAGAATAACACCACAACCCGGGTTTTTTTTTTTTTTTTTTTTTTTTTTTTTCATTTACATGTGGGGATTAGAAAAACATCTATATTCTACCTTTCATTTGGTTTTTTCACTTATTATAATTTTTTGTTTTTTAAATTTTATATTTCAAAACATATTTTGTACGTAGCTCAAATTTCTTTAGTCCCCACATGTTGTCTTTTATGTGCGTACCTTAGTACAAAAAAATGTACATATGGAATGACTAAAAAAATAATTTATTTATTTATTTCCTTTGTTACAAGTTTATGTTCAACATGTTTATGTATAAATATATGTTTAACAAATTGCTCTTATATCACTAAACCATATCCAAAAATAATTAAAATATATATATGACTTAATTTAACTTAAACTAGCTAAGAAAGGTCTTAAGAGCTCTTCCCCATTTGAAACATCCTAAATTTATGCCTGAGCCTTAGAACCAGCCTTCTCTCCCCTCTTATAAGTCTTCAAACCAGACTATCTCCAAGTCATTACATTTCTTACCAATAATATGTATTCCTTGTGAAGATCTTTTTATAAACTTTTTTTTGGGACATTGAAGTACTAATATATTAGTACTTTGATGGGGAGAGCTTCAGTAAATTTAGGATGGTACATATTGGAGAAGAGTTTATCCCCATCAATGCATACATTTAGCAAAAACAAGAGTCTCCAGAGAATCACTATCAAATGTAAGTTGGTTTTAAATATGCAAATATGATTAAATTTTCAAAATCTGTTATTCCTTTTAAGACTTCTTTAATTACATTTACCAAATGATGTAGTATGTTTTTATGAACTCAACACTCAATTAGTTGTCTAGATGGAAAAAATTTAAAGTTTGTAGCCAACATCCTACATAAATTCTTCCAAAAATATCTCATAAAAGTGGCATCTCGATCCGAAACATTAACATTAGGCAACCAATGTAAGCAAAAAATTTAAAGGAATATTTTATCTATGTATAAAGCATTTGAACAAGTGTATGGCTTGTTCCAAAAAATAATAATAATATAACGAACATTTTTAACCATAATGTTAAAAGTCTTTGTAACCATGGTGTGTTAAGGTAAAAATCAACAGCAATATATATATATATATATATATATGCATATGGAATGTATAATTTTTTTATATATTTCATTTGTTACATGTTTATGTTTAGCATGTTTATGTATAAATATATGTTTATAAAAGGATAGTAGAACTATCCATTACAGAAGTCTGAAACTTAACAATTGCTCGCACATCACTAAAACCGATCCAACAACAATTAAAATATAAATAAGACTTAATTTAACTTATACTTACTAAGAAAGTTCCCAAGTTCTCTCCCCCCTATGAAACATCCTAAATTAATGCTTTAGACCTAGAACTAGCCTTCCTTGTCTTCTAATAAGTCTTCAAACTAGGCTATGCCCAAGTCATTGTATTTCATACTAGTACCTTGTATTCCTTGTGAAGATCTTAGTATGAAGATGCAATGCCACTAATACACAAAGGACTAACCATTCATTTCACGTGTCTAAAGCATTTATATATTGTGTTTGTTTCATTATTTTTTAAAATTTGATTTATTATATATGCTAAGTTTGATTCAATTGTTCCCTAAATGAGAATGTAATGTACGTAGTTATAGTTGTACTATGTGTGGATTTTTTGTATTGAATATATATTTATTTTGATGTTAGTGTTTTAAGAAATTGTGTTACTTCTCAGCAAATAATTTAAAAAAAAAAAAATTGCATTACAATGTCACTGTCTTCTCAATCATTGTTGTGTTACTTTTATAATTTTTATTTAAATTGCAATAAAGGGATGGAAATCTTTGGGGTTATAGTGTAAATGATATTTCTTTCATCATTTTGGAATGAAAATTTTTAAAGATATTCAATATTAAATTAATGTAGAAAAAAAAGTAGCACCTATTTAATGTCAACAAAATATAAATAAAACAAAAAGACACAAGGATTTGCAACTAAATAAAAGGGAGAAGACTCTTTGAAGATGGATTCAATAGGTGAGAACTCAAGGAAGAGGTCGGGAAGTGGATTAACAATGAGGTCGGGAGTGGAAATATCTTGCGTTCCCACTATACCATATGACGGAAGATCCAAAGTCATGCAACTAGATCATAATAACATCTAGATCTTTTTTGTTAAACGCTATAGCCAAGGAAATGGTGTTTGAGGTGACAAAACAACTAAGAAATGGAAAAGGGTTTTTCTGGAGTCTATGCTCTAATACTAGGGTAAAAGTCTATAAATTGAGTTGTGTAAAATATTGTACAAGGTATTGCCTTTATAGAATAACATTTTAATGATATAAAATTAAAATGAGCGTATTATTTTGGTGTTTACAAAGAAAACATCTAGGGTTTAAATCTTTCCACCTCAATTATCAATATATATATATATATATATATATATATTAAACAAAAAAGAAATGTGTAATATATGTAATATATAATGCACCTAAGCTCATTGGGCTTCTACTCTAAGTTCAAACACAATGAATTAAGGTAGTCTATAGAGAGAGCACTATTGGTTGAGGACTATGTCCAATGAAATATAATCCATTAAAAGCCATATATATATATATATATATAAGGAAAATGGTAAAGCGACAAACTATTTCACAAACTGTTATCATGGTGAATGGTTATGGGTAAGTAAAAAAGTGTGTTTAGTGGCAAGTCCAAATGAGAACCAATAAAAATCTGTCACACCAATAATTTGTAAGAATGTCATAAAATAGTTTTAACCATAGCATTACTCAATATTTTGACATAAATGCAATATTTGTTAAGGTGGAACACTAAATGAAGAATATTAAAAAACTTGCCACATGACAAAAACTTAGGTTATTTCCTTAATATTCTTCTACAAATATATATATATATATATATATATATATATATATATATCATAATATGTGAATTTACTCCATTGGTACATTCAAAGATCTAATATTATGAAATAAATGCAAATTTTATTAAGGTCAAAGCTTAAATGAAGAGAGTATCAAGGAATGTTCCATATGGCATAACCTCTCTACCACATGTGGTTGTAGCATTTTTCTAAAAAATTAGTTCATTGAATGTTCTAATGAAGTAAATGCACATATTAACTATCAATGGGTGTACATTAATTCCTATATTTAAAAAAGGTGTACATTAATTATTTATATAAAAATAGTTTACATGGTTAATTTTTAAAATCAGAATTATGTAAGAAAGCATAATCTTATGTAGGAGATCATGAGGTTATGTCCTGTGATGCTTTGTTATAGTAATTTTTCATTTAGCTTTCCACTATACATTCCATAAATAAATAAATAAAATAAAAAATAAGTTAAGCTCCACTTAGTCTTACTTAAATTAGCTTTGATGAAAGACCATCAACAAAGAAAGTCCCACATCTAATCATCTTAGAGGTTATTTTCTTAACTCTAGTCTACGAATTGGGCTCCATTGACTTCATTTGTGTTGATGAGTTTCATGTACAACGCAATTATCCATTTCGTTCACTTCATTTCCTTCTTTGACATTGGATATGCCAAGAGATTAGAGCATTAGTATCTAGGGTTGTAATCTCCATATATCCAATTTTTTTACCATCAAACAACCAAATACATGCATTACCCGATGTAGACATTGCATTTTTTTACCATTTATGACTCGGGCCCCCGTTCCCCAAAGAATTCTAAAGCCTGAGGTTGGTTTAGGGCCCGATCAGATAAAAATTGACTTGAGGAAAGTATTTGTGGAAAATAAAACTATTTTTTTGAACCAAATAAACTATTTTTGGTAACGAAAGGCCACGAAAAACCCTAGGGCATGCGTATGCATACACGCGTATGTGCATGCATGCTCAAGGTCTGCGTGCACATGCTTCATGCATGCTGTTAACACCCGGCCTCGATCGGGAGCGGAAAACCGCTGTTACCGTGCCTTCGTTCGACCACTCGTTGTGGCGATGGCTCCACCTCGCACGGGGCCTCGTTGGGGGGCCCCTCTCGAATGTATGATATTGTGGGTGTTTGCGCGAAGTTTTGGGCTCTCTCTCTCTCAGTGGAGGGAGGTAGGTCTACCTCTGGCGTTATGGCAGGAACCTGGGCCATATTTTAAGGGATTACCAAAGGTGAGTGGAGTCGCCACCAATCATTGGGTTTTTCTAAGGTGTGATTGGTCACCTGTTTCTAGTTGATTTTCAATCCTAGGCTAAGAAAAAGGTCATTTTTCCTAATCTAATGTGGATGGAAAAAAATCTTGATTCTTTGGTCCGGAAGTTTGGTTACGTGTGGGGAAGGTGTTAGGCACCCCACAATGCCTGTCCAAGGATAGTCCTTTGTTTTGATAAAACCTTAATTTTCAGTGATTGGTAGTAAAAACATGATTTCGGCATTGGCTTTCGGGGCTTTCCATGCATGGGGGCTTTGAGGTTTGGCTTTTGAATGGGTGTGGTCCCAATCTATGCTTTCCTAAGGCATTCGAGCAAAGTGCCAGATTTCCACGGCGAAAATCTAGCGACATGTCACCTTACTTTCGTGGTGAAAATTAGGCATCGCTTGCCTTAGGTAACAAGGATCGTGACAATCACACTAGAAGGGGGCTAGCAGGTATATATATACATACATCATGTACCATGCAAGCACACAGAGCAGGAAAGTAAATGCCTACATCCTTAGAGCACGGCCCAAAATATAGGTGTAGGAAAGTAAACAAAGGTCACCATTCTCTAAAGATGAGGACAAATGGTACAAATCATGATATACCTAATACAAACCATCTAAGAGAGAAAGGGAGGAGGAAGATAGGGGTTTTAAAGATTACATAACCAAATGGGGAAAACCGGACTTCTAAACCTACTAACCGCAGCCGCTTGGCTCAACCACATGATTGCGTCTGCACCCTTTTTGCTTGCGCTTGGGAGACTGTGCCCTAGTTCCAAGCGTCCTCGCTCCATGTGTGTACATGCAAAGGCAAAGACAAGAAGCCAGTAAACAAGCAATGGAAGGAAAAGATTTGAAGTGCGTATAAAGAGGCATAAAGCAGATAAGCGCGATAGACATGGCAAACATAGGTACAAGGATGCAAGCAAATAAGCGAGAAGGCAAACAAGCAAGACTGCAAACAAACTAGTAAAAAGGAAAACAAGAAAAAGGTGGTGTCCGTGAGGGACAAATGTAGGTTTAGATCGAATGTCCATAACTTCATTTGTGTTGAAGCATGAACAACACACTAGCAAGCAAGACTCATGCATGAACATGTAAACAAGCGTGTAAAAATACATATAAAACCAACGGGTGGCACAAACAAGCATGGAAAGTATATCATCGCACAGAGCGGAAAAGGGAAGGGCACGCAAAGAGCGACTCGGCATCCGAAGATGCCTCCCAAATGGTTACATCCGAACAAGGCGTCATAGACGTCAGACGTAGCCGCACAACCACAAACTCGCTAAGGGCATCAAGCATGGCAAAGCCTAGAATAGGAGAGGCTAACACAGGCATAAAGCACAGAAGCAAGCAAGCATAGACATGCAAAATAGGGGTGATCCAAACCCTTTGATGTGGGCCGAGGTGTATGGACGATGACAAAGACCATAGGTTCTGGATCGGGTCCGAACCAATAGGCCAAAATCACAAGAAAGAAAGATAAAGCGACAAAAGGGCTACAATAGCACATGACATGACAAAAATAGCCTAGGTCTAGGCACAAAAACATAACATAGAGCACACGAGCACATGGAAAGCTAGCATAAAGCATGTAGAGAGCATAGATCCAAGCAAACAAGCATGTGAAAACATAGATCTACACATATAGGCATAGAAACATACATGTAAACATGTAGAAATTTAGCACAAAGACATGCTAGAATATGGATCCAAGCATATACGCATGTACTTATACAGATCTAAGCATGAAACGTGGCAAAAAGCGCATAAACACATAGATCCAAGCAAAGCGTAACAAGCATGTGAGCGCATAACCCTAACATCAACATAGAGCAAAAAGGTGGAACGAAACATAGGAAAAAATGGCATAAAACGCTAAGCATGTAGATCTAAACATACAAACATGTAGAAACATAGATCTAAGCACAAAACATGGCATAAAGCATAAAAGGCATGGATATTTAAGCTAGAAACACAAAGAAAGCAAGAAACGTGCTAAAGAAAGCGATAAATCATGTTATTCAAGCTAAAAAAGCAAGATAAAAAGCTAGAAAAATATTTAGGAGGTTAGGCGTGTGGATGATAGCTAGAAAAGCCACATTCACACTCCTAAAACCCAAATACAAAGTGTAGAACCAAGGGAAGGAAGATTCGGTATAAAAATAATACCTTGTATTTGTTGGTGAAGATGGAAGAATCAAGAAGCTTTGATGCGTGTTTTAGGTGTGTGTGTGTGTGTGTGTGTGTGTGTGTGTTCTTCTTCTTCTTCTTCTTCTTTTTTTTTTTTTTTTTCTTTTTGTGTGTGTGTGTGTGTGTGTGTGTGTGTGTGTGTTTGGAAGAGAGAAAAAAAACATGTAAAGAAGCTGGGTAGATGGAAAACTTCAGAAAAAATGTGGTCCCCCTGGTCTGTGGGGTGCCTGGGGTTATTTATAGCCTCGGCAAACTTTTCAAGGCAATGGCCCTTGGAGGGCCGCTGGCCTTGAAAGGAAAAAAAAAGTGTGGATCCTAAAACCCCTAGAAAGATCATGACTCCCTGTTTTTGAAAAGGTATGGATCTTGAAAATCCAACGGTCAGATCAAAAGTTATGGCTCTCAGAAGTTTGTGGTGCGTTGATCGGTGCGCCATCCTGGTTTTCGTGATATCTTGGCCATTCTAACTCCGATTTCAACCTGTGAATAGTCGTTGGAATGAGAATTTGATGATCTCCGCAATGGAATTGGTTTCAACCCGTTTTGACAACCTGATCAAAATTAGGGTTTTTGGGCCCACCTTTAATCGACTTCGAGTCAAACTTAGTCAAAGTTGTTAAAAAGTCTCCGAGAAACTCAGGTTTGATGTAAAACTGTGAAAAACGTTGTTTTGCGAGAATTTGGACCTCGTTTGACCTTCGGTCAACCCTAGGGCCGACCAAGGGCATTTTTGGTCATTTTAGTTGAAAAAGGCACTTCGGGTGCCCCGGTGCTCGAACGGGTTGCGCCACGCTATTCTAGACGTTCTCACGGACCCATGGAGAGAAAATGATATTTTTAGATTTTTCAAGATTCGGCATGCAAATTGAGGGCGAACAAAATACGGTATCAACACATGCGTACATATACACGGGTATGCGTGAACATGCTAGGGTTCTAGAAACCAGAAAGGAAAGATTTTTTGCATTAAAACTTGAGTTGGAAAGAATCTTCATCATCTAGGAGCCATCCCAAACCCTTATTTTCAACTATATAAAGCCATACATGGTAGATTTTTAGAGGGGAACGAATTCTGGTGGTAAAATACATAAGATTCATTAGAAAATAGTGAATCAAAGAGAGAGTTTCTCACAAAACATCCTCAAGTCAAATTTTACTTGATTGTGACCTATTTTGGTCTTGACATTTGAGTTCTAAGTTTACTAACTCGTTTTTGAATTGATTGTGACTAAATTGACTAAGAGAAACAGTCAAAATCAAGCTCTAGAGAGTTCTTTTTTGGAAGTAACGGTTCTATCTTTGGCTTTTTACTTTTCTTAGTTTTTTTGTAATTATTTGGTTTGTTTATATGTTTTAATGCTCTAATATGTTTTTTAGTCTAGGTTTGCTTTACTTTTATATTTTGAGCATGTTAGGTTGTTAGATTCTTTATTTTCGTGTTTTCGCTCTGTAGTTTTTTGAGTTAGGGTTCTTAGGATGTGTATGCATACGCATGCAGCTTGCATGTGTGCGCATATAATTGGGTTGTGCATGCATGCCCTATATATGCGCACGAATACTCTTGCCCAAAAACCCTAATTTCATCTTCTATTTGATTTTTTTTGCTTTTATTCACATGTTTAGCCTCTGCTAAGCTTATTTTTCACATCTGTACATATATGTTTGCTCTGTTTTATCTTGTTTTGTTTTGTTTTGGCCTTTTAATTGTTTATTAGGGTTCTAGATTGTGTGAATACTAGGACCATGCATACACCATGAACATGCATTAATGCATAGGTGTTGTGATGCGGTGAAGTAAGTGACGTAAGTCATGCATTCACATGAATATGCACTAGGTTGAATATAAGTTTGTTTTGATAAATAATATGAATATCCTTGGGTTGAATGCCATGCCATTGATGTTTGGATGCCATAAACATGCTTGTTTGATTCTACCATGTGATGCTTCTGTCCTTGGATATGTTTGCGCAATGCCATGGTAGATGAATGAGTAAGCTTGGGATGATTGATGCCATGTTGTATTTCTTAGATGCATGCTAAAGTGTGTGTGAATTAGAATGACATATTAAACCTGCCTTTAATGAGATTAAAGATTTAGAACACAATGAGTGAAAGCCGACCTACGGGTAGGATGGGGTTGGGTGCCTAACACATTCCCATCCCCATACCTAAACTCCGGACACGTGTTCTAGTAAAAGATCAATCCTTCCACGAAAGGTGCTATATTTATGGTTCCTAAACTTATTCTAAGTGACGAATCCACTTTTCTCCGCCATGGTCCACCCTAGGCCAAGGTATACTTTCCACGGATTTGGAGAAACCCAAATGCCACCCTAATTGATAAATTTTTTAAAATCCTGCTACAGTACACTTCTACATTTACATTTTACTATTCATAGATTGTAAAACTAAATTTCATTATTTTATTCTGACTGTCTCTCTTCTCTGTTTTTTTCCTCACTCACTTCTCTTCTCCCTTTTCTCTCTATTTCTCCCCTTCCCTCTCTCTCTCTCTCTCTCTCTCTGGTTGCTGTTATGGGTGGGTTTGCTACCATGGGTCGGTTTTGGTATGGGTTTGTGGATTTTAGTCTTGGGTTTGTTGCCATGGGTAATGGGTTTGCTGATCGGTGGTGTGGCAAGGTGGGGATTAATGAGGTGGCGTGGTTGTTGGCGATATCGGCGTGGTGGGTTTTTTGATCGGCATGGTGGCATGGTTGTCAGCGAGATCGGCGTGATGGGTTTCTTTGTGGATTTTTTTTTTTTTCTCTTGGTAATTCTTGTGGTGGCTATTTCTTGTGATTGTGGTTGTTGGTGGTGGTTTTTTACGATTTCTTTCTGTTTTTTTTCTTTCTTCTTGGTGGTTCTTGTGGTGGTTGTTTCTTGTGGTTGTGGTGGTAGTTGCTGGCCAGTGGTGTGGTGGGTTTGCTAGATGACAATGGTGGTTAGTTTTTTTTCTACATGGTGGCTGGATTTTAAAAAAATATTTTTTATGGTGATGGTAATCTTTTAGACACAATGAAATGGAGAGGATGAGTGGGTTAATGGTGGTGGTTTTGTTTGTGTTGATGGCGGTGGTGGTTATTTTTTTTTTCTTGGTGGTGGCTGGGTTTTTTAAATTATTTTTTATGAAGAGGAAGAGAGGGAAAGAGTTGGTGAAATTATTATTTTAATGAATAGATGAGATAAATAAGAAGTGGGATATTGGGTGTGTTGTAAAATGTATGGTATAAAAAATAAAATAACTTTTAAGATAGTAAAATGAGATATTTTTCAGAAACTGGATGCTAAGGTTATGTTTGGCAACAGTTTTTGTTTTCCATTTTTCAAAAACTTGTTTTTGGGAATATAAAGAAAAAATAATTTTGTTGTCTTTTTTAAATCAAAAATATGTTTGGTTAGTTGAAATTAAAAAAAAAAAAAAGTTTTTTGAAGGAAAAAAAAATAGAAAATACTATAATATGTTGTTACTAGGATTTGAACTTTAATGCTAACTTATTAAATGAGACAGATTCATTAAATTAAATGCACATTTTCATTGACTTTTAAAAATTAAAAACTAAAAACAGTCTTTTGCATATTTTTAGTTTCCTTCACAAATTGAGTTTTGAGAACAGTTTTTGTTTTCTATCCATTTTGGGTTGCCAAATAAGTTTTTTAGTTTCAAAAATAGAAAATTGTTTTTGAAAACAGAAAATATGGGGAAAAAACAGTTACCAAACATACCCTAATGCTCTAATTAGTACTCTACCTTTTTCTTTTCTTTTTTTTGGCTGAATGCCAAAGAGCTGTAATTGATGTCGCTATATATATCAAGTGTTCCTGTCATGCACGTAATGGACCGTCTTGTAAATTTGGCTCATGACTCATTGAGTATGCTAATATTGGTTGTCACATATTACAGATTTAAGAAGAAAAAATTAAATGAATGTCACATATTGGTATTACAATTAATCTTTTTATTACTATTTAATAATTCAAAGTTGGGAGATATAAAATTTGAACAACAACAATATATAACTTTGGACACATATTATAGAGTTAGTATTTGTACAGCACTGTGGTACCTAGACCCATTTGGGCCTTGGATTCTGACTCAACAGTGTGGCCTATGGACCCAACCTCTTTCTACCCAAGACCCCAGCTCGAACCCACAAAAGCCACAGGCCCAAGCTTTGTATTGCCCAAAAGCCTGAGGAGTAGGCAATCTACATCAACACGCACCCTGTTTCGCCACCTGGTCCTTGCTCGGCAAACCATTCCCAAGCAAGAAGAAAGGCGTTCGGATACACCATCCCTCGTATGCCCGGCAGTGCCTTGGGAATATTACTGCCGAGCATATCTGCTGGAGTGGGAACCAATTCCAAGGCCACTCTTACCACACCTCACTCCCACCTAAACACCCACCTACGACTAACGACATTGGACCTCCTATTGCACTAATTTTGAAAGAAATCATAATCCCTCCACTAACACTTGGCTATAAATATGAGAAGCTAAAGGAGGAAATGGTTGTTGTTGAAAGGTCTGCAAAGAAATAGAGAATAGAGTAAGCTGAGGAATCCAGAGTGAAAGAGAGAGGATTTCGATGAGTCTCTGTGCTGAGAATAACCCAATGTAGGAAATCCAAACCAATCTTATGAATAGATTGTGAGCCCAAGTGAGGCCCAGCCCAATAGCCTCATTTTTGGCACGCACAATTGGCGTTGTCTGTGGGAATCTCCTACAACGCTGTGGTTCTACTGAGACTAAAGCCCGGGAAGATGTCTGATAGATGTTCGAAGAGCTATGCTGAAAGTGGTTCTGTGGGGTCTTCTCGGGGATCTACTTGGCGAGAAAGGAGACACAAAAGAAGCAAAGATAGAGATCGTGAGCGAGACGAAGAACGATCTGGCCTCGGGGAGGGGTCATATCAGACGCACCAGACGATTTCAAGCGCTTCGAGGTATGGGCAATTTAAGGAAAGGGATGAGGAGCTTGAAAGGCTACGCAAGTTGGTGAGGGATTTGGAGTTGGAGGCAAGGGGCAGACGTCAGAGAGGAGACCGAGATAACCAAGAAGGGGGATCTGTTAGCCAGAGAGATCGCTACGAGAGTGGGTCCAATCAGTCCGGTTCCCGCCAACATCAGGACCGTTCACATTCACGGGAGTCTCGTTGACATCGGGACCATTCACGTTCTCGGGAAACTCGTCGACGCCGGGACCGCTTGCGTTCACGGGAGTATGCGGACAGGGATTTAGACTCCCCCGAAGAGCGACGACCCCGCAATGCTGCCATGGATGCTATGAACCGCGCCTTACTTAGAGCCGCCCGGTCACCATTCTCAAACGACATTGAACGGGCCCCAATGTCGAGTAGGTTTACGCGCCCACCGTTCAACTCCTATGATGGAAAAAGGGACCCAGTTGAGCATGTTAGCCATTATATTCAGATGATGTCCCTACACACCCATAATGATTCGCTGATGTGTAGGGTATTCCCTTCGAGCTTAGGGCCTATGGCTTTAAGATGGTTTAATGGGTTGCGAATAGGTTCTATTTACAGCTTTGCCGAGCTGATCCAAGAGTTTGGTGTCCGGTTTGTAACCTACAGTCGGTACCACAACCAGTAGATGCATTGCTATCCATGAAAATAAGAGTAGGAGAAACCTATCGCAGTTATGCTAGCCGGTATTGGGAACTTTACAATGAGATTAGTAGAGGTAACGAGAAGATTGCGGCAAACACTTTTAGAATGGGATTGTCGAGGATTCTAGATTATGGGAGTCATTGACTAAGAAGCCTCCCAAGGATATGAGGCAGCTGATAAGGAGCATTGAAGAGTACAAACGATTAGAGGATGATTGACTGCAAAGCAAAAGTAAAGCTCCATTGATAAATCGTCCTAGGCAATGTGGTTTTCCGCCCAGGTCTCAGGGGGGTTTAAGGATTCAGGAGCCAAAAGCACAAGTAAGGGATGTAAATGTAACATTTGAGGAGCCGGTGCATAGGATTGTAGACAGGATTAAGAACGAGCCATACTTCAAGTGGCCGAGCAAGATGGGAGGTGACCCATCTAGGAGGAATCAAAACTTATACTGCACTTACCACTGAGACAAGGGCCATACTACCGAGCAGTGTCGGGCTTTGAAGGATCATCTCAGGCAACTGGTAAAGGCCGAATATTTAAAGGAGTTTGTGACGGATGCCAGGGGCCGAGGTGCAGGGCAGGGCACTCAGCAAAGGGGGAACCCCCTTCCACCCCCTTTAAGGGTAATTGAGGTCATCCATGCTGTCCTAGGGAGTCTCACTATAGCAAGAAGGAAAGGAGTGTTGACTATAGTACCAGTGGAAGGCTGCTCGGGCATACAGCCGTCTGGGAAGAAGATGAAGCTTGCCCGGGAGCCTATCGCTTTTGATGACGACGATTTGGAAGGAACAATTCAACTGCATGATGATGCGTTAGTAGTCACGGCCCGGATAAGTGGCTTCTTGGTGAAGAAGGTAATGGTAGACTAGGGAAGCAGGGCCGACGTGATGTGTCCGGACCTATTCAGGGGGCTTAGATTGAAGAATGAGGACCTTTCGAAGTATAGTACGCCTTTGGTCGAGTTTGATGGTGAAGTGGTAATTCCCGAGGGGCAAATCTCCCTTCCCGTGAATATGGAAGGCAAGGAGGTAGTAGTAGCATTTATAGTGGTTGCTTCATTTTCTCCAAACACGGCGATTCTAGGAAGGCCGTGGATTCATGTAATGGGGGCTGTTTCGTCTACCCTGCATGTAAAAGTCAAGTTTCCTACCGAGCAGGGCATTGCTATAGTAAAGGGAAGCCAGCAAATGGCTAGACAATGCCTGGTTGCCATAGTCAATTGGAAGAAAGAGCAAGCCAAACAGAAGGAGTAGGTCGGGCAAAAAGACCCACCATAGGGGGTCCCTTTATAGCAATTACAGGATCCCCAAGAAGAGAAGGGGGCTGGCTGTGCCGAGGAAATGATGAGAGTAAGGATATTGCCGGATGTTGACAAGTACTTCCAAATAGGAGAAAGCATGAAGGACCAGGATAAGGTAGAAATGTTGTTATTCCTTATACAGAACGTGGATGTGTTTGCATGAAGTCCATATGAAGTGCCCGGGGTGGATCCCGAATTCATCGTCCATAGGCTTAAAGTAGACCCCTCATTCCCTCCTAAGAAGCAAAAGCAGAGGAGATCGGCCAAGGAGCATGTTGAGGCAGTAAAGGCGGAAGTTCAAAGGTTGAAGGAGGCTGGGGCGATAAAGGAAATCTTCTTCCCGGAGTGGTTAGCAAATACCGTGGTAGTGAAAAAGAAGAATGACAAGTGGAGGGTTTGTGTAGATTTCACAGATTTGAACTGAGCATGCCCAAAAGACCATTTCCCATGTCGAAGATCGACCAGTTGGTAGATGCCACGTACGGACACCCAAGGATGAACTTTTTGGATGCCTTTCAGGGGTATCATTAGATTGCCCTAGCACCCGAGGACTGAGAAAAGACAGCATTCATATCCTTAGATGCCAACTATCATTATACTGTGATGCCTTTTGGATTAAAAAATGTCAGGACCACGTACTAACGGATGATGACGAGGATGTTCCGGGATAAAATAAGGCGTACAGTTGAAGTGTACATTGATTACATGGTAGTGAAAAGTAGACAGGAAGTACAGTATATAGAGGATCTTCAGGGGGTGTTTGAGGTGCTTTGGCAACATAAGTTACGCCTTAATGCTGAGATGTGCACTTTTGGTGTAGGGGTTGGTAAATTCCTAGGATATCTAATCACTAATCGAGGAATAGAGGTCAACCCCTAATCAGATTGAAGCTGTGAAGCGCCTCAAGCTGCTGAGCAATCTGAAATAAGTGTAAGTATTGACCGAGATGTTAGCTACCCTTAACCAATTCATCTCCAAATTCGCTGATCATTGCCAACCATTTTATCAACTTTTGAAGAAGTGGAAATGATTTCAGTGGAATGAGGAATGTGATAGAGCTTTTTGGGATTTGAATGATTATTTAATGCAAGCACCCATGTTAACGAGTCTAGAGCCCGTGGATGATTTATTCATGTACCTCTCAGTGTCCGATCATGCTGTTAGTGTTGTGCTGCTAAGGGACTAAGGAGTGTAGCAACCTGTGTATTACATCAGTAAGACTTTGGTTAATGCCAAGACAAGGTATTTACCCTTGGAGAAGCTGGTGTTAGCTCTGATGCATGCTACAAGAAAGTTGTCGTTTTAGGCTCATACTGTATATGTCCTGACCGAGTATCCTTTACAGTCGTTGTTGAAGAGATTAGACTTTACAAGCTGAATAACTAAATGGGGGACCCGGTTAGGTTCCTTTAACATAGTATAAGCTGCGAAGCTTGGTGAAGGGCCAAGTCCTTGCTGATTTCGTCGCAGAGTTTTCTCCTAAGAACGACAAGGAAGTGGTTTGTCATGTGGAGAATCACCCGTGGAAGATATTTGTAGACGGAGTGTCAAGTGCCCTGGGGGCTGGTGTCGAGATCATCATTATTACTCCTGAAGGAATATGGTTGGAGCATTCTTTTAGGCTGAGGTTTAGGGCTTCTAATAACGAAGCCGAGTACGAGGCTTTACTTGCCGAGTTGAGAGCTATTTTGGGAATAGGAGCCTGGGATGTGGAGATATATTCAAATTCTCAGCTGGTTGTTAACTAAGTCTAGGGCAACTTTGAAGCTCGGGATTCTTGGATGAAAGCATACATGCAAGCGGTAAAGAAAATCATGAACAAGTTTAGTACAGCAAAGGTGGCCCAAGTGGGCTAGGCGTGGAACAGACATGCTGACTCCCTAGCCATTTTAGCGTCATCAATGACTGAGGAGGTGCCTCGGTTAATCAAAGTGGAGCTTATAGCAGAGGTGAGCATTAGTGTGGTAGATAGCGTTGGTATTGTTGGGGTTGATGTTGCGATAATTTTAGCAACTGGGCCATGTTGGATGGACCCGATCATTGACTTCTTATCCGAGGATCAAGTTCCGAATGATGAAAAAGAGGCTAACAAGATTCGCCAAGTAGGTGCTCGGTATTGGTTGTCGGCAGATCGCAAGTTATACCAGAGGTCTTTTGGAGGGCTGTACCTTTTGTGCTTGCACCCCGAAAAAGTAATTGAGCTTTTGGCCGAGTTACATGACGGAGTGTATGGCAATTATGTAAAGGGATGCTCATTAGCACACTGAGCAATGACTCAGGGATTTCGGTGGCCACAGATGCAGAAGGATACCGCCTAATATGTGCGTAAGTGTGAACAATGCCAAAAGCATGTCCCATTGATCCATTAGCCAGCAGGTCATCTAAATCCCGTCAGCAGCCCATGGCCTTTCGCACAATGAGGGCTAGATATTCTCAGCCCTTTTTCCCGGGCAACAAGCAATCGCAAGTTCATGTTAGTGGCTGTTGATTACTTCACCAAATGGGCGGAGGCCGAGGCTTAAGCTAATATGCAGGAGGTATATGTTTAAGAAGTTTGTGTGGAAAAACATAGTCACGAGATTTGGGGTGTTAGACTCACTGATATCTGATAATGGGTTAAAATTTGATAGTAAGGCTTTTTGCGCATTTTTTAGTGATCTCGGCATCAAAAACAGGTATTCCACTCTAGTGTATTCACAGAGCAACAATCAAATTGAAGCCACCAACAAGGCAATCGTGAATGGGTTGAAGAAAAGATTGGACTGTGCAAAAGGTAGGTGGGTCGAAGAGCTACCTAATGTCTTGTGGGCATATCGAACAACCCCCAGGAGGTCTATAGGGGAGACTCCATTTTCCTTAATGTACGGGGCAGAAGCCGTGATACCAGCCGAGGTGAACCTATGCAGTACACGAGTTGTAGGATTTGACTCCACCCAAAACAATGAGCTGATGGTGGAATGTTTAAATTGGTTGGAAGAATGCCAAGAAGCAGCAACTATACGACTAGCGAAGTATCAGAAAAAACTTGCCCGACGCTATAATCGAGATGTAAAGACGAGGAAATTTAGTGTTGGAGATTTAGTACTGAGGAAAGTTGTGGGGAATATGCGAGATACAAATGCTAGAAAGTTAGCCCAAACTTAGGAAGGACCTTACAGAGTTACTGCCATCGCAGGCATGTGAGTATACTATTTGGAGGACCTAGACGAGAGACCACTGCCTCGGCCATGGAATGTCCATAATCTTAAGAAGTTTTATCACTGATCCTCTGAACATGGAAGTGTAAATTCGAATATGTACATTTCATTAGCTAATATGATGATGATACTTATCAGGGTAGATGCATTCAGTCTTATTATTACTTATTCGGTAGTGTCGGACAACACAAAAAAAAAAAAAAAAAAAAAAAACTAAGGCGGCTCGTTTTATTCTAAGGACAGAAACCTGCATCTCAGTTCGATCAATATCACCGAGCAGGTGGAAACCTTATACTAGAAAGTATTCAAAGAACAAAAAACTGCTTCTCTGTTCGATCAATATCACCGAACAGGTGAAAACCTTATACTAGAAAATATTCCAAGGACAGAAGCCTGCTTCTCTGTTCGATCAATATCACCGAGCAGGTGGAAACCTTATACTAGAAAATATTCAAAGGACAGAAGCTTGCTTCTCGATTTGATCAATACCACCGAGTAGGTGAAAACCTTATACCAAAAAATATTCAAAGGACAGAAACCTGCTTCCCGGTTCGATCAATATCACCGAGCAGGTACCAACCCCAGAAGTGATCATTAAAAAGACATATATATGCGGAAGATAGAAAGTATAGCAAAGATAACAACATAGTATTAAGCATTCAAAAATATGATTAAGACAAGTGTTTGGCAAATAAACCTTAATCAAACGAAGTCAACACACAATAACAAGGTAATCGTTTAGTCACCACAACCCGGTGACATAGGCAAATTAACTGAAAGAAAAAAAGTACTCAAGTAAAAGAAAAGTAAAAGTAAACGGTAGGGATCTGGTTCGGCAATTAGATCTTAGGGTTTGCAGGCTAAATCTCGGAGATGGCCTCAGTCGGCTGCTGGTTTGTTGTGGGTTGAAGTAGAATGTCCTCACCGAGCTGGTCATCAGCAAGGGGGTTACTAGTGGCTTCCACATCATCCAATCCACGTGAGAGTCAATTTGCTCCACCAGCTCCCTTATACTTGCTGTCTCTTATTCATTGATGGGATCCAAAGGGTTTTGCACGGCAGGAGTAGGGCTTGGGAAAGGGATCTTTCCTAGATCCCTTAAAGGAAAGTCTTCAAGGACCCCCAAGGCTTGTAGGGCAACCAACCAACCCTCCTCAAACACTAGCTTCCGAGCCTCTTTAACGTCCGGTTCCATGGAATTCTCGGCATCGACAAACCTTTCATTGTACCACTTATTTTCGCAAGCCTCCAAAGCCGCTCTCAGGTCGGCCAGTTCCTCGGCTTGAGCAACATTCAGGCTTATTGCTTCAGCCAGCTTTAAGTCAGCTTCATTTTGCTTCATCTCAAGATCCGCGAACCTCTTCTCCGCCTCTGCCTTAGCCTTTTCCACAACAGCAACTCTCTTTTCGGCCACCTCGATAGTTTTTGTCTTGTCCTTTGCTATCTTAGCAGCCACCTCCCTAGCAGCTTTCTCCCGGTTAGCATCCTCGGAAAGCTTCTTCAACTGCCCATCGAGGATGTGAGCTAGCTGAGTAGCCTAATGGAACAACAGTAATCAGTACAGCAATAAAAAGAATGTATATAAGGGTTAATAGAAAATCAGGAAATGAAAAATTACCGCAATAGTACGCCACTGCAACCTCCTTCCCATGGATTCTTCCGTCCCCTCCTCAAAGGCGCGCACGTCCTCGGGCAAAAGGAGGTCGTGTGCCAAGCTTTGGGCAACACGACCCCCTTCACCTTTCTCCTACACCCGTACGCTAGCAGTTGAAGGAAGAGGCTTGCCGTCCATCTGGAATGAAGGCTGCCATGCTGGCGCTGCTCGGGAGGAGGATGCCACGTTCGTCCCGACCTGGGCTGGTGGCTCCTGGATGATGATACCTCTTGATGGTTAAGGGGGAGTCCTGATTAAAGAATCACTCAGACTGGTAGTGGTTTGCCTGACAGTACGTTGCCTTTTTCGGGTTCAGCCGGAGGGAGGAGGAGGAGGGGGAAGATAATGGGGTGTCTGGCCATGGCCCTGGGGTGGTTGCTGCTGCGCGGTTTGCCTTGTACCAGGCACAAAACGATCAATTGTCATGGTCTTTTTGGTCACCATGTCTTCACCACGGTCGAATTCGGTTTCGGAGGAGTTAATAGATTCTGCAGCTACTTGCTCGGCTTCTTGAACAGGAGCCTCGGATTCAACAGGGGCCTCGGGTTGGGCTGGGGCTTCTTGAGCTGGAGCCTCGGGTTCAACAGGCACGTAAGCTAGTTCTCGAAGGCGTTGGGACACACGTTCTGCCGATTCATCCCGCAGAGGCGCGAGCTCGTTTGAACAAGTATAGCGCCGACCAAGGTCTCGAGCTTCACCTACTGTGAACTTCGGGGGGAGAAAATTCACATGTCGTACATCAATGTAGGAGAGCAAGGGACTGTCTACCAAAAGAGCTTGCCCAAAAGGTTGCCAGGTCGAATACACAGGTTCAACGCCGAGAATTAGATAGGACGCTCGGAGCTGCCCGTCCCAATGAACAAATATCTCAGACCTGAGTATGAAGTTTAGATCCCTTACATGAACTACCCTCATATCCTGGGTAAACACTTTACCGTCTGCAACGAAAATACAGTAAGTCAGTATTCAGATGAGCAAAATAATAATAAGTAGAAAGACAAACAAGTTAGAGATCGGTACGAACCCACTTCGCACCGTGAGAGAGGGCAAGGAATTTCACCGGCAAACCAATTACCGCGCACCCGGACGAACTTTCTGGCAAAATCCCTATAAGAGTCAGGTAGGCACGAAATTAGCCTTACCCTCATATCTCTAACCTTTAAGTAGTAGTTGTTTCTCTTATTCCCAAACAGATTGTACATGTGGTTCATGTCATGGTGGTCTAATTGTAAACCGAACGTTTGATTCAACCTACTGACACAACTAAATACCCAGTAAAAGTTGGGGGGAAATTGATCGGGGCACAACCCATAGTACCTGAGAGTATTGAGTAAAAGAGGGTCCACGGGAAACCTAACCCACCCTACAGAATCGCCATTAAGAGAAAAAAGCAGTATTGGCCCCTCTGTGGAAAGCAATTTCACTCTCGTGGTAGTACGCCACTTCCACATCATTAGGAATGTCAAATTTTTGTCAAAATGTGGCTAAGGATGCGTCAGTGTTCAGAAGGAAAGCATAACCCATCTTAAACTCTAAAATTTGAGGGAAGAAATTCAAAGAAAGAAACTAAAGTAAAAGGAAGAGGTCTAGGAAAGAAAGGGACTTTGGACTAATGAATAAGCGCATAGGTGAATGCACGGTAGAGAGAAAAAGGTAAAAGAACGATTTGGGATACGCTATTTAAAGGAGCCAAAGGGAAGTGAGCAACATTTAATCAGCAATAATGAGGCTTAATTAGCTATAGTAAAACCAAAAAAAAAAAACCTTGCGAATACCAATGCCAACTGACACGCACGCCGCCTCGGTTCACGAACCGTCAAGTAATGATGACGGTTGAACCAAACGGGTAGATATAACGCGCCTTTTGAGAGCGCATTAATGGGTTTCTGAAGCCACCCAAACACTACTCCATTGAGCTTCTTGGATAGCAAGTTCCTTTTGGATTCCTTGATTCTTCCTGAGAGCCGGGCATGAATCAAGAAGGGGGCTAATGTACGGCACTGTGGTACACAGACCCATCTGGGCCTTGGATTTTGACTCAACAGTGTGGCCCATGGACCTAACCTCTTTCTACCCAAGACCCCAGCCCAAGCCCACGAAAGCCACGGGCCCAAGCTTCGTATTGTCCAAAAGCCTGAGGAGTAGGCAATCTACATTAGCACGCACCCTATTTCGCCACCTGGTCCTTGCTCGGCGAATCATTCCCGAGCAAGAAGAAAGGCGTTCGGACACACCATCCCTCGTATGCCCGGCAGTCCCTTGGGAATATAGCTGCCGAGCATATCTACTGGAGTGGGAACCAGTCCCAAGGCCACTCTTACCACACCCCACTCCCACCTAAACATCCACCTACGATTAACGATATTGGACCTCCTATTGCACTAATTTTGAAAGCAATCATAATCCCTCCACTAACACCTAGCTATAAATATGAGAAGCTAAAGGAGGAAATGGTTGTTGTTGAAAGGTCTGCAAAGAAATAGAGAATAGAGTGAGGTGAGGAATCCAGAGTGAAAGAGAGAGGATTTCGATGAGTCTCTGTGCTGAGAACAACCCAACGTAGGAAATCCAAACCCATCTTATAAATAGATTGTGAGCCCAAGTGAGACCTAGCCCAATATTCTCATTTTTGGCGCGCACAGTATTAATTAGAATTAGAATAACCTCATTGATATATTACTAATTAACAAAAATATATGTCTACAGATATATTTTTATTCACGCATAACTACATAACTTATTAAGTTGATAAGTTATCATTAGTGTGTAAATTTTTTTGGAAAATTTCATTTTAAATTCTATAATTTAGGTATAGTCTAAATTAACTATTATAGTCTTAAAATTGATGTACAAATTAAATATTGAAATTTTGAAAGATAACAAGTTAATTGAGGGTTATGTTAACAAGTGCCCTTAAAATATTTGTTAATTGATCATTTTAAAAAGTTTTGATACTACTTTTATGGGAAATATAAAAAATCGTAAAAAAATCAGTCATAAAAAATTTCAAAAACTATTTCCTAAACTAATGCTCTTAGAGTATTTGTTAACTTTTTCACATTAATTAAACATCCTAGATTGCACGCCAGCCACTCCTTGCCCACGCTCCGTTGAACGCCGCAAGCTTCCATCCATCACACTCAATTAAGCAATTTTTTTTAAAAAAAATTGTCCTTTAAAAAAATGGATTTTGGTATAATGTTGACTATAGGCATAATGTCTTCAAAGAGTAGGGCCTTTTGGTTTTATTTTAACTTCGTTGTTTGGAAAAGTGATCAACGAAGGTTGATTAAAGTTTTTACCTTAGATCTCAAATTGAATTGAAACAGCCCTAACATTATTGGGTGCAAATGTTTATGAAAAATTCCATAATTGGCAATATTGCACATGACATCCAAAATAAAATGAATTTGGACTACCCTCTACAGCTAGTTCCTTCTGGGCGATATGTCCAGCTGCAGATGGGTTGCCCTACAATTGAAGGGCATACTAATTCTCTAAAGCCTTTACAACAGTTCCTGTAATGTTGTTTTGACAAAGTTGAAGATGAAGCTTGGCACATTTTAGTCAGATTTCTAAGTTGATCAATGATAGAAAAAGTTCCTATCGTACTTTCCTAATTAACTTTAGCATGCCATACTACTGATTTGAACAATGAGGCAATCATGTTCCTATCATAATCCACACCGACCTAACCTAAACATGCCTACTTATTTTTTTGGTGAACACGTGCCAAACTACTTCACCATTGAAAATGATACTCCTCCACAAGATCTTTCATGATAACAGGATAAGTAAATTATAGCTCTCTCTCTCTCTCTCTCTCTCTATTGGGTTTGTGTTTTTTGGAATTTATGTTTATCTTCTACTAATAAAAACGGGTTGTTCCCCTACATGCCCAAACATATGTACAATTTTTCAATTAAAAAAAATGTTAATTGATAAATCATTATTCGGAGGTTAATCAATAGTGCTTTTTTAAAAAAATTAAAAAATCACTTATTTGAAATCTCTCAGGCCTATTTGGTTAGAGATTTTTAGTATTGTTGTTTAATTGTTGTGGGAATACGTATGGGTTAAAAAATGTTGTGAAAATATGTATTTCAATGTTTAAATACTGAAAACTGTTATTTAAATAACTATACCAAACACCCCCACAACGTTTAATACATAAACTTTAGTATCCATAAGTGTATTTTTACATTTATAATAATCACCTCCAGTCCTTCACATAGATGAAAAAAAATACTAAATACGAGTAGTAAATAGTACTATCTGCTGGCATTTAAATAGTAATTTTCCATGTTTTACTATTGTTTTTCTCTTAAAACGACATGTCCATTTTTATCCAGCACGCACCAGTTCCTAGGTTTTGTCTTTGGAATATTCTTCCAGCAACAAGCATATCCTAGCGTGTGAAAATTTCTATGTAGCCGATTTTCCCGGTTCTTTTATGAAAGGGAGAGTGGCAGCATCTTTTATGAAAGCCTGTCTATTTGTCTTAACTTTTGAATGAGTTGTGTTTACGTTGAAGGTTGGACTTTGGAGCTCGTACGGTTGCTTAATTTTGATACCCGAACCATCTTCCATAGAGTAGATCCCAATAAGGCATAAAGCACATAAATGTATATTCTGTTTCAAGTGTATACAATAAATAATTATACTCTACTCAAATTCGAATTTTTCGACAAGAAGATAATAGTATTATATGGTGGGCCGGGGTGGCACTTCAATTGACCCGATCCGTTTTTAGATGGTATAAAATGACCCATTTTGACTTGAACCTGATCCGACTCATTAGCAAAATTCAAACTCCAAACTCCAAAGTATTTTGGAGAAAATTAAGAGAAATTTTATGTCCACAATATTTTCACAATAAATCATACGTGTTAAACTGTTATTCGTTCTAATTTGAATCCATAACTTAAATTACTTTTTTACCCACCCATAACAACCAATAACAACTTGCTATTTAAGATTTGTTGTGAAAGTATTGTGAAAATGTTGTGAACATAACATTTCTCGAAAATTAACTGCTACATGTACGCGAAATTAGCATTTTTTTAGCAAAAATACAATAATAAAAAAAGTACTTGCAGATAGATATTAGCATTTAAGGTATAAAATAGAACATTTTTAGCATCTCGGATGCTAATGCTTAGAGCATCCATAGCAGTGGAGCTAAAAATTTAGCTATTTGACACCACAAAAAGTTCTTTTATCTATTTTACCTACTCACTTTACAAAACATGCTGCAGCAGTGGATCTATTTTAGCTTTCAACACAATAAAATAATATAAACATCACAATAAAATAATATATCTACTACAATAAAATAATATATCCACTACAATAAATAACAATCACAACCACCCGCAATCGCTACCGCTGCCGCCGCCGCTGTCGCCACCAACTCTTCCACCACCACCACAATCGCTACCCAAAAAATTTACCAACTGTGAACAGTGAGTCTGAGGATACAGAACAAAAAATTAATATTTTATTCTCACTCTCTCTCTCTCTCAATTAAAAAAAAAAAAAACCCTATTCTCTTTCCTCAGTCTCTATCATCTCTCTCTCTCTCTCTTCAGTCACCGGTTCAACTCTCAACCTTTCTCCCTCTCTCAGATTAGCTCTCTCTTTCTCCCTCTCTCATATCAGCTCTCTCAAACCTTGCTCTGTGAAGATCAGCAATGGCTGAACATGGTGGGTCCATGGAGGTGACCTTGCTCTGTGTAGATTGGCAGTGGCTGAGCATGGTGGGTCCGTAGAGGTGCTATGGTTTGGGTTCGTGCATTTGGGTCCATGGATTTGGTCCGTGGAATGAGTATAGGTTCGTGTAGATCGGTGGTGGTGGTGGGTTTGCTCATCGGTGTTTTTTTTTTTTTTTAGATGGGTTTGGTGATTGGTGGTAGTGGGTTGATGGTGTTGGTTTTGGTTTTGGTTGTGTTGATGGTGGTGTGGGTTTAATGGGTTTTGGGGTTGCTTTGATTGTTGTTGGTGGTGGTTCATGGTGGATTTATGGGTTTAGTGGTGGTGGATTTGTGGGTTTTTGGGTGTTGGAGGTGGTGGTGGTGTGTGTATGGTGTTGGAGAGGTTGCTGATTTTTTTTTTGGTGATTGTTGGGGTGTGTGTGGTGGTGAGGTGGTGGGTGGCTGAGCTCCTCTTTCTCATGTGGTGGTTGCTGGAGAGATAGAGACAAAGAAGAGAGGAAAGAGAGAGATGGGAGAAGATGTGGTGGTGGTGGTGGTGGGGGTTGCCGTGGTCGGAGCTGGGTCTGTGGCGACGTGGGTCAAGGGGGCGGTGGCGTGAGAGGTCTGAAAGTTGAGAGAGAGAGTTGAGAGATTGTGAGAGTTCTGAGAAGAAAAGAAAAAGAAAAAAAAAAGGAAAAAATAATATTTTAATCGTGCTGGGGATAAAATAATATTTTTTTTGTTTAGCTCTCATGAACAGTGCACATCTATCTATAGATGTGCACTGTAGCAATGGAGCTAAAAAAAATAAATTTAGCTTCACTGCTGGAGCATGATTTTGGTGTTTAAGGAGCTAAAATATAGCAATATACCAGTATAACACCACTGCTGTGAGTGCTCTAACTAGTGCAATTTTCGTACATTTGCTGGCTTCTCATTGCTATAAACTATATATGCTTTAACTTGACGACACCTACCTAGATAACCACCAACTTAAATTCAAGGACCATTATTTAAGAGGTTTAAAGAGTTGTGTTTGGAACTAAAACTATTCAATTTAGCCACGAAATGTAAACGAAAAAAAGGAATATTAATTATGGTCTTATAATATATATTGATAGTAAGACCTAGAACCACAAGGAAGCATATGCCATTGGACAATAAGATCACAAGACTTTTTCAATGGATTTTAGCATTTTAGTATCCAAAATCTTGCTTCTATCACAATTAATGTTCTAATTAAAAAAATTTGTGTCAAGAGTTTAGTTATTTTAATTACTTTGGTTAAAATTCATAATCAAATCATCATTTGAAATTTCAAAAGGAGCTTTTGGATGTTTGATCTTTTAATTCTTAAAATAATTTTTTTTTTTCAAGATACTATAATGATCACTAACGTACAGAATTTTAACTAAATCAGCGTAGAAAAGAAAAATTCACCAAAATTTTGAAAAAATTTCCTTTTCATTAGTCACGGTGGACTCAAGTGAATTGAAGATAAGAGGGTGTGAAAAATACGATACATTTGTTTTGTGTGGGAGTAGAACTCATAAATAAAATGTGAAACACTCAAAAGTCAATGAACTAAGTAAGGCCAAAAAATATGACAAAGACAAGAGTAATCAATAGAACCGACAATCTTATGTACGCAACTCTAATCCCACATTTAAAACATTTGGCCAAACATACAAACTCCTATCTTCCACTATATAGGACCCTTACCCACATTCTTGTACTACCTTAATATCCTCCAACGCTCTCACAAAGTTTTCTTATCTTCTTTACCAACCAAATCTCTAAAAAAACTCAAAATAACAACATACTCGAATAGACTAGAGAATCAAAAACCTTGTTTTCTGCTTCAGAAACTCAGAAATTCTCTAACCTAGCTATCCAGTGTATATGCAATTTCCTCTTATGAAAACTTCAAGCTCTTCTTGGGTTTTCAAATTTTTCTTTGCCTGCTTACTCATTTTCTTTCTTTCTTCTTCTCCTTGCTTTTCATGGAGGTTGCATCCTTCGATTATCAACTCTACCATTGAACACCAAAATCACACATTTATATCGGAATTCCGGGTAGTAACTAGAAGACCTCTTAAACGAGTGTCCTGATCCAAACCCTTATCTCCAAATAGAAGTTACTCCAAATTCCAACCTTGCCGACGAAGAGTATGTCACGGTTACAATTAGCGGAGTTTTGGTTCCAGATGAGCATGATTGGGTTGCCATGATTTCACCTTCTAATTCAGAGTAAGATTAACATATAAGAACCCATTTTCTAACTTTATATATAGTTTCTTTGTGTTGTAATTATCTCAACTAAAGGTTAGTGTTCACTTTTTTTTTTTTTTTTTTTCAATGAAAATGCAGTATCTCAAAATGTCCATTGAATGAAGTTCTATATATAGAGACCGGAGATCTGACTAAACTTCCATTACTGTGCCATTATCCTATCAAGGTAAGAAAAATATTAGGATGAATAGGGAGACGTCAAATAGTTTGCTAACATATGTCTCACAATTAAAACCTCAAATAGTTTGCAGGTTGTAATTTTGTAATTATTTAAAATATTTCACCTCTTGGTTTGCATTTCCCACCTGGAATACCAACTTCTTTTTTTTTCTAATGAAAATAAGTATATATATTTTCGTAGTAAAATATAACAACATTAGTGATATATGGTTCCTTCTTTTTTCTTTTTTTTCCAAATAAAAGGAGGCATTGTTTGGTTTCATAGGTTTGTTACTAACTTAATTACATGCCATTGTTTTAGCTATTTCTCATGGAACCGGAATTTTTTTTTCCATGTTATCCTTTTTCATTTATATTTGGAATGAATATATTCTTAGGTTTTTATTTTTTTCCACATGATAATTGATAGATGAACGACCTCTAGCCTCCCAAACAGGGATGGAGTCAGGACTTGTAGTTAGGGGGGGCAACTAACCTACTGGTTGTGTACGGTGGCTTAGCCACTGAGGGATTTTTTTTTTTTTTTTTTTTTTTTGACTTTGATGTGTGTTGTTGGGTAAAGACAATTATTTTGTTTGAAATTTTTAAAAGGTCGTGTTGTTTGTTTTGGATAAAATTGGTTGATTAAACTTTTTTTTTTTTTAATTTTATTATTGGTAATTTTTGTTGTTGAGCTAATTTTTTTGGGCTTATATATTTTGTTTTAAATTTTAAATTTATAGATTTTTTTTATGGTCTTTAAAAAGACCAAAATGGTAGAGCTACAATTTTTTTTTTTATATACAAATTAGTGATGTGGTGAGTGGTTATTGGTAATTAAAAAAGTGGTGTAAGTGGTGGGTTTAAATGCGAACCAATAAGAATCTACTACCTCAAGAGTTTGCAAAAATATTGTAGAAAACCTTGTGGCTATAATATCACTCTTAAGAGAATTAATGATATTATTAAGGAGGCAAAGTGTAATTTTATAGAACAAAATTGCTAAAATTAATATCTAGTATATATTCAAATATTTAAAAAAAAAAATTGGGGGGGGGGGGGGGGGGCAATTGACCCCCCCAAGCCAAAGGCTACCTCAGTCCCTGCTTCCAAATATCACCCATATAAAAGTTTGACAACAATAAGAGTCATCACTATTTTGTTTTGTTTTTTGTGATAGTTACAATATGTTGTTAACATCACAGTTCGAATCCTTCTCCCCTTAGATTCCTAAACATTTTGTGCATGAGGATATGTCAATTAAACTAGAAGTTTTTAGACATTAAGAACCATCACTTAACCACATACTTTGGTGCTAATTTTTTCCCTGGTCAATGCTCTATCCTAATTAATTTTAATATTGAATAGAACTTGTAGGGTCAATTTTTGCTGCCCAAATCCAAGAAGGTATGGATTTGGAGCCCACTAATCCCAAAACAATAAATTTGTAGAGAGTGGGTGAAAGAGCTAGGCTAATAATGAAATAACAGTATTAAACAGCAATGCTAGTGGGAGAATTTGTATTAATACATGCTCGGATGGATGTAAGTGCCCCGTCCGAAGAGGTGTTTTTCATTGATGGACTTGGGTTACAATTCTTGGAGCTACAGTATTGTAATACACTCTTTTCTCTTTCTGATTTTTTCCCTCTCTCTCTATCAGAGACACCCTTCTCTTATATAGTACTGCCTTCCTGCATCTTCACCGTCCACTTGTTCATCATCTAAACGCCCACTTGAGTGCATGTCCCATCATACCCCCCCTTTAGCCATGTGTGAGTGGCGGTAGCTGAGAATGCACTGTTCAGGGGTCTTCTCCACATAAATGCGGCCAGGAAGGTAGGTGCAGTGCATTCAATGCGGTGGTTGAAGTCTGTCTCCTTGATATTTCTCTGTTCCTGTTATCTTTATGGGTGTCCGAGGCTCATTTCCTTCCTAACATTTGTCAGAAAAATCACTTGAACCTCCCATACACCTGTCGGATCCAAGTCCTTCGGATCCGAGGATATTGGACTCCTCGGACATATGAACATCTCCTCGAATAGTACACGTGTTCATCTCCAGGCATTCTCCTTTGACATGGGCCTCTGACTGAATGTCTTCATCTCCTCGGACGAACAGTGTTCCTCATATTGGGCCTTGGACCCAATACGTTGGGTTGGGCTTTTCTCCCCCCACAGAACTTTACTTTAAAGTTTGATTCAATGAATTCGTATATATATACATGTATACGTGTATCATTATTTTTAAGGTTAATTTATTTGTATTAGAGCTAGCGTCATGATAATCATATATGTGTGTTTAACTCAATTCTTTACACCAATCCAAGAAAAAAAAATCAATTTTTAGACCTACTTAGTTATTCTTCGAATTGTTTCACAACCCTTCGAGTGATGTTACTTGTTAACTTGTTATTTACTAATTTATAAAAACTGCATGCAATAATGGTGCTCTCACTATCATATATTCCTCTCTTTGTTTTCATTTTTTTTTTAAATATCTCTCAGCTAACCCACTTGCATAGGAATATAATCCCTTCGTGTAAGCCATTTCAAAAGAGAGAACATTTTTTCATCAAAAAAAAAAAAAAAGAGAGAGAAAACATTTTGAAGCATGGTCTATCTTTTGCCATCGCTAACTAAAAAAAAAAGGGAAAAATTATACAATATTTTGGGAATACAAAATGACATATAATATTAGAAATTATCATATTAGGAGGACCATATTCAATTTACATTTTTATTTTGGAAGACCATTATAATATTTCACTAGAAATTACCTTGTTCTTGCAATTTGAAAATCCAACTCTGGGAAATTTTGTAAACTTATTTTTTCTGGTAGAAAATTTTTAAAACTTTGGAAGTCTACGGTCCCCACCATGTGGTATATATATGTGGTCCCTGCCTGTTGTGCCTACACGATCATATCACTTAAGAGAGGCAAACCAATCAGCTTCATAGTCAAAGGGAAAATAATCTTATTTTACATATGTTTAAGAATGAGATTTGAGGTCTGTTTACTTTAATTCAAAATGTTCTAACTTATCTATAATTATTTCAAAGCATCATTTTTTATAAGGTATAACTGTGTTTATACATACTTAAGTAATATAAACTAATGAAAAAGGGTTAATCTAAGTACATTCCAAGAAGGAAATTAAAAGATCAAGCTCTAGCTATTTTGTAGCTTGGTAGTAGATGTCAATGAAATTAATTTTGTAATTATAACTCATTAAGTTTGAGTGTGAAGTGTGAACAAATGAAAGTAAGACTAGCAAGTATTACCCACCTAGCAATTAGCCACTTTTTTGTTGTTACTTCCTTTCAATTTATTTGAAATAAAGCTAGCAACTAGCCACATCTGTAACGTAATTATCAGTCATCAATAGAAGCCAAAAACGTTCACGCAATATGGAAAATCGCTGGTAATGCAGTGGCCTCAAATTGTCTAATGCCTAATTATTTGTGAGAAAAAAACAAAAACAAAAAAACAGAAAAAAAATAATTTGTAAGGAATTATTCCATCATTCCAATGGTTTATTCCTTGTTGGTAACGATGGCATTTCTAGTCATATTCTTTTCTTCCAATTTTTACATGAAAAAGCAAATCATAATAGCTAGGCTACACTTGCAAAATAGGAAACCCTCCACTTGAACAAGGAAATCTTAAACCTTTTTCAATAGGAATCATACAGGCATAGAGATGATAGAAGATGGATTCATGGGGCAAAGTTTGTACTTTTCTCTTTTATAATTAATGGTCCTTTTTATTGAAGCATTCGTGCCTCAGTTGTCTACTCCATTGTAAAAAAAACTAGCTATCATCGTTGAGTATTAATATAGTGTTGTCGAGATTAAAGTAATAGCCTAACAGTAATGGTATCTTCTGTGTTGCCCCATTATATAGTCCGGAATTCACCTATCCTTCTCCACTAATTACCTATTTCAAAAAGTCAATGTTGCCATACTTAAGCTATTATTTGCCTGCCTCAATTTGTGTACAATTTTTCATTAAAGAAGAAGGTAAGCGTCTGATTTATTTATTTTCATACAAGATAGAATTTCTATTCTAGTCTAGTCTAAGTATATATGCGTGTGAAGCTCATTCATAGAGTCTTGAACCCTGACCCTTGCTCCCTACATCCTACAAGCACTTATACTTGTTGAATGACCACCGCACCAAAGGTGCACAGTAGTACGCCTAACTTATAATTTGTACACTAACTATACAATTTTTTATTAAACTTGAAGGTAGGCGGCTAACGGTAATTTTAAGGTTTTATCCAATGAGGTTTTATCCAATTATGACTTTTAAGGTTTAACGGTAATTTTATATATAGGGCCAAAAGATAAATCTCTACACTACTTGTTGGGTTATTGACTCATCCCAGTAAGAAATCATAACAAGTGAAAAAATGCGTTGATTTTTTCCTTGCAATATAAAAATAAAAATAATAATTATCTATTTGATTGGCACCTTCATCTAAGGTTCAAATTTCCTCTCTCCCATTGTAATATTGAATTATCAAAAAATAAATTGATAAAATATTTAAAATTTAAGTTTTTTTACATTAAAATTATACATGAAATATGAGTTTACAAAGAAAATGGTAAATTGGGGTTGGAAGGATTTGAACCATGAATGTCTATTTTTGAAAACACTAAAATGTACTAATAAATTGAGCTGCAAGACTCTTGACAAAAACAAGAACCTTTGATCCAATAATAATTACTAAGTGGTGCCACATTAATGAAGATTTACATTAGGTTAGGTGTACCTTGATATGTCCCAATTTATATAAAATCATGATCAAGTTATGTCACTTATCATATTAATTAATATTTAAAAAAATATTTTATTCATATTTAAAAAAATCATGATCAGGTAACCCTATCAATTAGGTGTAACATTAATAATGATGTGCAAGTTAAGAATAACAAAAACTTGTAATCTAGTTGTAGGATTTTCAAAAAATAAAATAAAATTATTTAAGTTTTTTTTTTTTTTTTTTGAGAATCAAATTAAATTATTTAAGTGGTGTAATATTACTGAATAATAATATCAAATAATATTTTTTCTTAACCCATAAAATATCAAAGAATTATGTCATATAAAAAAAATTAATTGGTAATTATTTCTTGTAGAAAGGAGAAAAAATTAAGAACTCTCGGCCATTATAATTTCAACCACGGACCTGTTAGCAAATTAGAAGGAAGGAAAAAAGAAAAGTATGCATTTAGGTAAGCACTTTGGAACATGTCAATAAGCTAGAGCCAAAATTACAAAAATGAAAGTGGTTATTTTCCTTTGAACTCAAATGCCAATGATCCATTGGTTCAGTTGTCACCTTCTCCAATGATGATGTTCATGATTTCAATCCTCACCCCATATTATGACAATGGTGGTCATATAACTAATGGTATTTGTTTTTCATTTCAAAATGTAGGTAATTGGTTGACACCATTATGAATGCTGATTTATGGGGGTATCATGAATCATCATTTGTTAAAATTCTTTGAAAAAAGAAGGTTCTTTCACTTACAATTTCAAATTCTTCTACATGGGACAATTAGATATTAGCAGCTTTTTCCCTTGTCAAAGAAAATAAATAACACCTATAGCTTGCACACTTCTAAGTGAAACTAGGAGTCAATATTTCGTTTGCAAACTTAAAAATAAAGTAGAAGAGAATGCTAAGATTATTTTTATGTTTGTAATTTCAGGCACAGTACCTGGGCGTTGATCAAGACTATCTCAAATGCACAAAGAAAGAATGCAAGGAATATGACAATGGCAAATGTGTGTTAAACACTTGCAGTGGCTCATTGAAGTTTCATGTCATTAATATTAGAACAGAAATTGAATTTGTGTTCTTCGCTGGTGGATTCAATACACCTTGCATTTTGACAAGGTCAAACCCTGTGAAGTTTGCTAATCCAAAACAACCATTATATGGACATCTCTCAAGCATAGATTCAACAGGAACATCAGTAAGCAACAAATATTTTGCTATGACACTTGTTTATTTTCAGTTACATAGAGCAGACCAAAACAAGTTTATTGTAGTCCATACATCTATGTCTCCAAAAGAAGTAAATAAATTTAATTATATAATAAAAAAAAATTGTATACTTAGAAACTAATTGGAACATTGTTATGGTGGTGCAGATGAGATTAACATGGGTTAGCGGCGATAAGGAGCCTCAACAAGTACAATATGAGAAGAGAAAACATACATCAGAAGTTACTACATTTACACAAGATGATATGTGTAGTGAGTCACTAATCCCATTTCCATTTCAATACATATATAATCAATTATTTATGGTAACAATGTGCTTCTCTCTGGCTCAAATTATTAAGTGAAGGATTTTTTTGGTACCCTTTGCATCTTAAATTTATTGAAAACACATGGTTGTTCACATGCTTCTTCTATAATGGCTATCAATCTTCTACTTAGAATTTCTTGGTGACTGTGAAATGGATAGGTTTACTTGTACCAAGTCCAGCCAAGGACTTTGGGTGGCATGACCCAGGGTTCATTCATTCCGCAGTGATGGCAGGACTTCAGCCTTCAAGCATCTACTCCTACAAATATGGAAGGTATAGCAATAATAGCATTTAATTTTTGTAAGGTTGAAATTTATCAACCATCTTGTTGGCTTTATTCCGTACCAATTTGCTTGTAATTTAAGCACTTAGTAACCCTGTATTTAGGTGGGATTATTGTAAGGGTAGTGTGTGCGAGAAGATGTGAAGAAAAGCTCATCTTTGTGCAAAGAAGCAGAGTTTCACGGCTAGAACTCGCGGCTTGCAAGTCGCCAAATGCTGTGCACGTGAGAAGCATGTGGGAAGCTGAATGGTCGCGCCAGCTGTCGCACTACAAGACAAAAGTCCTAGGCTGGCCAGGCCGTTACGTCGCGACTTGATTTCGCGACTTGGACAAGCCGCCAACCAGCCCTGTTTGGCAAAAATTGTCTCTTCGTAATCCAAACACACACCACTATATATAGACCCTTATACCCACTAAATTGAGAGAGCTTCCAGAGAGAATTTTGTGAGAGAAACCTTAGAGCAAAACAAGATTGCCTCATCCCCAATCTTTACTTTAGAGACTCTACAAATTCCTCTACTCTCTTCCTCTCCATTATAATACCCTTGAGAGATTTTTGACCAAATCATTTTCTCACCACACCTACGTCTGTGAGAAGGCTCATTTGGTGCTAAGGGAAGCAATTTGGAAGGAACCAATATACATTGGTTGATGCTATGGTCTAGTAGCGGAATCCGGGAATCTAAAGAAGAAATAGGTTCGGCGTAACCTCGTTGGAGCAAGAAGTTTGGAGGGCTTAGGTACTTGGGTAGATTAGGCTTAGAGGGTCTTCTGCTGTTCATGTATCCCAACTACATTCTTTAGTGGATTATTTGACCGCTTGGAGGGCGGCGGAGAGGTTTTACACCGAGGACTTCGGTTTCCTCTTCGATAACACATCGTGTGTTGTCCGTGTGTTTGCATCTTCCTTCCCTTTATCTTTGCCTTATATTTATTGCTATGGATATGTTTATATTTGGTTTAGATTAGTTATCAATTCTATAATTGGCTTATGTTCATGTTCCGCACATTAATTGTTTGATTATAAGCTTGAATTGATATTTTGTAATTTGGGGTCTAAACGTTCAAGGGTGTTTCATACCCTTTTTGAACATTCAATTTTGTTGGTTGTTGTTTCAGCCTTTTTTCAAGTGAAATATTCCCCTCTCCCAAAATGATACACAAATTAGTTTAAAGCACAAAAGACATACATGCACTTTTTGCAAAACATTGAGGGAACAAAAGAGTTATATACTTCATTTTACAGCTCTTGAAGACCATACTCATGGACAAATTTTATTTCATACAACTCACCCAACACTGAACTCAAGTTAACTAAATTTAACTCTTTTTAAAAACTAACTAGGCTTATACTATGTTGTGTGAACAGTGTCAATAATGAGATGCATGTTTTTACAGCACATATTGCTGTTGAAAATTATGTATCATAGTATTAAAAATGAAAAAAATTAAGTTAAAAATAACACAAAGTTTGCACCAATATAAAAGTTTGATCAATTTGTTCAAATTATGATTCCATGAATCAAGAATGGTATTGGTGGGAATTATATATGGTTCCTGACAACTAATATTTTTTTTTGTTCATACAAAGTGATTCTGTTGGTTGGAGCGATCAATTCCAATTCCAGACTCCACCTGCAGGAGGATCAAATGAACTTAAATTTCTTGTATATGGTGATATGGGAAAGGCTCCTCATGATGCTTCTATTGAACACTACATTCAGGTATGCATTTTATTAGGAATAATCTATATGGTACATCAAAAAGCCAGAATTAAGAGATTATTTGGCCACCTCAATTTTTGCTATTTCCTTGTTTAGGGCACAAGAAGAAACTTGAAAGAACATCCACCTGTTTTCAAAAAAATCCCACCTCTTTATAGTGAAATTCATTTTCCAGTATCTTTCTAACTATGAGTTTCTCATACATCAATCATAGTTACTTGTTACATCAATATTGGTAAATACAAGTACCACTACAATAATATCAATTAAAACTCTTAAATTCGTAGTATTTCAATTTGCACCTACTACAGGCAGGTGCAATTGAACTAAATTGAAGAAATATATACAAAATGTTACCACTAAAATGAACCAAAGATGTCATAAATTTTAATTAATTTTATGATACATATAGCCAGGAGCCCTCTCAGTGGTTCGAGCTCTGACTGATGAAGTAGACTCTGGAAATGTTGAATCCATCTTCCATATTGGAGACATTAGTTATGCCACTGGATTCTTAGTAGAATGGGATTTTTTCCTTCAACTTATAAGCCCAGTTGCTTCCCAAGTTTCTTACATGACTGCTATTGGAAACCATGAGAGGTATCTTTTCTTTTTGATTCTCTTCAAATTATTTGCTGTTGTTGATGCAAATACTTGCATACATGAACAAGGTCTTGTTAAAACTATTGGAACATTTTGGAAAATTCACCATCTCTTATAATGCTCAAAAACTTTAGCACATATATATGTTCTTCATCTCTTTATGATGCTCAAAAAATTCTCGAGAAATAGCATTTTCCTGACATGTATTTTATTAGTCAACCAAATTAATTGTTGAACAAGTTATGCCAATTATTTCAAAACCAAGTGGAAAACTTTTTCATTCAATATTTTCTGGTTAGCACTTGGGTTGAAAATTAAGACTGGCTTCAAGTAGTGTCTAAATTTCAAATTGGTTGCCACTTTTAGGCATGCATGATTACAAAACCTGTGTGTTAATCCCCATATGGGAATTAGTTGCTACAAATTATGCATGAATTTGTTTTCCAAGAATTATGCACCATTTACATGTGGCTAACCCTGACTAATCTATTAAGGATCTATAGTCAATCCCAACATTTTGAGACTAAAATATTGGTTGTCGCTGTTGTTGTTGCAGGGATTATCAAGAGTCAGGGTCAGTATACATTACTCCTGATTCAGGAGGAGAATGTGGAGTTCCTTATGAGACTTATTTTCCAATGCCAACTGCAGCAAAGGATAAGCCATGGTATTCAATAGAACAAGCAAGTGTTCACTTCACAATAATTTCAACCGAGCATGACTGGTCAGAAAATTCTGAGCAGGTTAGATGGAACAAGTACTTCTATTCACATTCTTCATATTTAACTGGGATTTAATTACTTAATGTTTGTTTATCTCTTTCTTGTGCCACTGGCATAATGTACTATCACAGTATGAATGGATGAAAAAGGACATGGCTACTGTTGATCGATCAAAAACTCCTTGGTTAATTTTTATGGGGTATGTAGACATCAATTATTTTTCTTTTTGTTTTATGAAATGTTTCCTTAATAGGCCACTACTCTATGCGCATAGCTTATTTGTCAATGGATTTTGAGTAAAATATTTATTTCTTATATCTAACAGTGTACATAATATCATGTCATTTTATATGGCATGGTACTAAAGACAACTTTAGACTTGAAATATTTATTTGAACCATGAAATGAAAAGGATTTTGTTCCTTGTCAGTGTGCTCGTCTCATTTCACAAATTCCTCCATATATGTGAACTATCATTAAAGTGCAACCGAAAACGAAGTTGTCCAATTTCAATTGCAAACTGAATTTTCTGCTAGAAATAAGTATAAAATTTGCTTATGCAGGCACAGACCCATGTATACTTCAAAAGACGGAGGCTTTAGTGTGGATAAGAATTTTGTTAAAGATGTAGAACCATTGCTACTTGACAACAAGGTAAGCTCCCTTGCCTTCATGAATTCTTATTAAGCCGTTTTTGGTTTCACTAATCTAATAGTGTTAGGACTATAAATTAGGTTGATTTGGCTTTCTTCGGCCATGTTCATAATTACGAGAGAACTTGTGCTGTTTATCAAGAAGAATGCAAGGCCATGCCTACAATGGATGAAAACGGCATCAGTACATATGATAACAACAATTACAGTGCTCCAGTGCATGCAGTTATGGGTATGGCTGGCTTCACCTTGGACAAGTTCAAAACTGATGATGTAAGTAGATCTCTCTCTCTTTCCCAATTATCTATGTCTGTAATATGTATATATGTATGCCTTTGTATGTAGTAGCAAGGAGGGCTTTTAAATTAAATGTTCTTTGGTTTCTTGGACAGGTGGACAGTTGGAGTTTACGCAGAATTTCTAACTTTGGTTATGTAAGAGGGCATGCAACAAAGGAAGAGATAAATTTTGAGGTTAGTTTGCTCAAGTTTAATATTCAAACTCAGACTAGATGTATATATTGAGGTTAATTCAAAAAGGAAATCAGATATTTTTGTCTCCACACTTAGGAGTTCCCTTTTTCTTTTTTCTTTTTTTGTTCTTCCCTATCTACACTTGGTTTTTTCTTCAAAGAATTTGTCAAGTATAATCAACTCAAACATAATGTTATGTAATTTGAAATGCTCTATTGTGAAATAATCTTATTAAGTAAGATTAAAGAAGAGAAAAGAGATGAATCAACAAGGTAGTTTAGCAACGTGCCTACATCCGCATAAGTGAGCGGCTAATAATCCACTATATGAGAAATTAAATAAAGTTACTACAAGTGTTTATATAGTAGAACCCTACCTAATAGAAATTCCAAAATTACCCCTGTTATTCATCTTGACAAACAGACTCTAATTAGATGCTCAAGGCCTTATGGATTTCACTCCATTCCAATCACTTTACTCTACTCTCACTATGCCCATAAGGCCCACAACTCTGGCCCAATATCAGATTTGAGCCTACTACAACATGCTCTCATGGAAAATTAAGAAAAGTTAGATTATTATGTACTTCCATTTATTAGTTTGGTATGAGAGACTCTGAGACTAATCAAGGCATGGATGATGAATCTGGTCAAATTTGCACAACATTCATTCCAAAAGTATCAGAATGATAATCCTTCCCTGCTGCAAGGGCTGCAACATATACATAAAGGTTTTCCATAAGAAATATTATTTGAAAGATAGACAGATACAAATTCATTCATTGCAAAAGTACTATAATGACATCCCAAGCCAAGGTCCGTGGCCTACTATATAAAAGCAAATCATCAATGGGGTATCTTTAAAGATTCTTATATGGACTTTTGGATTTAAGTTCTATTCAAGTTAGAACTTAGAACTTAGAAAGTGATGTACCTTCCTATCTATATTGGTGAAATGTTCATTTTTGCACATAACCCCCTAATGGTCTACTGGCTTGAATAATTAGGTTTAACTGACAAGCTAGCTAAAGCACCATCCTATTGAATTTAAGATGTGCCTTTGCCAAGAGCATTGTAACTTAATTGGCACTTCTTGGTGTTTTCAATAGAATCATTCAGAGTTCAAATTCTTCATTCCCCAACTATCGATGTATCAACAAAAGAAATTGCTTTTACAAGCATTGTTTTCTATTTAATGTGAATCAACACAATTTTATTAACACAACTCAATTTTGACATGTTTTAATAGTAAGAGTTTCCAATCCATTTACGAACCCTATATATAAGAACTTAGGAACTGTAGAATGGTAGTAAACAACACAAACATATATTATGTTCCTTTGTTTGCTGATGACACATACATTATGCTTCTTTGTTTGCTGATGACACATGCTTTATGCTTCTTTGTATAGCTATTTGAACATGTCTAAAAGTTGTCTCACCCACTTTCATTGGATTGTTCAGTTTGTAAATGCAAACACAAGGCAAATTGAGGACAGCTTCCGCATAATTAAAAGCAAAGTTCTGAATTTGTAGATGTCTCACAAATAATGAATCGCTTTGCCGGGATGCCAATGGATGAGCCCAACACACAGAGTGACATATAGTACCTCTTCTTTCTATCTATAGGATGATCTTCAAAGAATCTCTCTCATACGAATTCTTTTGGATTTTGTTAAAGAGAGACTAAGGGCACAAATTAATTTATATTTGATTTAAAAAATAAAAATAAAGTCAAATTGTATATACAAATATCACAGAAAAAACACACACACTCACCTTAATTTTGTGCACCCAATAAATTATTAAAAGGTATAGTTGTTTATAATTCATAATTTAATGTTAATTATATTTATTTATTTTTATAAATATAAATTCAATTTATGACGTTCGTTCTATGATGACTACTCTGTATCATCAAGTTAAGATATTAATCAGTTTTTGGTGTATGCCGGATTCAAACACAAGAGACTTTACAAGTTGAATAATTTCAATTTGTACTTTTGGCTCCAAACTTGTTTGGAGCTATAGCTATATTGTTCCAACCCATGATGTGAATTGAAGAAAACATCATGTGTAGTGTTTGTTTGTTTAGACCCCTTGAAAAGAGATTAGTTTAACCTAATGAATTAGCCAAGTATTTACTTAGGTTAATTATGAGATCTAGGTTAAACACATGCAAACATATTACTTAGTGTGGAAAGGTAAAGAAGACAGTAAATGATGACTCAGGAAAACCAATGAAACCAACCATTTCAAGGTAAAAATATGGGAATGATTTAACATAGTTATCCTCAAAGTAAACAAATCCACTATGATAGAATGAAAGATTACAATAGATTTAAACCCTAAATCTAAAACTACCTCATGTAGAACTTATTAACACAACCACGTGCAGCTCCAACTCTATGGACTCTTCTATCTTGAATTTGCTAAACACAAACTCCCTGTTTATGGCTTTGATCACTCAAAGGTTTCAAATCACCATCTATAGTAGATCTTTATGCAGCAACTTGTTTCCACCAGTTCTTGACTATAGATCTCGTTTCTGTAGACGCTTGTAGAAATAAAAGGTTACAAAAACCTCATAGATCTCATAGGAGTAACTCACAAGACTTCCAAAAGCTTCTAAAACATAAGTAGGGTTTTCCTTTTATACCTTTAGTGTTGGACTGAAGCCCTAAATGTTTTCGCAAGCTTAGGCCTAATTTAAAATCTACAGAGCACAATTTTCGATCGATCGAACCTATCTTTCGATCGGTTGAGCTTCACAAAAACTGAACACTTCTTTCTGCAACTTACTTGTTCTTGAATCTTGATTTGAACCATCATGAGCAATGTCTAACACCTAATCTAGACATGTTTTGATCTCGATATGTCAACATACATAAATTTAGAAATCTAAACATTTAATCCTAAATATTTAGAACCTAACATGTAGTTTTAGTCACATTATTTTTTTAAATGAGTCATGTGACTTGTTTAAATAATATATATGGATAGTCTTATAAATCACTACATAATAGGTTAGAAAAAATAACTTCAAACCAATTAAGAGCCAAGCTTTGTCCAATTTACATATACCATTGGTCCTTTGACAAATTGTGGTTTGCAAATACATCTCAACAAATTTGATTAATATTTTACTTTGATTAGAGTGTAAGAGACAATCAGGTTCTACACAAAAATAGTCAAATCTGAGTTGGTTTAGAAGAAAACCATGACCATAGGAAAATTGAGTTTAGAGTGTAAGAGATTTGATATTCTATTTCAAGTAGAAGTCAATTGAAAATGTAGACACAAAGCAAATTGAGGGTAGCTTGGTTAATAAATTCAACTCAATTTTAAAATTGAATTTTGGCAATGACTGGGTTCTAAAATTTTCCCAACAAATAGCAAAGTTATATGGAAAAGAAGATAGAGTGATTAATGGAGGAAGAGTAACAGTAAGGTATGAAATTATGAGGGAGAAAAAGAATCGAAAAGGAGAGAATAATGGTTGAACAAAGTGCAACAATAATCTAAGACCGAAGTGGAAGGGTGGGGTAAGAGTACATGGTAGGTTCTAAAATAATGGGGGAGAAGAAGAATAAAAGAATATGGAGATGAAAAGTTGTATAAAGTGCAACTATAAATTGGAAAATTTAATTGCGAAAAATTTAAAATAACATAAATCGATATGCTAGTGACACAACACATGTTGCCAATGACATTTTTTTTTTTTTTGAGAAAGAAAGAACACTGCAATTTAATTAATGAAAGCCGAATCAGCTTGAATTACAGCAAAAAGGTGTGGAGGAACATCCTCCATCCACACCGAGAATTCGCTAACATGTCTTGCATGTCTAGCAATGTTATGAGCGGCCTTATTACATTCCCTCTTCACATGTCTATACTGTATTACATTAAACTGTCTACCATATTGCTTTGCTTCCTCTATTAGATGCCCAATATCTGCTATAGACTCATCATCACCTCTCAAGGAGTCGATAGTGCGTTTTGAATCACCTTCAAGAATGATGGCTGGTAGACCCAGTTCATGGGCAAACATAAGAGCCTTCGTGGCTGCCAAAGCTTCCACAGCGTCCACCGAAAATGGTAAAGGAAAGGTATCAGCCATGGATGCTATGACTAGGCCAAACTCATCCCTTACGATTACCCCAACCCCTGCCTTCTGGTCTTCTCTGAAAGTAGCCTCGTCAAAGTTAACCTTGAGCATGTGATTAACTGGAGGTGACCAACCCGTGTATTGAGGAAAATGCGGGACTTGATTTGGAGGTTTCGGTGGAATTGAACGAACAAAGGAAGCTTGGACAGCCTTGGCATCAAGGAGAACCCGGTGGATTGGAAAAGGCTTGTCTCGAGTTCGAAGTGCATTCCTGCGATGCCAAATCGTCCATACCACGTTAGCAAAGAAATTCAAATCTACCTCTTTCTCGATTAGGTACTCCACTAGGTCTCTGAAACTTGCGAACGTCTGTGAGGCCCTGAAATTCCAGCATTGATCATGGGCCCACACCGGTGCTAAAAGCGGACAGGACCATAGAGCATGCACCGTGTCTTCAGATGCTCCTTTGCAATGATCGCACACATCATCAGTTAAAATTCTACGCCTCACGAGGTTCATCTTGGACGGCACCGAATCTTTGATGGCTCTCCAAACTAAGTTCCTAACCTTGGGCAGCACCTGTAATCCCCAAACCTTCTTCCATAAACTGGTCTCCACAGGTTGGTAATTGTTTTCATCAAGGCTCTGTGCTCTACAGAGGAACCGGTACCCTGATTTCACAGTATACACACCGCTAGGGGTATGAGGCCATATTAACTTGTCCCCCATGGGAAACGAACTCAAGGGAATGGACTGAATCAACTCAGAGTCCCTTGGTGAGAATATAGATTGAATAAGTGCCGTGTGCCATTGCTTGGAGACAGGATCAATGAGGTTTGCTACCTTTGTTGCCAATGACATGGTGGAACAGAAACTTAACAAAATTAAATACAAAATATCTACTACGATATATTGTATAGACAATTGAATATTGAATATTTTTTAATTGTAGTTTAGGACTTCGGTTAAGAAGACCCTTGGTTATTGTATAATTGCATTAACATATACCACTGGTTTTATTTGACAAATGGATGTTTGGCTTTGCAAATAGATTTCAACAAGTTTGATTGATATTATACTTTGTTTAGCGTGGAAGAGACAATCAGGTTCTACGTACCCAAAATAGTCAAATCTAAGTTGGTTTAGAAGAAAACCATAGGTAGCAAATTTGAGTTGATCAATCCGCATGAGGATTACTGGAACTCTGGAACCATTTCAGTATGCATGTGCTATTGTAAACAAACTTGGACATGTTTAGTTGAACTTGAGAACAATTTTAGTAGATTTGAGAAAACAAAAGAAGAGTTTGATGTCGATGTTGCTCAAGAATGGTACACTCATAAATTATAGAGAATCGATAAGTAAAGCCATATGACAAAAAAAGTTTAATGATCAAAATAAGAAGAAAAATTATTCATTATTCTGGGAATAATGCAACCTCCTCTTACTTCAATAGTAAATCCCACCCTGAATTTAGTTATCATCCAGCCACCCTCCTAGTATTAGAACTTCATAAAATCCAACAAGGCTAGATACGTACTCATGCATTTCTATAAATATGAAATCATCAAATCTTCATTATTAATGTAAGCTTCCTTTTCTTCCTTCCTTTCCTTCTCTAATGCAGTCCTCCACCATGGTTTTCAAATTTTACTTTTTCTTTCTCCTTGTATCTCTTGCTTCTTCTTCTTCTTCTTCTTCAAATATCACGGATTGTCCCAACGTGAGCCCTTATCAAATAATTACAGTCACTCCCAGTTCCAACCATGGAGGTGAAGTGTACGTTAATGTAACGGTTAGCGGAATTTTGAATCCTTCAGAGGGTGATTGGGTTGGCATGATTGCAACCTCTCATACTGTTAAGGTAATACAAATGATTGAATGCTATGTACGCATGTGACAGAGTTCCTTCTATTTAGTTATTTTCAAGTATGCATGTTTGATATCATTAATATTAATTCTTCACTTGGTTTGTGAGTCAAAGTTTATGGTTTGGTGGTATTATCTATGAAAATAAAATTGGGGAATTGGTTTTAGCTTCAATTACCAAAACCAGTGTATTTGCATTAATATTTATACAGCTATACATGTAAATCTGTTACACCTGAAAAGATATAGCAACAATTCAAATACAAGAAGATTAAATTTCAGTTGTATCCATCTCTATCTTGATATTCTGCAGCAGCTCTAGATATTTGGTCTTATCTTGATCTTGAGATGATGAGATTTGAACTTGGTGCTTATCTTTATCTTTCTCAAAACTAGCATCAATAGGATTAACTTGATCCTATTGATCTGTTATCTTAACAATCTAGTCTCTCTAGCTCATAGGGAAAACTTGAGTTCGAATTCCCCTCGCCTACTTGTTGCAAACAAAAAATAGGGAAGGGGGAAAGGGAGTAAATCATATTACATTCCTCATTTAGATTAAAGCTCAGCTGAGGTTAAAAAATGGCAACCACTTTTTTTTTCCTTGGTTTTTCTTGAGGAATCAAATATGGGGCGGAGAATGGAGCTAAGATTCTTTTTGGGCGGATCAGGTGGATGTTCGGGTTGGGTTCGAGTCTTGCGCTCAGGAATATTCGGATTTTGGATTGGTCTCGGGTTTAATCCGACCTGCCTAATCCTGATTTTTTTTTTTTTTTTCCTCTCTTGAGTTTTTACACCTTTGACGGGTTTCCTCTTATATTTCCTAATATAGCGTTCTCCAAAAAAAAAAAAAAAAAACCGATTTTTGAAAGTTTTATTTCTGAATATAAATAAAAAACAAATTCCTATTATAGATTTTCCACTTATTTCCTTTTCCAATTTAAAACCTTGTCCAAATCTCAACCCAAACATCTTTTATAGTTTCCATGTTTATTTCTAATTCAAATTTGAATTAAACCTTAAAAGGAAATCTCTTGGCATTATTGACTTTACTTATTTGAGTTAACATATCAGATTTTAGTGCATTAAACTTGAATTAGGAAACTTGCAATTCACTCACCAGTAAAAGCCAATTTGATTTCCTTACACATATGACTGAATTTAAAGGGATTGGTTTCCCTAATTTACCAAACTTTAATTAAAAATACTTACTGTACGTGTGCAATTAGACAAATAATACACATAAAAATATAAAAAGAATATGAATTATACCCTTAAAAAATATTTTCTTCATGATTCAATTGTGAAGGTGTCTATTCACTAGTACTACCATGGGTTAGCATTTTATCATCATTGTTTTTTAAGAGAGAAATAATAATGTGAAACAGTGATATATGATGTATCAATTTCTTTTTTTTAAATGTATATTTGGTATATCTAATGTTATATACTTATATTCCTAATATAGTGTTCTGAAAAAAAAAAAAATTATTTCTAATATAGATTTCCTTCTTAACTTACGACGTTTATTCAATTTTTTGCCAACCATAACTATCTCTTGAAATTAAAGTTTCTGAATTACATCTTCCTCCATTAAGCTTTTATTCAAAGAGAAAAGATTCAATCACTCAATAAAAACTTTCCTAATATAAATGTCAAATTAAATTTGAAAATAAGAGCCTAATTTCAATGGAAAGATCTTATCTTTAGTTACCTCATGTCCGCATTTTCCAAATTGAATTTTAGGATTCAAATATAAAATCCAAACATTGACGACCTGAGTCTATTTGGAAACACATAATAAAAATTACCATTTTTGGTCATTTCACGTGTCAACATTTTAAAACTACCATTATTTGACAAGCAATACACATAGAAATGAAAAAAGAGTGGGTTCCAGTTAGTTTAGTTAGTAAATCTTTGATAGTTGAATAAATGATTTGATGTTCAATTTCCGCCTATACCAAAATCGATTGGGGTCTTGATCTGATGATAAAAAACTATCATTAGGAGCGGACGTCATAAGTTGAAACTCTCTATATAAATAAATATATATATATATATATATATATATGAATTACACCCTTTAATTAAAATTAACTTTTATAAAACTAAAAAAAGGGCTTGATCCAGGACTCGAAAACCCACCCGAGATCCAACCCAGCCCAGCACTTGTAAATTCAAGTGAGCAAATTTTAGACACTATTATTGGGTCAGGTTTTGGGACAGGTCTAAACCCGACTCGTGCTCAATCCTAGCAGGTTTGATGCTATCCAGACTCCAATAGAATGGGTTTAGGTTCGAGCTTTAAAACCTAATAGACTTTATATGAATTGAATTATTGATATTGTTTAATTTATGTTTATGATTTAATTAGTGGTCTTACAGTGCTTCATTAATGTCTGAATGTAACTACTAATAATGTTAGTTTAACCCTATCCAAGCACAAGAAAATTATATTACAAGAAACTTGGGACAGGCCCAGTTGCTTAGGTTTCTTAAATATATATAAGTGAAATGAGTTTTTGGATTGAATTTTGCTAAAGTCTATTTGAGTTTGGGAAGGTTCTCTCATCCTAAAGCCAATCATTGTTGTTTTAGTGAAATGTCCTTATTTTCAGAACTATAGAACAATTATTAGGAGGTCTAAATATTCATGGAAAAAATAAAAATTTCTCAACCTATGCTTTGTCATACATTGGTTGATGGGTGAATGTAAGAAGAAGGTATAGTACATCAGGTTTATATATGGTGGTGAAATTCATTTTTTATAGACTTTTCAACTTTGTCATTTTCTCTTTAAGCCTCCATTCTTTAATTGATTTGTTAACTTTTTGGACCATAAATGTTAATTTTGATTTTCGATGATCTCCCATGTTAATTTTGGTTTTTTTTTTTTTTTTAACACAAATTATGTAAAGAGTAAATTTGTAGTGAATACCTGCAGTGGTACATTAGCATCTATGTATATCAAATATTAACATTATGTATATGTTTACATTAAAATTGCAGGCAATGTACATGAGTAACGATCCTGACTATCTTAGTTGCAACAAGCACGAATGCAAGAATGAATATATAGTGAGGACTTGCAGTGGTACATTAACATTTCATGTTATTAACATCAGAACAGACATCGAATTTGTGTTGTATAGTGGGGGATTCAAGATGCCTTGCATTCTAGGTAGGTCAGGCCCCTTCAATTTTGCCAATCCAAAGAAACTGATGTAGAACAGACCGTCATGGCCTTAATTTTTAGACTCTCAAGCGTGTTTGAAATTACCACACAAGGCAAAAAGGCACTAGTAGAAATCATTTATAACTTTTTGCTCAAAAGTCAGAATAAGGTCTCGCTTGTTGTCTTAGGACAACCCTTAAGGTCAGTAGTTTATGATTCTACTTTAAACTCAATTTTTTCATTTTTGGTAAATTTTGGTATTTTGTCACCTAATCGCGTAATTAATGCAAATTAGGGTTTTAGATGTTTTTCTCAATATTTGTATGTTTTGTAGCCGTCAGAGGCAAGACAAACTATTATTAATAAAATTTCAAAGTTTTTCTTAAACTTCTCTCTGGTGGATTCTAGTTTATCTCCTTGTAGATTCAAGGAACCCCTCATGGATTCGAGATTTACTATCCAAAAATTAACAGTTTCATTTCTGTCCATCAAAGAGAGCATCCAGTGTGCTTTCTTTAGACTTCCGCCACATAATAACCCTTATATGGACATCTCTCAAGTGTAGATTCAACAGGACGTTCGGTAAGCTGAATTAGCATTATTTGATATATGGATTAGGAAATCTACTTAAAACAAAATAATTAAAGTTAGTGATATTAAGAAAAAAAAAATCATGGTTAATTAATTAACTAGATTAATAGTTATTATCTTGCAATGAGACTATATTCTTATTTACAAAAGTGAGTTTTAGAAATGAGAACAATTGCTTTAACTTAATTAACAAATTGTCAAATCCTAAGGTAAATGAATCATTATTCTAACTAGTCGCTAACCCATGCGATGCACAGGATAGTTGAACGAAAGTTATATACATTCACTTTTATTGGTACAATCATTTGAAACCAATCAAATTAGATAATTCTAATTCTAAATAATTGTTGAAAATATGTATAAATAAATTAGTCAAATAAACAACATTCATCTAAAAGCCACAATGATATAGTTCAAGCATGTTCCAATAAAAACCATTTCAAATAATTACAACATATCAATTTCTGGAAAGAAACCTCATCCCCAAGAAATAATGAGTTATCCACATCAAACATTGTATTACTTTCTCTTTTTTAAATTATCCACACAAAAAAATAAAAATAAAAATAAGCAGACTCCATACAACCTAGAGATCATTACCAATTATCACAATAAAAAATGATATGAACAAAAATAAAGGTGGATAAATACTAACAAAATTATACAAATCACAATAGTGAGCTATTATACATTTATAGGGTTTGAATACCACATGATTTAAAAAGAGGTTGAGCTTAAGAGTAAAATAGTGATCCTAGACCAATTAAATATTTTATTGAGCCACTCTACCACTCTCTATGTCCTCAAATTACAAAATAAAAAAGCCCATTAAACACACTCAATTAAAATCTACTAATTCCAAAGAATTTCCAAATATTATTTTCTATACTACAAGCAACATGCAATATTGCCTTATCTACTTTTGACATCCATCAAGTGTAACAATTTATATTTTGATAATTGCTAAACAAATGCAAGAGAATCAATTTTTGAAAAATATTTCTTCTTGATAAATTTATTCATTTAAAAAAAATCTGTATTATGCAAAAAACTAATCTGTTTGTTTTTAGACCCCTTAAAATACAACTGAATTAACCTAGTTAACAAGCCAAGTTATTACTTAGTCCAAATTCCAGATCTAGGTTAATACAATCATATATCATATCAATGTAAAGTGCGGAATATAAAAAATACAAAGATATGATGACCCAGGAAAACCAAACCGGTAAAAAACCTGGGGAGGATTTAACCTAGCTATCCTCAAGGTAAAACTGGATCCACTATGAAAGAATCGAAGTTTTACAATAACGACTTAGACCACTAATATCCTATTGCTACCTCATGTAGAAAACTTACTGACACAACCACGTGCAAGCTCCGAGACCATGGACTCCTTCTTTCTTGGATTCTCCAGCAAGTACAAGCACTCCCGCTTGTGTATCTTTAAGCTCTTTTGTGCAGCAACTGAATGATCATCAAGCTCTCAATGAAATCTCCTTCTTGATAATCTCAAGCATGTGTGAAGGCAACCACCTCTCAGATCTCATAAGAGATTCACACACAAAGCAAATAGAGCAACCTCTAAAACATGGCTAGGGTTTCCCTTTTATACCTAGGGCAAAACATAAAACTCTACGCGTCATATGGTCTTAGGGCTGAGTTGGAAATTCTGCAGAAAAAACATTCTGCCTGACTTTCGATCAGTCGAGTCTAATTCTCGATCGATCGAGCCAGACCGAATTGCACAATGAATTCTGCAACAGCTCGATTCCAACTTTACATAAAACACATACTTTGAGCAAGTCTAAAACAAGACTAAAAACCTGTTTTGATCATGGTTTGCCAACAATACAAATTAGAGTTCTAATACATTAGTTCCTAAGTACTTAGAACTTAATAGACTTCCCTTTTGGCAATCCGTGACAAAACACAAACATAATGCTCAAAGTTACAAGTAAAAGCCCTTTACAAAAATAATGCCCATTACAAAATAATCCAACCTAACTACTATCCATCAGTTGCAAGTGTAGACAGCAGCATGACTAAATCAACCTGTATATTTCCTGAAATACTCAACAAACGCATAAACACATGTGTGGAAAATACAAGTAAAATAAAAATAAATTCTTGACTTCATAAAACACAAAACAAAGACATATATCATGAAAACTCATAAATATAAATCAATGAGCAGTGAAACAAGAAACATAGATAACAATGTATCTCCCCCTAACATGAATAACCCAAAAACAATACATCAAGAGCCAAAAAAGGATACATACACAGTGAAGCACCTAGATACAATCTAAACTCCACAAGCTCCATAAAACAAAAATCTCCCCCTAATTGCAAAAAAAATCTCTACAAGTGTCTAAAACTACTCCCCTTTTTTTGTGATGGAATGCCAAAGGGCCATCAGTATCCATCATCAAAAGAAGGTGGCGAAGGCGAACGTCGAAGATGCGCCAAATCTGCTCGTAAAGCACGGAGCTCATCAAGCATGTCCATCAAAATCTAACCATGAGCCGCCTGAATGGTCATGACAGCTCTAAAGTACGACAAATGTCAAAGTCATCCGAAGTAGATGGTGGAGGAACAGCAGCAACACCAACATGATCAGCAGACGCCTCACCAAAAGTTGTACCTGTAGAAGAATGAGGGGGTGCGGTACCAGAAGGCTCAACACGAGGGCATTTAGAGGTCTCTCTCATCTGAGCAGCCCTCTACCTAAGAAAAGTGGCACCTATGGGAGCAATAATGTGTACGGGCTCAAGAGCGAGGAAGTCATCTAAACCTAAAAACAACAAAATCCTATAAATGAAAACAGGATGAAAAAGAGCATAAGCGGTCTAGGGAACTCCTATAATTTTCGTTCAAAGAACGAAGAAACAGATGAGGAAAACTAATAGGAGCATCCATAACAAGAGCATACAAAAATGCACATCGCTCCAAAGAAATGGTGTGTAGATGAGTGATAGGCCACAAGAAATGACACACTATCCTAAAGAAAAGATAGGTAGTCTCAATGAGCTCAACAGAAGTGATCCGAGGATCAGAACCCCACCGGATAGAAGACCCAGTGATGTAAGACATGATGTTATCCAAGGGAGGAGACTCATCATAGGGATAGACAGGGTGTTGGACCACAGGTACCCCAAGAGCATCAGCCACCACTCTAGGAGTAATGGTGTACTCTACACCTCGTATCCAACTCTTTACCAAAGTGTTGGAATCATAGATGTGGATAGAGAAGTTCGAGTAGAACTCTCTAATCAGGGTAGCTGGAGGAGGATAATCAATATCCAAAAGTGGCAACCAGCCTCGACGCTCAAAGTTTGCCCTAATGGCAGGATCAAGCTCATCTAACAAAACCTCATGCTCAGCCCAAATCTTTCTCTTAATGTTTAACGTCTCATAAATCTCTCGGCTTTTCTCACTCCTAAACAAAGTTCCCACAGAGGAAGGAGCAGAAGAAGAGGAGGGTGTCCTATGGGCTCTAGTCTTCCTAGGCATGGTGCTAGGGTAAGGACAAAGACACAAGAGAAAGAACAAAAAGAACAAAAAGAAAAACCAAGGACAGACTGCAAGTTAGCACAAAAAAATATAGAAATAACAATATATATGATGCATGAGCAGATAAATGTCATGATGCATGCTCTAATGCAGTGATAACAAGTTCAATTTAAGTTTAGAATCATAAAATTGGCTTGAGCATAGAGTTTATAACAAAAACCCCAAACTTTTGAAAAACCACTTGTTCAATTTGTACTAAATTAACCAATTGATCATCACACAAGTTAGAAAACAGTTTATAATGATCAAATTAACCAATCCAACAAGCCAATTTCATCAATTAAACTCAATTTGAACAAAACCCCCAAATCGGGTAGTTTCAAGCCCTAGAATTTTCAATTTCTCACAATACATCAAATTGATCAAATTAACCACTATAGATCATGTTTATAACATCCCCCAACAAAAACCCATTGATCAATTGCAATAAAACAAGCTTGAATCATCAAAAAACCCCCAAAAATTCATTGGTTCGAAATTATCCCCAAAATGCACGATTTAATGCATGAAACATGAAAATAAAAGCAAAAGGAGGGGAAAAAAGGCCTTATTGGCCTTGAGAGAGAAAAACCTTGCAAAAAGAATGGAGGAAAATGAAAAAAAATTGGATTGGAGCCTTGACCGAGTTGTATAGAAAGAGAAAAGTTGAATTTTTTTTTGAAAAAGTGATTTTGAATACGTGAAGAACAGTTTTTAGAAAATTCTCTACATGATTTTCAATCGATCGAAAAATAGATTCGATCGGTCGAAAATGCTTCGATTGATCCAACACCAATCGAGCACTGATCAAAACAGACAAAGGTTGACCAAAACAATAAAACACAATTTCGATCGATCGAAAAACAAATTCGATCAGTCGAAATTCTAGAAAAATCAGATTTTTGAAAAACACAGCATTTTAATGCAAAAACTCCTCAAAGCACAATATTTTATGAATAAAATGCATGAGTATGAGATGAAATGCTTTCCAAAAACACAAGTTTTGAAACCCAGTTTTCCCAAAATTAAGATTTTCAATCAAGATCCTTAAATTCTCAAACAACAAACATGTTTTGCATAAAACTTAAGGAATTTTCAAACTTGGTTGGTCAAACCAAAATCACACACCATAACATGTACAAAGTTTAGCAAAGAGTAACTTGCGTAGTATGTGCAACTAGTAAAAGCTTGAGATATATGTGAGGTGATATGTAAATAGAAATCCAGCACAAAGTCTACAAAATTCATCACATAGAATTTGAGAGAGACTGTCACCTAAAGAGTTACATCATATAACTCTCACATCTCCTAGAATAAAAGCTTGCAATTATGTAAGTTTCTTGATTTGCCTCATAATGTACACACCAATTTTAATTTAGCAGAAACTTATTAAAAATAGCCGGGATAATGTACACACCAATTTTATTTGATTGATTTAATTATAGTCCAATAATGTACACACCAATTTTTGCATTTAAACCGAGGTTACACCTTATGTTCTTTTTGTGCATGTGCTACACTTTCGCGAGCACAAAATCTTACGATATGTACTAAGGTATTCCTGATTGGCTAATAAACAGTGGTGAGATGGTTATTTATGCCTTTCTCAAAAGGATCAAGTCCGACAAATAAAGGCATGTGACTTCAATATCAAGACAAAGTGAACAAAAACTATAAACATCTTTCCCACACAATATGCACTACAAAGCTCAAACTAGTAAAATGCAAGAAATAAGCTCATCAAAACTAAACAAGGTACATAAACATGTTATGCAAAAATAAATTAGCCAATCTTGATTTCAAATCCAAGAAAATAATGCAAAACATAATTTGCTTCCCTTCTTTCTTTTTCTTTTTTTTTTCTTTTTTTTTTAAATTTTGAAAAAAAGAAATAAAAACAATCCTAGAATGAAATGCATGAACGTTATGCAATGCAAGTCCTAGAAACAAAAGGAAAATAAAAAAAACAATAAATAACAATGGTCACAAAAGGTAGAGCAATGAAGCACAAGGACCATGTCAGAAACACTCAATTAGATTGAGCCTTTTGCATCCAAAATTTTTTAAATGCACCTCGAGCATTGGAGTTCTTATTCACATTAGAGTGATTTCCATGTCCAGAATTGGAATAAAAGTTAAGAGCCTTTACCAATTCACCAATAAGTACCATAGGATCTTGTGCTTGAGGCATAGGCATTTTTGGCTTATTTGCTCACTTAGCAGCTTGCAACTTGAAACAGTTTGGACGAATGTGCCCAGACTTTCCACAAAAATGACAAATCCAAGCAGGCTTATCATGCACCTTGTCCTTAGAAAGGGTAGACTCTTTAGGTTTAGACTCTTTCAGATCAACCCTAATCTTCCTAGGAGGTGTGACCTCTACAGGTTTAATAGTCTCACTCACAGGGGGTTCGGAGAAAGAGGAAGGAACAAAGTTTGTGGAATGGGATGCAGACACAAAGATGCTTTCTACAAAACCTAAGCAAGTTTTATCAGAGGGAGACTTTTAAACACTCAGCATGTGATCAAGTTTGAAGCTTGCAGACTTAATAGATTGTTCTCTAGCAACAGATAGTTCAAGTTCTAACTTCTTAACTTTATCAAGCTAAAGCATATTCTCAATTTTCACATTGTTCAAAAGTTCATTAGCATCAAACAGTTTCACAAGCAAAATTTTCTTATCAAGCTCAAGAGATGCAATTTTCTTCAAGCCAAGATCAACATTCATAGCATCCTTTGCAACAACTTTGCAAAGTTACTGTAGGCTTCTTAAAGATTTGCATCCTCAGAGAGTTCCCCATCAGAAGGGTTCTCTTCAACAGACACGCTTTCATTGACTACAGCAGTAGCAGTGAAAGCAATAAAGTTTTCATCCTCGTCAGAACCAGATTCATCATCGGAAACTTCATTATCACTAAGGGTTACAGCCATAGCCTTACCCTTAGACCTCAAGTATGTAGGACATTCAGATTTCATGTGACCATACCCTTGACATCCAAAACATTGAGGACTCATAGAATTATTAGAAGATTGACCTACTTTTTCTCTAGGTTTTTCAGTGTTGTTAACCTTAGTGAGATCATTCTTCCTAAAATTTCTAGGTTCAGCAGTGTTCTTACCTCTTGCCCTTCTGTTGTTGTTTCTAAGAAAATTCCTAAAGTTCTTAGCAAGGTAAACAATCTCTGTAGTAGAGAGCTCATCATCACATCCACCAACATCAACATCATCAACTGACTTAAGAGCCATTGATTTGGATTTGCTAGTTTTGGGTAGGTCCAACTCATAGGGCTGAAGAAATCCTACAAGTTCATCAACAGGGATGGAGTCCACATCCTTGCTCTCAGTGATGGCAGTCACTTTGGGTCTAAAATCTTCAGTTAAAGATCTAAGAATCTTCTTAACAATTTTAGGTTAATCATAGATTTCACCCAAGTTGTATGCAGAATTAACAATGTCATTAAGTTTAGCATAAAATTCATCAAATGATTCATCATCAGACATCCTAATGCTCTCAAATCTAGATGTTAATTGCTGTAACTTATTAATTTTGACAGCCTTTGTGCCTTCGTGCACAGTCTGGAGGATATTCCAAGCAGTCTGAGCAACCTCAACATTAGAGATTCTCTTAAATTCCTCCATAGAAACAGCGTTAAAGATAGCATTCATAGCTTTACTATTGAACGCGGTGGCTTCTTTTTGAGAAGTTTGACACTCACTAACAGGAGTAGTGGGCTTCTCCCATCCGTATTCAACGAAGTTCCAGACTCTCTCATTAATTGATTTCAGAAATGTTTTCATTCTTACTTTCTAATAAGCATAATTATTCCCATCAAAGTGAGGTGGAATAAAAAGAGAGTGTCAGTGTTCCATGACAACAGGGGTCAAGGATCAGTTCAGAGATCAAAAGATCTACAACAAGAGAGCTACCCGCTTTGATACCACTTATTTGTTTTTAGACCCCTTAAAACACAACTGAATTAACCTAGTTAACAAGCCAAGTTATTACTTAGTCCAAATTCTAGATCTAGGTTAACATAATCATATATCATATCAATGTAAAGTGTGGAATATAAAAAACACAAAGATATGATGACCCAGGAAAACCAAACAGGTAAAAAACCTGGGGAGAATTTAACCTAGCTATCCTCAAGGTAAAACTGAATCCACTATGAAAGAATCGAAGTTTTACAATAGCGACTTAGACCACTAACATCCTATTGTTACCTCATGTAGAAAACTTACTGATATAACCACGTGCAAGCTCCAAGACCACGGACTGCTTCTTTCTTGGATTCTTCAGCAAGTACAAGCATTCTTGCTTGTGTATCTTTAGGCTCTTTTGTGCAGCAACTAAATGATTATCAAGCTCTCAATGAAATCTCCTTCTTGATAATCCTAAGCATGTGTGAAGGCAACCACCTCTCAGATCTTACAAGAGATTCACACAAAGCAAATAGAGCAACCTCTAAAACGTGGCTAGGGTTTCCATTTTATACCTAGGGCAAAACATAAAACCCTATACGTCATATGGGCTTAGGGCTGAGTTGGAAATTCTGCAGAAAAAACATTCTGCTCGACTTTCGATCGGTCAAGTCTAATTCTCGATCGATCGAGCCAGACCGAATTGCACAATGAATTCTGCAGCAACTCAATTCCAACTTTACATAAAACAGATACTTTGAACAAGTCTAAAACAAGACTAAAAACCTGTTTTGATCATGGTTTGCCAACAATACAAATTAGATTTCTAATACATTAGTTCCTAAGTACTTAGAACCTTACATAATCAATTTATACAATGCAAACGATTGGGCTCTCTTAATTGTTAGACAATATGCCTTACATTTAACTTGTGTAAAGATTCTAATCCCAAACAACGTGTTTGTTTAACACATAAATTATAGACAACTTTTAGCCTATGAACACGACATCACCTATTCTCATCCTAAACAATATGTATGTCTGTAGTCTTGGCATATATTACAGAAAAATTTTAGCCTTTGAACAGAACATCATCACATGTTAGTTGGTATGAGAGAAGTCTTTTGCTTCAAGAATACAATCGGCAAAAAAATATTTCCCATAAAAAGTATAAGTCTAGAAATAATCAATTATATGTTGAAGAAAATGCAATTACTCATTTTTCTTATTCTATTGCAACTCTCACATCCTAGAAATAGAAGTTGGACAAAATGATCTAGATGAATTTCATATTACCATTTTCCTTGTCTCTTTGTTTTTCTCTTGTCAACTATCATTTAGCCAATCCTTGCAATTTGAATTACTTCTCTAGTCACCTCTTTCTATTTTATCATAGTTTAAAGTAAAGAGTATAAAATATTTACAAAGGGAAAAAAAATTAAAGATTATATGATATTTACATAGGGGAAAAAAATTATATAATGAGCCAATGAGGTTTAGGCTTTAGCTCAAATGACACTTCCTCTTCCTATAAAAGCAAGGTGATGTGTAATAATTTACCAATTAAAAAAAAATGCAAATGGAAATTAAATAAAGAACTTGAAAAATATTGATTCTTTTTTTGAGGAGAAATTTTTTTATTAATGTTAAATAGAGTTCAATACTATAGTGGCAGTTGAGGTTGTAAGAATGGTGGATTGTGACCAATCCAAAAATTCCTATCAACCAAATGAACAAAAAAATATAAGTAAAAAATGTGATGCTGTGCTTGCAGCTCCATGAACAAAAACTTTATTTGCCTAAACTTCTCGGCTCTCTCTTTAAACGTGCCATTGAAGCTTGTCATCCCCTCAAGTATCACTTGAAATCAACACATATCTCTAGCCAACCTTGTAGCTTCCATGGCTGCCATTAATTATCTCCACCGTGGTTGAATCCTTATCATAACCCTTATGCGTACTCAGTGTTGCTACTATTGCTCTCCTTGCATCCAGACGATTACTCCAAGGCTTCCTTAAAGAACACTGCACATTAAAATTTACCTTTACATACTACATTGAATTTATAAGGTTTCCGACTCAAATTGAATTCAATTTTTAAATGTAAACTACTAATATATTAGAAATTAGACATTAGTGAAACTGCTTGGAAAATATTTATACCATTTAATCATCTGTTTCAATAAAGTTTAGAGAGTTATTGAAAAAATAAATAAATAAATAAAAGGTAACATTTTTAGAATTTTTTTTTTTCATTTTCTCTAAATCAATAACCTATTGCCTTATATCACAAAACAACAAAGACAAAACCATAATAAATAAAGAAAGAATAGCTACAAACATTGAGAGAAAATATGAGTTTCAATTTTAATATATATTTTTCAACATTGTAGTTTTAATGTTTTAAACAACACTAATAAGCTAAATCATATAATAACGGGCATAATGCATAACCTTGTCATTGTCAACATTATATAAAAATTAATAAAATATTTAATTAGAATGGATAAGAGGAAGCTTGACTATGTTCCACCTGCCAGTTTAGGACGAGAAATGAATGAGTTGATAGAAAAACAAAGAATCAAGTCAACCTATCAATCGACTTCAAGTCAACCTATCAATTGGAGTTCAATAACATTGTGGACACAAAGGGGGAGTCGCTACCTAGTTTTTGCAATGGTTTAGGAACCATGTATATAGCGTCCTCTTGAGGAAGGACCATCGATCTTACTACCAGAAATATAAGTTCGAAGTTAAGGTACGGTCTTAGGAAGGTGTTAGGCACCCAAAACCGCCCAACCCTAAGGTTGGCTTCCTCTCATTGTGTCTTATGTCTTAACCCTATTAAAAGCACATTCAACATTGCATCTATACTCACACACGCTAGCATACATCTAACAATCAACATGGCATCAATCATCCCAAAACCTAATCACTCATCTATCATGGCATATCACAACCCAAGTATACATCTATCTCATCTCATCCAAGGCAGCAAGAATATCACAATACAGTAGCATCAACAAGGCATTAACATCAAACATATCTCAAACATCCAAGCATAGCATCATGGTATTAGCCAAGCATATTCATAATGTTCATAAACCATATCATACTCATCATCTCAATCAAATGCATGTTCATGTACTTATGCATAACTTACCTCACAGCACCACAGTACTTATGCATCAATGCATGTTCTTGTTCATATGCATGTTCATGTGATTCAACCAAGATAAAAACCATAATTATCAATTCAACAGTCAAAGCATGTGAAACATGTTATTCTACTAATTCTAGGCCTAAACATGTGAAAATTAGACTCAACGAGACTTAAAAAAGAGGATTTAGAACTAAGCAAAACAATCAAAATTGCAAGAACCCTAAATATGTATTTCTGGGCACGAGTATGCGTAAGCAAACATGAGTATGCATACACAAGCCTCTAGTATGCGTACGCATACATAAGTATGCACACACATATATACCCAAAAACACAGTTTTAAAGCAAGCAACAAAATAACAATCAAACCAAACTTAACATGCTTCTAATATAAAACTAAACAATCCTAAACTAACAACAAAGATATCAAAGATAAACAAAACAAAATCTATTCCTAAACATGCATTGGATCTAACAACAAACAAGAGCAACGCTTAACACATCAAAATATATTCATCAATATAACAAATCATATCAACTTTCCAATCAAAACATGATGAGATAAAACAAAATAAAATCAAACAAAACATATATCTAAGCATGAATAACATATAAATTAACTAAAAACAACAAAAACACATATTATAAAAGAACCAAATCAAGAAAAAGCCATGAAGAGAGACTCACCTTGCTATGGAATACAAACTTGATTGATATTTAACCGGCCCCTCAATGCCTACACAACAAGATTCAATGAGATCAAGGTAAAAGAAGATTTCAATAGTTTATAAGTAATCACAACTCAAAAACAAGCTAAGTTTTGAAAATGTTTTTGAGAAATCAAATTGGGAAAATAATTTCTGCCTTAGAGCTAACTAAAGAGAGCTTTTAATTTATAAAAAAAAAATGCAAAGGTGCTATGTGTGTGTTTTAGAAAAGAAAATTAGGGTTTTAGAGAAGATGAAGGCTAAAAAATGTCTCTCTCTAGCTAGGGTTTTGATTGGAGGCATAATATGAGTACTTATAAGTTAAAATTTAGGTTTTCAGACATTTTAATGATCTTTGGACGTTCTCAAGGATCCATGGGCCGGCCCACATCAAAACCTTATGTTTTGGGCCCTTAAAATGAAGTTTTAAAACCCAGAAAATCGGACTGCCCAATTGGCCCAACTTCAAACAGTCATAACTCATTCAATTTAAGCTCAAATTAGGCAAAATTTGTGTTCAAATTGAAGCCCAGACTGTCTACTTTCCAATGAGACAAATCTTACTAAACAATTATTTGTGGATCAAAAGTTATGGCCAAAATAGTGAGTAAAGCCTTCCTACAATATCATTGCTTGCCCAATTTTTTGTTGAAAAATATAGTTTTGTATCTCATACAAAAACACGCAGCGGAAATAAATGGATCTACCTCATTCATGTGAGATAACTTGCAACATCTGAATTTTAGAATCAAAGAATAAGAAGGCGTACTTTAATGCAGTGAAATTCAAAACAAACGAATATTGAACTTAGGAAGACTTTCAATCTTTACTCCAATTTCACAACTTAAGAATAAGAGAGTGTCTTGAGAAATCTATATGTTTTTTTTTTCTTTTTAATAATCATACATATATATTTTTGCACTTAGTAGTTTCTTTATTTAATAACTCTTATTAAATAAATAACTGATTATCTAATTGAGTTAACCTTTTGGGCCAGCCCAATTGGTCTTTAATGTGTGGCTTGGAGTGAGACCAATTGGAAAAATAAAGTTCTAGCTCCAATGGGGTTTGGACTTATCTGTCAACTCTTGACAAGCTCAAAGTTACCATTAATTATATTTAATACCACTATATAAATATAATTGCACTCTAGGCCTTATTAATAAATTATATTCCAAGACTTTATTATCTAAACTTTTAACCCCTTCATGAAAATATTTGTAGTATTACAAATTCATAATGTGTAACTGTCACTTTGAAAATTACTACATCTTGATCCTTGAGTACCCGGTTTAATCCTTTAAATTATTCATATATATTTTATGAAATACAATTTCATAAAATATAAACTTTAGTAACCCTTTACTAAAGTAATTAGGCCTAACACTCTGAGTAACTAAATTCATTCAACTTTTCTTAAAGAAATATTTTATATCTCTATAAAGAGACTATGAATTTCATCTTGAGAATATGTGTTCCTTCAACACTACGTGTGGTTGTTTAACATACTGAGGTTTTGACCGTTTGTTTAAATCTCACTCCTGATATATTAAAGCAACCTATATTTCATGATTAAGTTCACTATTCTCTCAGGATTGAGAGTTTATGTAAATGAAAGTCGTAAGATTTATTATTCATTTGACAGTTGTTAATAGAATAATAAACTCACAGCGGTCCAGTTCAATATTTCTTATACACTTAAAACATATTAACATATCAATTAGAAGTCTCCACTTCCATGATCAAGACAAATCATCTTAATTGACATGTTATAGCCTTCGCATATGAAATGCTCAATTTCATCACCAACTATGGACTAAGATTCTAAGTTTACAAAGAACTTGTGATTTATATCTTCTGCGACTAAATCACATAAATCACATACTATGCATCTCAAGGCCTATATGATCATGTTCAAATATTCATGTTATCATTATTTTAGACAATAGTTAAACAACTTTATTACTTATAACATGATGTCATATATAATGTCATACATAGCATACAATATGATTTTAGGGCACTAATCCTAACATTATTATAAAGAATTTTATATGAAAATTGCTAAAAATACTAATACAAATTTTTATTATAAAAAGTTTACAAACTAACGTGAAAGCACCTCAATACATAATAATAAATAAAGAATACTACTAGAGATACAAACTATTTTACAAAAAAAATTTACAAACTGCTGATGTGGTGAGTGATTATTGGTAAATGAAAATGTGATATTAATGGTGAGTTTAAATATAAACCAATACGAGATTGGCCACATCAATATTTTGTAAAAATATTGTAAAATAAATAATTTGTGACTATAGCATTACTCATAAATAAATACTCCGTATTTTTGTTTTATTTATTTTTTGTTATACAAGATAAAATTTCTACTCTAACCTAATCTAAGTGTATATATATGTGAAGCTCTCTCTTGAAGACTTGAACCCCGGCTCTTGTCCCCACACTCCACAAATATTTATACTTGTGGAGTGACCACCGCACCAAGGGTGCGCGGTGGTAATACCCCATATCTTCTAAGAAGGAAAATTATAGACTACTTTGGGAGTATCATAAATGTGTCCTCCATCTCTCATATAATAGTAAATCTCACTAATTAAATTTATGATGAGACCCACAATTCATGTGAAAATGGAGAATACGCATTTATAGTAATCCTAGAGTAATGACTTATTTAAGACGTATTTAGTAAAATTTGTAATATTACTAACATCACTTATTTAAGAGGTAATCATTTAATAAAGTAATTTTACATTAAGAAAGCTAGTATACATTAGCTGCATTTTACTTCTAGATTGGAAACAAATTTTGGGACAATCTATGATGGAAGAGTGAATTTATTTTTTATTTTTGGTAAAAGAGTGAATTTATGATGAACTTGAAATAAGGCAAAAGATGGGGTAACCACCAAAACAAAACAAAATTCACAAAAGGTGAACAAGACGAAATGGAAGTAGTTTCAAGTATTAACGCAATCAAAGATGTTACGTCAAGAAACCATTATTATTGAATTGGTCCAATTATATATACATCGCTTGCTGTATTGGACCATAAATGTTGCAATTGGACACATACCAACATTTCTCTTCAACCTTAAAATCGGCCATATAATTCTCCCTCTCCATTGTTCTTATCTACCAAAAATAAATTTTTATCAAACTTATCAATCAAATTCAGACATTCCTAGTATCAATCTAGAAAGAAACGGTGGCACAAAAAAGAAGGGGAAAAAAATGCTTATCCAATAATCACAATTCACAAGTCATGACCTTTATATTCTCTCTTAGAATTGCAATATTTTTTCTATCCTTCCAAACATGGTTTTTCCTTGCACTTCTCTCATGGTACCTTGTGGTTCTTCTTGGGTTTTCAGAGTATTCTTCACACTACTCATTTTCTTTCTTGGTTCTTCTCCTTCTTTATCTTGGTCATTGCACCCTTCACTTATAAACTCCACAGCCATGCACCATCATTACACTGCCATATCCGAGTTCCGCTTACTAAATAGAAGAACTTTGAGGGAGTGCCCCAATCGAAGCCCTTATCTCCAAGTGAATGTTAGTTTGAGTTCCAACCTTTCAGATGAAGAATATGTCAATGTTACTGTCAATGGAGCTTTGCTTCCTTCAGAGCATGATTGGGTCGCCATGATTTCACCTTCTCATTCTAAGTAAGAATAAAAGTTAAATAACTTTATTTCATTTATAAGTATGTATTAGATTATGTTTAGCTTTTTTTAACCCCCTTCTTTTCTTGGATCTCTTTTCCTTACACATGCAGTGTTGAAAATTGTCTATTAAATGAGATTCTTTATGCACAAACTGGTGATCTTAGCTCACTTCCTCTGCTCTGCCATTATCCTGTTAAGGTAAACACTAAACACAACAGTAGTCTTAAAATAAAATCCAGCTAATGCTACTTGTATCTTTGTTTCTTCAAGAGTTATTTTTATTCCAAGTTTATACATATATATATATATAGATATATTACTTTTAAATAATAATAAAAAGCATCAACAGCATGTCTTATCTGTACAATTATACATGTAGATCCTCCAGTTTTGTGTGATGCTCCAACTAAAGTTTTATTGAAATTTTATTCTTTTCATTATTACCCACGTCTTAATTATAATTGTATAAATTTGTATTTGTTAGTTTCAAATTTGAGGACACAATTATGATTTATGAAGACAATTTTTTAGATTGAGTCCGATATATTACTAATTAAATGAACTATCAAATATTTACAAATGTCATCACTAAGCTAGTATTTTGTTACTAAAGATAATTTTCAAGTTTTATATCTACCGTTACATTTTTTTTTTTTAAGTAGTAAAACATGAAAAATTCTTAGGTACTCCTAGAGTATAGAGAAATGACGCTCTCTCCTCTCACATTCATGGTGGACCCCACCATGAATTTAATGAGTTACCATAAATGTGAGAAGAAGGAGTATCATTCTCCGTACTCCAAGAGTACCTAAGAATTACTCATAAAACATTACATATAAATGGGATATTTTTGGAAAGTACTAATAGACTTCAATATGTATAAATTTGAAAACAATTATTAATGTTTCATCTATGCACAACCACTAACTCACAAAACCTAAATACCAAACATGTTTCATTCTTAACCATATAATCGTCTCATTATTTATGATTCCACCAATGAGTGTACTTAGACATTTGCTAATTGACCATTTAAAAAAAGTTTTAATATCACTTTTATACGAAATATTAAAAAACTGTAAAAAAAAAAAAAATTAATTACTTTTTTCTTTACCCATAAAATTTTTTTTTAAAAAAATTATTAACTTTATTTTTTAATACAAAATAGAAACTTTACTCTAGCATAATCTAAGTGTATATATATGTGTGTGAAGCTCCCTCCTAGATATTTAAACCCTGACTCTTCTCCCTCACACCCCACAAGCACTTATACTTATGGAGTGACCATCGCACCAAGAGTATGCAGTGGTAAAAATATTTTATAAGCTAATACTCTTAGAGCATCATTAACTTTTCTCATTCTTTAATATTGGTGCTACCTTGTAATCACACAACAAAATATATCTGTTTTTTTTTTTTTTTGGTTAATGAATGAAATTAAATTGGTCAAGAAGTAGGAGCATCATATAAAAACGGCACACAGGTGGTCACATTTATAACGTAACTAAAAAAGTCACGTCAAAATGTTATGTTCAAGTAAGGACAAATGGGTGGCTGTGGCTGTGGCTGCTATCAAAGTTAGTTAGCAGACAATGCATGGCGTGATGGTCATAAATACATCGTTCACTTGCTTCTAAGGTTTGCTCTTTATTAGTTCCACCGGCAAAGGCATTTCTAGAGTGTACATTTCCTTTGCCTCTCCTTTTCTAGAATGTACATGTAATCATCCACAACATTTTTTGTAATATTTCATAACATATTTAAAATGACAAGTTGTTATTAATTTTATTGGTATGCAAAAAGATAATTCTAGTAGTGAGCACAAATTAAAAACAATAACAATTTACCAACCTAAAACCAGTAATAATTGTAGCAAATGCAATTTTGTTGAGCTCACATGTTACACACTACACATCTAGTAGGACAAGATTTAGCTCCAAATTAGTTTAGATTTTTAAAACTATTTATGTATATTATTTAAATAAGTCATATAATCCATTTAAAAATTCATATAACTAAAACTACACATAGATTGTCTCTTAAATTATCATATAATGGTTTGGAGGAAAATGGTTTTAAACTGGTTTGAAACTATTTTTTTTTTTCCTTACCGAGTTAGGATTGCAACTTACATGGGTGATATCCCAAATGCTAGGTCTCTTAATGAATGTACAAGCAGAGAGAGAGAGAGAGAGAGAGAGAGAGAGAGAGAGAGAGAGAGAGAGAGAGAGAGAGAGAGAGAGAGCTAAAAAAATATGGTGGTGAAATTCATTTCTTATAGACTTTTCAACTTTGTCACTTTCTCTTTTAGTCTCCATTGTTGTCTTTAATTGATTTAAATCAATTTGTTTACTTTTTGGTCTTAAATGTTATTAATTAATCTTTGATTTTCTATGATCTCCCATGTTCTTATTGGTTTTTTGCACTCAAATTATGTATAGGGTAAATGTGTAGTGAGGACCTGCAGTGGTACATTCACATTTATGCATATTAAATCCTAACTTTATGCATATGTTTATATTAAAATTGCAGGCAATGTACATGAGTAACGATCCTGACTATCTCAGTTGCAAGAAGCAAGAATGCAAGAAATATGACAAGGGTAAATGTGTAGTGAGGACTTGTAGTGGTACGTTAACATTTCAAGTTATTAACATCAGAACCGACATCGAATTCGTGTTGTTTGGTGGGGGATTTGGCACCCCTTGCGTTCTAAGTAGGTCAGGCCCTATCAGTTTTGCCAATCCAAATAAGCCTTTATATGGACATATCTCAAGTGTAGATTCAACTGGAAGTTCGGTAAGCAACCATAGCATAATTAGCATTATTTGATATATGAATTAGGAAACCTACTTAAAAGTTAAAACACAATAATATACAGTTATTATCTTTCAATGAGACTATACTCTTAATTACAAAATTGAGTTTTAGACATAAGAACAGCTTCTTTAACTCAATTAACAAATTTTCATATCCATGTGATCATTATTATAATTTTAACACTTTAAGTGACTTTTTTTGTGCATACAGATGAGATTAACATGGGTGAGTGGGGACAAGGAACCTCAACAAGTTCAATATAAGGATGGAAAAACAAAGTTATCAGAAGTAACTACATTTTCACAAGATAATATGTGTAGTAAGTTCCTCAACCTACTTTTGTTCTTCTTCTTTAATTTTCTTCCTTTTTATCCCCAAAATTAGGATTTCAAGTTTTCAAATCTTTATATCTTATTCTCTATACATTATTTGTAAACATGATTGCTTCTTTTTAATCTAAAACTAAAATTCCAAAGGCAACAGTGCTACTATAGCAATGCTTTAACTTCCATGCAAACGTAGGGAGTCAGAAATGCACACACACAAAGTCAGAAATGCGCCATGGAAGTTGCATAGAGTTTTTCAAATATAAATGGGATGGTTGAAAGTCATATTGTACCATTTTCTTACCAACATCTTCTACTGACACTTTGTGTGTTACGTTGTGAATTTAAAAGCTTCAGATTTACCAAGTCCAGCAAAGGACTTTGGGTGGCATGACCCTGGATTCATTCATTCCGCAGTGATGACAGAACTCAAACCTTCAAGTACCTTTTGGTACAGATATGGAAGGTTAAGAATACTTTTACTTCAAATAGTTATAATCTTTACTAGGAAAATGCTATTCTTACTTCAAATTATTATTGAATTTGGAAAATGTTATTCCATCACTTAGCTTGTACACCGTAAAATAATGCCTGACATAATTTACATATCATTTTCAAATAAACATGCACACATAGTGCATAGGCCACATTATCAATGGGTCCATAAAATTAAGATCCATTGATGTCTTAGTCAAACGATAATGAATATAAAATATGTGTTATAGGTTAAAATCTTATCATATCTATCAAATTTATATAGCAATTGAGTGAAGAAAAAAAAAAACCATATATATAATATGTGTAGTGATCATTTATATTGTATACAGTGATTCAGCTGGTTGGAGTGAACAAATTCAATTTCGAACTCCACCTGCTGGAGGATCCGATGAAATCAAATTTGTAGCATACGGTGATATGGGAAAGGCTCCTCGTGATCCTTCTGTTGAGCACTACATTCAGGTAGGATGCATTTGCTATTGCAAGACACAACACCCCAACATTTATTTTGAGAATCTTGTCTAGATCAAAGCCCTGTAGACTAAGTAAGTTCTCAGAAATTATGTACCTTGCTATACATTGTTCATTCATGTATGATCAAGCTTGCATTAATTCAAATAAAACAACCACGCACGATAACAAGTTCAAACTTCTGCTTTGATTTTAACTTGAATTTGAAAATTGATACTTCTAGCAACACAAACCTATTGAATATAATACAAACTTATTAATATTATCAATAAGGCTCATGTAGTAATGTACTAACCCCCCCTTTTTTTAATCTTGTGACACATAGCCAGGATCCCTCTCAGTGATTAATGCCATTGCAGATGAAGTGAATTCAAACAACATAGACTCAGTCTTTCACATTGGAGATATAAGCTATGCCACTGGCTTTTTAGTAGAATGGGACTTTTTTCTTCACCAAATAAGCCATGTGGCATCGCGAGTTTCTTACATGACAGCAATTGGAAACCATGAGAGGTATCCTTCTCACCTACATATATACTTTTTTTTTGGCTTAAAATCATCTACGTATATATACTTGAATAAGCATGTCACTTGTCATTCTTGATAATAATAATACATGCAAACACTATCAATGTACGGTTTAAGAAAATTCTACAATCTCTTTAAGAGGCTCAAAAATTTTAGACAAATAAAATATCAATTTGCTTAGTTTTAAGGCTTAAATTGTTAGTCAATGTGTGTATTTTTATTTTCAACTCTCCACTTCAGCAATAGGTCTCTTCGCTCCCTCAAATGTGAACTATACACATTGATTTATCATGACAACTACTTTAAAACTCTGAAGAAGTCAGAAACAAAATACATGTAAGGTTTGCTTCTATTACATGCATATGTGCATATAACATTTTCTTTTCTTCTTCAGGGATTACATATCCTCAGGATCTGTGTATTTTACTCCTGACTCAGGAGGAGAATGTGGAGTTCCTTATGAAACTTATTTTCCCATGCCAACCCTAGCAAAGGATAAGCCATGGTATTCCATAGATCAAGGAAGTATTCACTTCACTGTGATTTCTACAGAGCACAATTGGTCACCAAATTCTGAGCAGGTTAGACGAATCAAATGCTTTATGTCTTTTATATTTCATATATAGAGTTTTTTTTTTTTTTTAATCTAATTTGATATCACCTTCTTTCACATATATGTAATGGACATACGCTATCTTTCAGTATCATTGGATAACGAAGGACATGGCTTCAGTTGATCGATCAAGAACCCCTTGGTTAATTTTCACAGGGTAAGTGAATCTTACATGTAGCAACAACGTTTTTCAAATTAAATTTTTTATTCTTGAAAATGTAATTTTAGCATCTGTGCATCTTTGAGTGTTCACCAATAGGAAATTCCTTTAGATTCGGGCCCAACTTATGTATTTCAATCTGTGATTCTCATTATTTCTACCTGATGATACCAGACTCTGCTGATCAAAAATAGTTTTCTATGACAATGTAATTTAAAAGAAATTAACAATGACAATATTGCAATGTTCTTGCACTATATGATCAAATATTAGCTTTATTTATGATCAAGTGGTGACAGTGATCAAAGAAAGGGATGTTCAACTATGATGGTGGAACATGATTTATTTTTTGTCCTAATAAAATGAAACATTTAAAAATTGCAGGCATAGACCTATGTATTCTTCTGTAAATGCATTCATGGGCGTTGATGGTAAATTTGTTAAGGAAGTAGAACCATTACTATTAGCAAACAAGGTAAGCTCCTTTGGCCTATCTATTAACCCTTTGTTAGCTTAACTAGCTAGGTCAAGGTATGAAAATGGGTATTTTTGGTTGCTTTGAACCAGGTTGATTTGGCATTCTTTGGCCACATTCATAATTATGAGAGAACTTGCTCGATTTACCAACAAGAATGCAAGGCCATGCCTACAAAAGATAGAAATGGGATTGACACATATGACCACAGCAATTATAGTGCCCCTGTGCATGCAGTGATTGGTATGGCTGGCTTTTCCTTGGATAAGTTCACAAATGATGTAAGTAGATATCAATCTCTTTCTCCATTTTCTATTATATGTGTGTCCTCTTTTTCCCGGGTCCGGGCTTGAGACCATCTGTAAAATATATGACATTAATAACAAACACAAACATTATATGTGTGCGTGTGCACGCACATGCACATGATAGCTAAGTGAACGTATTATTGCCCATAGGTACCAGCAAATAAATGGAGTTTATCAAGGATTTCTGAGTATGGTTATCTAAGAGCGCATGCAACAAAGAAAGAGATAAAATTAGAGGTAAGCTTGCATGAACAATTCTGAAATCCTCCTGAAAATGGTAAAAGAGAGTTATATTATTTGAAATGAGAGAACATTAGTTAAGAATTTTGGAAAGCTACCCATGTGAGTATGAACTTTTTCTTCTTTACCAACTAGTAATTGTGTAAATTTTTCTTTTTTCTTTGGGTTAGATTTATTAAAGTTGCCTCACTCAACTCCTGTAATTTTGCAGTTTGTAAATTCAAATACAAAGAAAGTTGGGGACAGTTTTCGCATCATTAAAAGGTGAGGGTAACTCAAGAAAGAGAGAGAGAGACAAGGACCTCCTCCCTCCACTAAGGATCGTTGGATGATTTCTTTTTACAGTTATTTACAAATGTCACTTGATTTCTTTTGTCCAAATATAATGATTTGATGGGTAGAAGGTTTAATATCAAAAAATAAAAGATGTATAGAAGGTCAAGAGAAAATAGTAGTGGCTACCATCGAAAATAGTAGTAGTCAAAAAATTAATCAGAAGGCTTGATTACCATCGAAATGCCTCTTAATATGAAAACAGAACTATTTGCCACAAACGAATAACTCTCACTTGAACTACCTCTAAGAGACATTGGAGTTCCAACTGGTTAAGGCAAAACTGGCCCAAAATGAAAACAGATCTAGTAAAGTTAATCCATCAATGTGCAGCTGTAACTATACTAGTTGTATGCTAAACGATATGAACAAGATTGATTTGCTTATAAAAAAATTCTAAACGTCCAAGTCCTATCATCAAAGGCTTTTCTATGGTACTACATCAATACGCAGTTGTAACATTGACTGTACTAATTGAAAAGAACACTGGTTAGCATCAAAGCTTTTCTACATGTATGCACAAGCTGTGCATCTCATTTACATTGCAAAACATGAAGGTTAACTTCAACCAATGAAGCAGATTGCTTTTGCTTTCATCAAATCAAGCTTCATCCTTGTTTAACTTCAAGGAAACTTAAATTAGTTAGCTGCCCCAAACTAACTGAAATATATTCCTACTAGCAACTGCATTGATCACATTGTTACTCTGCCTCCTAAGCATCTCCTCTTGTGCACCTGTGTTGCCCTCCTAGCGAAATACAGATAGTTGAACCCAAAGTGAGATGAATTATGGAAAAATTACCAAATAAAGCTATCTTCTTGGCAAACACAGTCCTTGAGCACAAATAACTGAAGCAAAGTTGAGACAGGTAAAAAACAGTTATTGTGGTTTTACCCTTTTCACTATCCCAAATGCCAAATGCTTTCAAATAAGCAATCATTGACTTACTAATATAAATTTCAAACCAAGGAAAAGAGAACTCACAAGAAGAGAGTAGGCACGGGCAAGAGATAGAAGGGTCGGGTACAAATCTAAAACAGCAACAGCAATCTCCTCTGTAACTTGGGGGACCTGCATTTAAATTTTTTAAGGATATAACCATCACAGTTATTCACCTGATCAAGACAGACAATTCTTTATTTAAATTCAATTAAATTACTTGAAGTATGTACTCAGGGTTTTAGACTTGTAGGTAAAAGAACCCAGGTGTGCAACAGTTGTAAACCACATTCACCATTTTCTACAGTTCTAAATTGCTAAAAAAATTCAGAACAAACTTAAGGTTCCAATACATCAAGGACAAGAATGCTTCCAGAAATAAAAAGGCCAAAATTAAAGGGCAGTTTTATATCTCTAAGTAAAAGTGCACAATTTTTGTGTAGGCATGGAGCCAGATGTTTCTACAAATGCAACAGAAGATATAACCAGAAAATCATGGGCTTAATGTTCACTAAAACCATTAAGAACAGTATTAAGATATTGCATATGTAATTTATCCCCCCGAAAAAAAACCAAAAAAAAAAAAAAGAAGCCAATTTATTGGCTCAAATGACAGCAAGATTTTCATAAGACAAATATTTCCTTCACATGGAAGCAAATCATACCTGCATGAGCTGAATGGCAAATACATCGCTGACCGTCATTTTATCCAGGTCTTGACACCTTTTGACAAATTCATCAAAAGGAGGACATACTCCAGTGCATTTAGAATGATCCTCAGGCAGCACTGATTTGTAGTATTGCAATATTGCTTGGGTAAGATGACCATACTTCTTTAAAGTATCAGCCAAACCACTTGTTCTCTGCACATCAAATCCCTCCAGAATCTCTGTTGTAAAACAACTGCCCAGTGCAGGATTAAAAGGTTGAAAAGACAAAAAATAAAGTAATTCTATAAATTCATTAACACACAATAAAGGCATTGGAAGTGGGGTGATTTGCCTGAACTGATGCCTCAAAGTTTCCTTGTCAACTTAGATGAAACAGATTTTTAGAAAAATGCTTACGCTGTTTTAATGCTTTCAGCAGCTTCAGAAGAATTTGGGTCACCCTCCACAACATAAATCAGCTTCTTAAGTCCACACCTCTTGCAATATGCAATTTCATGTCCAAAAATATTAGGATGATATAAAATCAATGGCATAGAAAATAACAAGATGATAATGAGGCAGAACAGCATATTTGCATCATTTCTATAATTCTAACAAAAGTCAACTTCTTCCTAAACAATGACAGAAAATTCTTCCACAGGGAAACAAAACCTACATATACAATTATATGGACCAGGATCCTCCGCATTTCAAATTAAATGTAGAGAGTCCATTTCATGATACACATTTAAACTTTACAAATCTAAAGATATATGTGGTACCATGTCATTTAAATTTTTAAATGAGGTGATACCATGTACAATATTTGATACAAAAAGCAAAATCTTGACCAAGAAATATTACCCTCCAGTTCACAAAATATATATCTACACAAAATCACATATGTATGGGTGTGTGTGTGGGGGGGGTTTAATATAGATGATGCCATGGCTACCTTTCTATTTCTCATGGCTTTTAGAATCTCTTCAGCCCTTAAATACATAATTTATGACTTTCATATCTTTTTCATCCTTAAAAATTTTTATTTGTAATAACTTGTGCAGCCACAAAAATGGGAGTCTTGTGCACTGTGTACAAGCAATAAGCCATGCACCCAATGGATCGTGACAACATCATCCTCCCTGCTCTTATAAGGGAAGGGGGTGCCTCTTTTATATAAATAAATATTTCATGGAAAAAATGCAAAAAAGGGTTGTGCTATAATGAGCAGAAAAGTAAAAATCTAAAATTCAACTCTCGTGACTTCTAAGAACTAGGGAAGGACGTTCCATTTTATCGGTAACTTTCATTTCCTTAATAAAACCAGTTCTTTATCCTCCAATCACATTCCAAACAGTAATTCATCTAACTAAGATGTCACATATTCAGAGTTTAATCAATCCAATGGAATGGAGTGCATTAGATTATATCTCTATATTCTGATACGAATTTCAAATATTTTGGAAGAACCCTAAATAATTTGATTTTCATTAGCTAAGGGGCGAAAGTGAAATGCTTTCTAACTGATATAGATTAAAGTAGGAACTCTTACATTTAAAAAGAAAAAAATGTGTGTGTGTGTGGGGGGGGGTAGCCAATAAAAAATAAGGGGGAAGATTTTATCACTATTTTAGCTCATTTTGAGACATATCTTTCTAATAGTTTGTGCTTTATCTTATAAATCCCACCCCCCCCCCCCCCCCCAAAAAAAAAAAAAAAACTCTTCCTATACTGACTGATACAGACTAAACTAGGAAAAATCCTAATTCTCACATAACTTAACAAAAGAACTTAAATGGTCTAGTATTTTTAAGAATGCCCGCAACAAATCACAACAGCAAAATTTGTGACAGTAAAAAGAAGAACAACAATATATGTATGTATAAGTACGCTACCAAAAAACAAAAACAATATCCTAACTGCTGAGAAACTTCAACAATGAAAGACACAGCACTGAGTTATTTGAATATGAATTAGTACCCGAAGCCTTAATTTTTGATCCTTATAGCGATTATCCCTGATTGAGCTGCGTAAATCATCAACTTTCTTCCTCTCAACAATAAAATCAAGTACATATTCACTATCAAGATATTTATGGTGAGCTATCCAAATCCCATCACCAACTGGTAACCGCCTAACCTGCGAAGAGAAAATATTTATATCATTGTTAGTATTTAGTTGAACAAAAGAAACCTGTCAAAAGCTGGAGAACTGATTAACAAATCTCAAAAATCGATGCAGGGTAAGAATATATATATAACAGATTCATATGGTTACAAAAAACCTCAAATGCATGTGTAGATAAGCAAACTTGTTTTATATCCTACGTGTACATATGTAAGTGTATCAGTGTATGTATTATCGAAAACCTTTATAATCACCAACACAAAGCCACAGGTCAAAGGCACTTGTAAACTAATGTGCTCTACATTTTAATCACATATTTTGGGCAGACACTGAGATAGGATTGGGGGAGATCTGTCAAAGGAGATCATAGGTTTAGGGAAAAATCCCAAAACTTTAATTCATTTTCTAAAGTGTGATAGTTCTCCAAGACTGTTTAATAAAGCATTCTTTGACGCCATGCTGATGCTAATATCGCCTTAGATGAGGTTTCAAGCCATAACAATGGATAATTTCTTAGAAATCACGTCACCTAATGACTACAATATCATGTGAAAGTTCTAACTGAGAAATTACTCTCCATTGAAAGTCAGCAAATAATTACAAAGACCTCCACTAAGCAATTGAATCATGAAAGCGCTCCTTACTAGTGTTGGTCTAGAATCACTACCAATTTTTTAATGAACTCAATTACGACAAAGCAAATGTATCAAAAAAAGATAAAATATTAGTTAAAAAGGTATTATAAATGAATTATATTCATAGATGTGTGTGCATGTGTATGTGTACATACGTATATATGGTTATGCATATGTATATAGGTTCACTAAAAGGTGATGTGTTTTTAACATTATTTTCCATTATACACATCAAACAATGACAAGGGAAACAGTATCAATGCCCTTGAATATTAAAAGAAGAATTGAGAGCTAATAGATAGAAGATTCGTGAGAACTCACCTCTATTTTGATTTTGTATTGACTACAAATATTCTCAATAATTCTCCTAGACCGCGATCTAAAAGCATCAAAAATATATTATTATCATTAGAGTCAATCATTTTTTTTTTTTGATAGGTAAGATAAGAATCAGAGTCAATCATTACAAACAACACAAGACAATACAATAAGAACAAAAGACAAAAATACCTCAAATTACAAAGTTACGGTAAACAACATCACAAATTACAAATTTATGGTAACAAACCCTCCCCCACTCCAAAAAAATAAATAAGTAAATAAATAAAAATAGAATTTTTTTTTTGGACCTATTATGGGTTCAATCATGTATTTTCATGAAAGAAGTTTTCTCCAACTACATTTACAGGGCAAGTTTGATAAATTACTTGCATTACCCCAGATTAGGGAGTAAATCAGTAAAGAAAATGATAAATATTTACAAAGATTTCCAAGTTAAAATTTAAGCAAATGGATTTTCAAGCCTTTATATGAGGGTCTAATTTATTCTCAATATATTGTATTCCAGTCTATAAATGAGGGGGGGGAAAAAAAAGTTAATTGTTTAATAGAAAACAATGGTAGAAGAAAATTAAATTGCCTACAAGGAATAGTAGTAACTATTGAAAAAAGTGAGCAAACATATATCACTCACCCGCATGCAAACAAACCTCACTCATCTTATGTCTAAAAAATATTTTTTTTATAAGTGAATTTTCGCCCCAATGGGAGGGCCAAGGTGAGATTCAAATTAGTAACCTCCACTTCATGAGGCATGGTCCCCAATCGATTATGCAACCCCTTGAAGTATAAATAAATAAATAGTATTTAATGCCTTAGGAAAAACAATAACCAATTCCAAGACCGCATAACAGATATCCTCAAAACATCAAGTTCACTGACCCCTGAGTGGCAAATTGTTCTCGATCATCCAATATCAAGACCACTTCATATGCATCCTCAAATCTCTCCCCAAAGCTTAAAGGTGGCATGCTTAAAGCATTCATATTTACTTTCAAACCATCTGTCCTTGACTTTTGCACAGGTTGATCCTAAACTCAGCAAGACAATGAGCATTACGTTATTAATAATTTGCACAATCTATAAGTAAATAAGTTCAACAATACTGCAAAGTTAAAACTTGGGCAGTCTGTTTCTTAAAGAACACTATGTTCTGCACATGCAGATTGCATATCTAAACAGAAATCATCACCGTCTAACCATAGTTCCTCTCAAAGTGTAACTTGGAACCGACAAAATGGGAAAATTTGATTTCACAATCCTATTTTAACGTGTGATATCAAGATTTGAAAAAATTTCTAAGAGATGGTTCAAATCATTGAACCAAAACATCTCGACACCCATGCATTGGCATGTCATAAGCAAGAAGTAGGCCCTAAGCTGAAGAGGATCCTCAACTGCCTTTTCCTTTTTGAAAAAAAAGGGTTTTTGAGACAAAGAAGAGAGAAATTGCAAAAGAAAGCATCATTTTCTCAAGCATATGCACACTTACTGATGATGAGCAAGCTCTCAAGGTAAAAGAGTTCAGTGCAGTAACAGAAGAATAGAACTCTGCCATATGTCCACCATCATAAGAAGACTCTATCAATCTACCCTCACCTTGACCTGGGAATTTATAAAGTTCTTTATCAAGATAGAAAACTCAGTATCATCCATTAACATATAAGATGAAGTTTATTACCATTTGAATTAGTGTAAGCATTTGACATTGCATGACAATCCTCTCTTACAGATTGGGACCCAGAATGCAAACCATAAACTTGATCCTCTCGAAGACAACATAAAACTGCTGGCCAGAGTGATGAGATCTCCTTCTGAGAACTCTCTGAAACTTCAGCAAAAGCAGCAAGAACTTGTTCCTTAGAGTAACCCATGCGCATAAACTATAGTGTTGGAAATTTGAACAAGAAAAAATATATTAAAAAAACTAATAATAATACAACAAGTCAACAGAAAAATGACATCACCACAAGAGGAATATATTGACCTTTCATATTTATAACTACTGCATAAATATCATGTCGAATGTGATGTTTAAAAATGAAAGGGAAAAAAAGGTTAAACAAAAAAGAACAGAACAAGAAGCAAGTAACAAACTGAAGCAGGTGTTTGTCTTTGCAAAAATACACAGACACAAGCAGATTACGAACCAAATAACAGGAAGAAAGATATTATATAGACTTTTCTCACTAAAATGCATATATAAGGTGTGAGTTGATATTATGCTCTAAAACAAATAATTTTACATACATATGCCTACAGAATTTACACTCAAAGCAACAAAAGAATGTATAACACCCATCTAGAGCTCAAACCCACCAACAAAGGGGGTCATCTTAATTTTGTTCTTCTAGTTAGGAAATGAATGTTCCACTTGATCTATAATTAGACTAATAGGAAACTAAAATTTTGTCGTGTTTATTCTAGTTACTAGTGATTAAATGATCAAATTTAACTACGGATGACAGCATCATGAACAAAGGAGAGCAATTAACACACTAGTGGAGAATAGTAAATTTATTCAAGCCAAGGGTATTAAAAAAGGTAGAGGACATAAAACAACATTAGTAGTAGTAAAAAATGACATGTCAATTAAATAGGTGACAAAGAGTATGACTTTAGATAGAAAAGAATACATGTGGCTAACCCTGACTAGTCTATTAAGGATCCATAGCCAACCCCCAAAATTTTGGGACAGTTGTTATTGTTGTAACTATGGATAACATGTTGGCCCTTCAAAATATAAGTCTTCATTACTCTTCTAATAAATAAAAATATAAGTCCATTCTAGCAATCTTAATTCTTTTTCGCAATCAAAGATGACAATTTCCTGATTGCTGTCCTGAAAAAGTGAGTCCCAAGGTTACTGGTTTATTGGCTAACTTGTATAGTCTGTCTAGTGCAGATCAAGCAAATCATAACCATATCTAGCAGAAGTAACAATATCTTTGACTAAATAACAGCAGTTAAATGAAATTCTGACTCTTATAAACTCAAAAAAGATATCCGTTCTCATTAATGACATGTAGGATATCATGGGCTATAAAATCTCAACCAGATTGAAAGTAATGACTGGCAGTCAAAAGAGACTGAGGGCAGAGGCTTCAGGGAAAAGTTTAGGAAGAGTGTTTTCATATATATATATATATATATATATATATAATTTAAACCAAACAAGGGAGGAAAAAGGAAAATTGAATGTGGGGATAACTTCTTCGTATACAATTATTTAACCTCACAGTACAAGTAACAATTTAAAAAGTAATTTGAATATACCCTCTCAAGTGATTCAAGTGGAACATCTATTGATTTCCTACGCCGACTCAAACCAGTAGATGTTGATTTCCTACGCCTACTCACACCAGTTGATGTGGATGGCACTTCTTTCTCAGGGGGAGTAAAATCAATATCTGGTGTACTATGTGCACCCTGATCGGAATAAACTTCTGCATTAGCCAAGTTCTCTGCTGGATTAACCAAACCAGATCTCATGAGACATTCACATGCTGCTTCCTGACCTTCTTGCGTTAGCATGTACCTGCAAAATAACAAGGTCACGACTCACCAGTGTCTGCCAAAAACAGCACGTAAAAAATTCACATCTGCAGAATTCCCAACTAAGATTGTGATTCAGGAGTTAAATGACATTTTTTTGGGTTGACAAAATAACTGCTTGCATATATAATATTTATATGATTTGAAAAAATTTAAGTCATACCATAACTCTCATCTTGAATTAACACAAGTCAAACTGGTAACAATTATCTTCCACCTTAAGATAGAATCATAATCTTTGTGCTAGTAGACAGGGAGCACTGGGGGAAAATTTTCTACTAATGCAGCAACAAGAAAGTTTTAAGAGTCACTGGACAAATCCAATAATATAACAAATAATACTTGGCATGCATAAATTCATTGATGAGTGCTACCATTAAATAAGAATATCTCTATGCCCTACTAAATTGCTTCTAAACAAACAATAGAGGAGAATGCTTTTACACAAGACATGTCATTCAATAAGGAATAAAAAAATCCACATACAATAACTAATGAAAGATACACATATTAAAAAGAGATACGAAATGTGCAAATGATGATCTTACTTTGCAGGGCAACTTGATTTTGCAACTAATCCCTTGGTTATCAATGACTTCATGCAGCTCCATCCCGTATACCAATCTCTTGTGGAACTTCCAAATTGTGCAGGTTTCCCTTTTCCCTTTTCTGGCCTAAGAACAAGACCAGTCCCATAAACATCAATTGCACCCTCCAAAACCACCTGAACACAACTATTTAACAAAATCGGAAAACAACTATGAACATACCCAATTGGCACCCGAGAAAGCCCACTAGCTTCAGCCGCATCAATAAGCTCCTGTTTACGCATAAATTCATTCCCATTTGTAGTACCCCTAACAAAAAAGTACACATTTCAAAAATTCTGTATCAAGGGGAACAAAATAGACCCAAAAAAAACCAAAATGTTATCCAGTTTACCTGTAAAGGGTAATCAACAACGCATATGCCACAGAATTCTTTTGCGGTACATAGCGTTTCATTCCTTTCTTTTTCTTGCCTAAATGAGAATTGAATAGGAGTATCAATTAACTTTTCCAAGTACATCAATAAAATAAAATAAAAATAAAAATAAAAATTCTGAAATTCCAAGCATCAGCCAAAAACTACCTTTTCCTGCCAAGTCTTCCGGTTCAGAACTGCCTGAATCAGTCTCAAAGAACCCTTGCATAAGTTTTAGGATCCATTTTCCCACACCCCTATAGCACAATTTGAATCATTCCATAAAATTAAAAATTAAAAATTTTAATTAAAAAAAAAATGAAACAAGCTTTTGAAACATTATATCATTCCTTAAGTTCATAATAAAAAATCAAAATGTAATTGGACAAATACTATAGGACTTTCTTAAGTGGAGGTATTTCTTTCTATCTTTTTCCCCAAACATTCCAAGACAAAAACTTTCTGCCTTTTCCATTTCTCACATTTTCTCAGCAACCAAAGTCAAAGAAAATTCAGAACTAAACAGAAACTTTGTAGTAAAAATCTAAGCCCTTCATGTCATTTTCGTTTTAAAGAGGAAAAACAAAACCCTGGACAAATACTCCGAACAAAAATGTAATTCTATTTCAATTTAGCAACGGACACAACTATTTCCACAACTTATTGATATGGCAAATTGTGAGTCGTGAACAATCAATTTCACATGAACCCACCACTTACATCACTGTATTTTTCCACTACTCACAACCTACCACCTAAACAAGTTGTAGACAAAATTGTGTCCCTAGATTTATTCATTCAATTTACTTATGAATCCAATGGCCTAATCGACACTATGATCAATCATGTATCTTCAATTGGCTCTGAGAAATTATAAGCAAAGCTAAAAATAAAAATAAAAACCAGCAAAAGTTAACTTCTTTTGCTGGAAAATTTTGCTGTTGAAAAAAGAAACCTTACTGCCATTAATTTCCCAAATTTGTACTCAATAAAGAAAATTTTACTTAGTTTCCATTGCTGGATATTGAGCAATCAAAAACAAATAATTCCCACATTCTTAATTTACCCAAAGAAAAAAAGAAACCGAAGTCAAGCTAAAATTTTTCCTATAAAACTCAATACAAATTCCCATGACAGCATGATTTGGGCATTCAAAAACAAACACAGTACTAACAAATTAAATCCCCAATTCTCAATTTTACCCAAATGAATAAAAAGAAAAAACCAAGCATAAAATTTTCCCAAAAAAGCCAAGACAAACTTTCCACGAATACACACACACAAACTTCAAACAGAAACACAATCTTATCAAATTAAATCCCCCAATTCTCAGTTTACTCACCTAAAAAAATGCCATTTCAAGATCAGAACTTTCCTGGAAAACTCGAGAGCTACATTCAGCGGAAACAAACAGAAATTCATTTCAAGCAAAAGAAACCAAATTCAAACTTAAGTTTTTCTAGAAAACCCAATACAAAATGTCATGAATGCACACCAAAAAACAAACAAAATAAATCCCCCAATTCTCACTTTACTCACAACAACAACAAAAAAAGGAAATGCCATTTCGAGCGCAAACTTTCCTAGAAACTTGAGAGCTACATTCTGTGTACAAACAAACAGAAATTCATTCTATATACTTATGAATCCAACACCCTGATCAACACTATAATTCATAATGTGTCTTCAATTGGTTCTAGGAATTTTTTTTTTTTAAAAACATCTGCAATAGTTAACTTCTTTGCCCGGAAAAACTCACTATTCAGCAATTAAAAAATAAAAAATAAAAATTCCACATTCTTGGGTCCGTTTTGTTATGCATTTTGGAAGCTTAAAAGAGCGTTTTTAAAAGCCAAAACTTTGCTTTGCAACCACAACTCCTCTCATTTTAAACTCAAAACACATTTAAAACACAACCTTATCAAATTTTCTCATTTTCTCATTTTAAACTCAACCGCAACTCCTCTCATTTTCTCATTTTAAAGAAGAGAGAAAAAGAAAATGCCATTTCAAACACAACCTTATCAAATTAAATCCACCAATTCTCAATTTATTCACCTAAAACAATGCCATTTCAAGCTCAGAACTTTCCGGGAAACTCGAGAGCTACATTCAGTGGAAACAGACAGAATTTCATTTTAAGCAAAAGAAACCAAAATTTCAAACTTAAAGTATTTTTTCTAGAAAACCCAATACAAACTAAACCCAATACCGTTGAATACAATCACAGCCTTATCAAATTAGATCCCCCAATTCTCACTTTACTCACAACAGGAAACAAAAAAGGAAACGCCATTTCAAGCACAGAACTTTCCTGGAAACTCAAGAGCTACATTCCATTTATAAACAAACAGAAATTCATTCTATATACTCATCAATCCAACATCCTCATCAACACTATAATCCATAATGTGTCTTTAATTAGTCCTCGGAATTAAAAGCAAAAAAAAAAAAAAAACACCTGCAAAAGTAAACTTCTTTGCCAGGAAAAACTAACTATTCAGCAATCAAAAACAAATATTTTCCACATTCTTGGGTCCGTTTGGTTAGCCGATTTGGGAGCTTAAAAGAGCATTTTTAAAACAAAACCCAAAACTCTGTTTTACAACCACAACTCCTCGTAGCTTTTTTAAAAACGCTCATTTTAAACTCAAAACACAGTTTTCCAACTGCTTATACAAACCGAATTTCAGTATCAAAATTTTCTTAGAAAACCCAATACAAATTCCCATGAATGTGTACACACAACAACAAAAAAATAAATAAATCCCCAAATTCTCAATTTACTCACAGAAAAAGAAAATGCGATTTCAAGATCAAAACTTTCGTGGAAGTGGAGAGAGAAAGAAAGCGTACTTGACTTGAGACAAGTCTTTGAGGGTTTGGATATGGGTTTTGGAGTTGCAGATATTGGAGTAAGCTTTGGAGAGTGTAGCGTCGACGTTCTCCGTGATCCCTTTTGGTTTATCGGCGAGTTCTTGCCTTTTGCTCAATAGGTACGCCGCCAGCTCCGAGTTTTCTAAGCACAACACGCGTCTATCTTGATTCTCCATTTTCGAATTTCTTTTGATCGATTGATTGATTGAATTTATGTGAGAGAGAGAATTTGGGGAAATTGGGTTTTTTAGGGTTTTTGTTTAGAAGAAGAAGAAGAAGAAGAGTAGAATTATGGCGCGATGTTTTTCTTTTTGATTTTGGGAGAGTCAGTTATGAGTCAAAATGACGATTTTAACCTTCTTCCCCTTTTTTTTGTTGGATGATGTGGCAGGAGCTGGTTGGGTGGTCGATTATTTTTGAATAAAATACTATTTTAATTTCAAGAAAATCTAGTAGCACAAATTTTTTTACAATTTTTTTATTACAACTATAACGTGAAAAAGTGTGAGTAGTGAAGAAAATATAGTAGGTTTATATGTAAGCAATAGATAACCACTCACAATTTACCGCATCAAAGTTGTAATACAAATGAGTGAAAAGCCTAGAATTATTCACCTAGATTTTACAAAAAGTTTGTTTTTATTTCTAAACTTTAAAAAGTTTTTTTTTTTTTTTAATACTTAAACTTTGTAATGAGTTTTTTAAATAATTTAGACTTAAGACAAAAATAGGGATAAAAAGATAACTTCCTTTCAAAGTTTAGGAAAAAAAATAAATTTTGGGTAAAGTTTAAGAAAGTAAAACATTTGTAATTGTTTACAAAAAAAAAAAAATGAAATTTACATAATTTATGGAAAAAAAAATGAACTTTTTAAAATTAAGGAATAAAAACAAATTTTTTGTAAAGTTTAGAGACCAAAATTGTATTTTAACCTTTGTTTTTTGTCCCATTTTCAGTGCAATTTTCACGTATGTAAATTTTTAAAAATGTATGTTGTGTGTAACAAGTATTTCCCCAACAACAATAGATGGACAAATCATGTTCCCTATTATCCTATCGAGCCAATTGTCATTAGATCAAAAAAATCATGTGGATTCCACCCAGTGTCTTTTGAGTTTTGATGCTTGGTAATTCCAACATTTGATTTTCCAGATATAAAGAACATGGCTTTCTTGGGGTATAGACATTTTTGTTTATGGTCATGTTGGTCTTAAACATGGACATGCCCAAATATGGCTCCAATAAATCTGATCTTATGTTGGACATGCCACATTAGTCATTAGTATCTAAAATGTCAATTAAAACTTTCTTATGTTGGAGGAATGGCAATTTTGTCTTGCCCCTTCCCGCTTCGCCTCCCACAGATTTTCCCCGCCCTACAAAGGTAGTGGGGCAAGGATGGGGCGAGATTTTAGCCCCGCACCACGGGGCGGGGCAGGGATGGGTTTAGACTTTTTAGACCTAACCTGCCAAGCTCTACCCCATCCTCGCCCTGTCCCGCATTGATAAATGTTAAATTATAAAATTTTCATACTCTATAACCCTGCTATTTAAACAAACATATCCCTCAACTTATTCTATTCTACCCAATAAATATTTTTATCTTGTCTTTTTTTTTTCTCTAACAAGGTTGGAAATAAGGTACCAATTTTAACATTTTCTTTTTTCTTTATTATAAACAAATTTATATACTATTGAATTATTGATTATGTATTATGAAATTTTTGTTTTTGTTGTGATATTGTCTTGTTAAACACTTTAATAATATTATTTAATTTTTGCTAAAAATTAGTTTGATTTGATGGGATAAATTTATTTTTAATTTTAAGTATATTTTTATTAACAAAATAGGTTTTATTAAAACAATTGCAATAATTGTGGGCAAATTAACAAGAAGTAAAGTTTTATGAGGTGGGGCGGGGCTTTGCGAGACCCAAGGGGGGGGAGATGGGGTAAGAAAATTTTTCTCGTCATACGGAATGGGGAGGGAAAGAGATAAGATAAAACCATATGAGGTGGAGGCAAAGACCCCATCCTTCAGACCTGCCCTATCCCATTGCCATCCCTATGTTGGACATCATAAATGTGCCCAGAGGTGTTTAAATGGTGTTTTTTTTTTAGCCAATTGGTGACCAAGAAAGCCCACTAGCTTCAGCTGCGTCAATAAGCTCCTGTTTACACATAAATTCATTCCCATTTGTAGTCCCCCTAACAAAAAAAAGTTATATTTCAAAAGTTCTGCATCAAGGGGAACAAAATTGACCCAAGAAACCAAAATATTATCCAGTTTACCTGTAAAGGGAAATCAACAACGCATATGCCACAGAATATTTTTGTGGTACATAGCGTTTCATTCCTCCCCTTTTCTTGCCTAAATGATAATTGAATTGGAGTATCAATGAACTTTTCCATGTACATCAATAAACAAAAATTGTGAAATTCCAAGCATCACTATGGCACAATGTAAGTCATTCAATAAGTTTCAGGATCCATTTTCCCACACCCCTATGGCACAATGCAAGTCATTTTATAGAAAAAATATAATAATAAAATATATATATATATATATATATATTACACATAAAATAACAGAAAGAAAATGAAACAAGCTTTTGAAACATTATATGCATTCCTATCAGCTATTTTATAAAAAATGTCATTTTAACACACCAAACACCTACTTTATCATTTTAACACATCATTTTACAACATTCCATTTATCAGGTGTTCTATTCTTCAATTCTATACATTAAAATAATATTTCCAACACATTAAAATAATATATCATCATCTTCAAATGCTAGAGAGGAGAGAGAAAATCATTAAAAAATTAATTTTTGAAAATGCCATTTCTGGCCGTACCATTGCATATTTAGAACGGAACTATTCATATGTGCCAAATGTTTTGGCATTTGGCACACCTCATGAGAGAGGATTTTTGGTGTTTGGTGTGTCAAATACACACCTGATGGCAATGCTCTTAAAGTTCATAATTTTTATAATTAAAAAAAAAACGAAATTTTAAGTGGGCGAATTTCTTTCTATCTTTACCTTTTTCATTTGGCAAATTTTGTCCGAAACCAAAGTCAAAGGAAACTCAGAACTGTTACCACACGATATTGACTCAAAATAGAAACTTTTACAGTAAAAACTCAAGCCCTTCATGTCATTTTGTTTTAAAGAGGGTTCCCAGAAAAAAAAATGTAAATCTATTTTCTTATCAATCCAACATTCTGACCAACACCATAATCCATAACATGTCCTCAAATGGTTCTGGGAAATTAAAAGCAAAAACTAAAAAAAAAAAAACTGCACATTGATGGATATTCAGCAATCAAAAACAAATATTTCCCACATTCTTAAGTTGCAAAAAGAAAAAAGAAACCGAATTTGAAGCAAATTTTCCTAATTCCCACTAACACACATTGTTCGCACACAATTAAAGAGTAGTTTTAGAACTACAAATTATCTCACAATTTTTTTGTCACAATTCTAATGTGGTAGACTGTGTGTAATTAAATATTACTTGCACATAGACCCATTATTTTTTCTTCACTAATCACGATTTGCCACGTCATAATTGTGACAAGAAATTATGGAAAATTTTGTCAGTCTCCACTTTTTCAACAATTAAATCCCCCAATTCTCAATTTCTTCACAACAAAAATAGGAAATGTCATTTCAAGCTCAACATTTTCCAGCTAACTCGAAAGTTATATTTCATGGAAACAAAACAGAAACTCATTCGAATTTCTTTCATTGATTGTTTGAAATTTCTATGGGTTTATTTGTTTAGGGTTCTTGATTTTGGCGCCAGGTGAGTGAGTCACTCTGAGTTGTGAACGAAATGACGATTTTGACCTTTTATGTGGGATGAGGTAGTAGAAGTTGATTGGGTGGTTGTTATGTTTATTATTTTTAAAAGGAAAAATTGATCTTGTTAAAACAAAGGCTTCTGAAGGATGACGTTTCCAATCAGCAACACAAATGTGTGGACCAAAACGCTGTTGTCTCACTTAAAGAAGGAACGCGTGTTAGTCACACGTGTGATCACTGATTCATTCGTTGTCGTATGGCTCTTAGCCATTGCGTTCAGCATCCCATAATTTTCTATATTGGACAAAGTTTAGTTACAAAATCGGTTGTAGCATTAGGCTACAAACAAACTCAATATCTTTTTATTGGATGTAAATTTTGACAAATCTAACATTGGAATACATCTTCTTCTTATATTCTCTATGTTTGTAAAATTTCAAGAAAATTAAAGATTAATAGCTATGTCATCAATAAATTTTTAAATTGCAAGTTTTTGTAATTTAAAATTATGCATAAAATATAAGTTTATGATTATATAGTAAATAATATCTAATTGACACAAAATTTAACATATATATTAAGAGAATAAAGAACATGCAATTCAACGGTTAGATTTTTAAAATATGTAGTAATATTTATTTTATTGAGTGAGTTTGTAGCATAAGGCTACAACCAATTTTGTAGCTAAATTTTGTCCTTCTATATTTTCTTTTGTTAGAAAAAATACAATTTTGATTCCTAAACTTTTTTAAAAATTTGTTTTTTATCTCTAAACTTTAAAAAGTCTATTTTTCATCCTTATAATTTACTATTGAAAAGTTCATTTTTAGTCTCTAAACTATTATAATGTTTTATTTTGTATTTTTAAATTTTATTAAAAAATTTGTTTTCCGTCCCCAAATTTTTGAAAAAGTTTTTTTTTTCATCCTTATATATATATATATATATATATATATATATATATAAAGAAATCTGATTATGGTAATCCAAACAAGTATTATGTTCACCAATCACCGTGATATCATCATTTCAGCAAATCCACTTTGTACTGATTGTCCACTTAAAGGTGGAGAAAAAGGTGTGATGTAGACTGATTTTGGGGGTGTTTGGTAGAGTAGTTTGAAAATTGTTGTTTATAGTTTTTTGAAATATGTGTGGGTGAAAAAGTGTGTTGAAATGCGTGAAATGCTGTTTAAAAACTAAAAAATGCTGTTTGAAAACACAAACCAAACGGGCCGAATTTGTTTTTCAAGCATGCATGTTCATCCAAAAGCACTGATGCACTTGAATTCTTGTATTTCATCTACTTTGTTTTGCTAATTACTTCCTATTCTAATAAACACATAGCTATCGCGTTCAATGGGGTTGGTCAGGATTCAAATTCGATAATAATTCATATCCAATGTTTGTTTTTAGACTTGAGCAGATTCAAATCTCATCTCTTTTCGCTGTTCTGTAATTACTAATTACACAAGTATTTGCATGGTATAATAAGAAGTCTCTAAATCCCATGCCACACTATTGTTTCTTTTTTAATCCGAACTTGGTTGGGTCCATCAAATATAGATTTGAGTTTTAATTCCAGTTATATATTTAATCAGTTTTGGACTAAATTATATCTAATCCAGGCTTCTTGACAGCCCTTACATAGAGCACAAAAAAAAGAATTTCAGAAATCTTTGAAAATGTTTCCCAATACTTGTTCTAATAAATTATAAAAATAACATGATTGATCCGAAGAGAAAAATATTACAAAGAATGCAGCATATCATTTTTTTTTTTCTTAACATTAGCTTTCTTTTGGATGAAGTTAATCATTCACATCATAAACGATGGGCTTATAGCAACATATTTTACACTCGAAGTGTCATGCTTCAAACCCAGAAAAGGTCCAAAGCTTGAGGAAACTACAACCCAAAAGTACTTGTAAATTTTTTTACAATTCAATCCAAAGAATTTCCACCAACATCAAGAAATTTTGATAACAATTTGGTTAAGAGTGCTTTCAAAGTAAGTCAAAACTCTATGAATAATTATATGAACCACTGACCACAAAAGAATGAAGGTCTAAAAAATTATAATTACACATCAATCACTTGTCCCAGCAGGGATAAAAGTCATCACTCAATCCAAAGAATTTCCACCAACATCAAGAAATTTTGATAACAATTTCGTTAAGAGTGCTTCCAAAGTAAGTCAAAGCTTTATGAATAATTATAAGAACTGACCACAAAAGAATGGAGGCCTAAAAAATTATAATTACACATCAATAACTTGTCCCATCAGGGATAAAAGTCATCACTACTTTTAGTTACAAAAGAATGTGTCAAGTATCCTCTAGAATGTACAAAACCTAAAGATCATCGCCACAAAAGTCCAGCCTCCATTAGTAGTTGTCTAACTATTGCTGGCCACAAAAACCTATTACAAAAGGGTCGCTACCTACTCTGAAAAAGTTGGTGAAAGAATGGGATGAGACATAGCCCAGTAAATAGCATAATTAATAGGGGTGGGGGAAATGCAAGTTCCATTATGATGATTAAAGCCACAAAGACGTCATCATAAAAACAAGGTAATCACATATCACAAAGAAGTCATTACCCAGACAAGGCAATCACACATCACACAAAAGCTCTCACAAATATAGGGCAATCACCAATATCATTGTACAGTGGCAAAATCATATCAAAAGCTCACAAGTATTCAAAACACATAGTTTATTTCAAGTATTTTCATAAAATTGTCCAATAACCAAGACATCCATAAAATTTTCAAGGTCTTTAAAACTGTTCATTGTCAATAATATTTTCTATCAATTTCCCAAACATTACTAGTCAAGGTAAAAGCATCTTTAGAAATTGCAACAATACAATAATTTCATGAAATCTATTATCGAAAGAATTTAAAGATGCTTGTCTTTGTCATGCCAAATATTTATGCATTTCCCCATATGCAATATTAAACATGATGTGTTTTTCATATATAATCATATATAAGGGACACAACATGACACCTTTTAGAAAAACATAGTTTCACAAATAATTTTCCAAAATATATTACCCAAAACCAAAGTTTTATGCAATATGATTATTTTTCTAAAAAAAATCTCATTAAAAAGCCATTATCTTGTAATCCGCAAAAAGCCTAACTTCCAGAGCTTCAAAAAGGGGTCAACTAAAACTTAAACAATGTCAAGAAAACCTATCACGATAAGTATCAACCTTGATAATACGTCTAGCTATGAAATGGAAAGTTACTAACTAAGCAACTAATAAGCAAACCTAAATATTTAAATTCTTGGATTCCATCCTACTCACTCCTTTTATAATAAAGTCCTAATACTTTATAAGTTGCTCCCTTAAGATTTACTGAACATAACTAATAGAGACCCATGAAACAAGATATATCACAAAATCCACCATTACAAGCCAAATCTAAACTTTCAACTAGCTCCAAATTAAACTCAGTAGAAATAAAAATTAGACATACCAATTATTTCACATTAGAAGGCCAAAGTCAAATTTACCATCGGTAAACCTCAACTGGCCATCATTTTTCAAAAAAAAATATCCACAACCATTCACAAAAAAAGTACACAAAATCAAAATCCTAAATTTAATCGCATAGATATCACCCAAGAAGCTCATATTAGAAAGAAATCTAACCACAACATGAAAATCCACCAAAACGTTAAGAGTTTACCTTAAAAAAAAAAGAGATAGTGGAGCCTAAGAGCTTCCTATATATGGTGTTTTCGGGTGAATCCCGTCAGAAAAACAATGGTGGAGTGATCACCGGTGAGAGAGTGAGAGAGAGGTGTGAGGAGCGTGTTTGTGTTTGTGTTTAGTTGGCCAGCCAAGAGAGAGATATGAGATGATATTTGTGTGGTGGCGGGGAAATAGTCAAATAGATGGGATAGGTGGGTCCCCAAAGAAATCTGACGCTTTTTTTTTCAAAGCTTGGTGAAAGCTGTTGGCTCAATGGGACCTTCTATTGAAATATGGGATCTTGACATTGTATGTGTGGATTATTGATATTAATCCAACTAAATATTGATATTTCCAATTACCATATGAAGTAAAAGGGACACATAAATTGTGAAGAAAAAAACTATTACATAAAGAGTTTTATGGCCGAAAGAATTTCTTACCTCCACAGGGGCTAGTGGCTTTGCCACAGGACTTTGGTACAAAGACCACTTTGTCTATGTCAATCGTCTTGCAGGCACTAACTTGCACACCCATGAAATGTTCGCTTTCTAGACAACAACATAGCATTGTGGATATGGATTTATCTTTTGGCGTTGAGTATGAATCAACAACTTTTGTCTAAGGTTGCAATAATCAACAGTTTTTGGTAGCAATCTTAGACAGAAAGTTGCTGATTCTTTACTCAACGCCATGTCTTCAAAAATATATTGTTTCTCTTTTTGAGATTCCAATATTGTTTCTTAAAGCTCATTGGCTAGCTCTATGAATAATATGGATATTGTCTAATAATGTATATAGTGAAGACAAACGAAGAGAATGCGGCTATTATTTATAGGGCAGAGAGGAGCTGGAAACAGGAGAAAAGTCAGGGGCGGCTCTAGGAATTTTGTTTAGGAGGGTCATTAAAAAATTTTAATAAAAAAAGAACTTGAATATATCGAATTATCGACAAAAAAAAAAAAATTCATAAAGTTTTACAATTTCTTTCTACAAATTTTCAAATTTTGAATTATAAGTATCTATTGCCAACGTGGGTAGGTATAAGTCTACAATCATTTTATTTTATTAAGTTTATCTAACATTTTTATTTATTTATTTGTTATTATTTTTATAAAAATATTTTAAACTAAATGATTAAACTAAACTCATTGGCTTTGTATTAATTATTGACGTACACAACCATACTCATTCATACATAAAATTATACACTAGTGTCTACTTAATCAATCAAATGCTTGGACAATCACTAACTTTATGATTTTTTTTCTTGAATTTTACTAACTTTATATAAAAAAGTTATTATAACACGATAACAATATACACATATATAACAAACCATCTCTATTTCCTAATTATTAAATTATATAAATTTATATTATATTTATATTGTATACACAAACATCCGCACACATTATAATTCACACAAATAACATTATAACAAAAAGTAATGCACACAATCAATATTAGACACATTCGCACACATAATATAAATTTATAAAAAATAATGACACTTACCATTCACAAACACTTACTCTTTATTCTTAGAGTTGGAAATACTTATAATAAAGGTGTGCAAAATTTAATTCAGGGTGTGCAAAAATATTTTTAAGAAAAAATTATAGTATTAAACTAACAAAAAAAAATATATTTTATATATATAAAATTTTTTTTTTGTTGAAGTCAGGGGGTTCATTTGAACCCCCTGAGAATAGTGTAGGGCCGCCTATGAGAAAAGTCCATTTCAAACTTCAAATACTTAACGAAAACTAAGAAAATAAAAAGGTAGAGTAGGAGAGTTTTTAAGTATTCGTATTGGTCAACAAGCGTACATAATTGGTTGCGCACACTCATGATTGCATTCGTATTGGCAATCTGTGAAGTTTCCACGAAGTGCCTTATTCTGGGCGATTTTTTAGACTAAATCAAACTTATGATTTTCACATCAAGTAGGTGAAAAACAAAAGTATTACGCATATAATTAAATTCTCTCTAACCAAACAAACAGGCAATGCTATTTGTAAGTAGTTTAGAGTTAAACATTTAAGCATATATCTTATTCAACATATCCATATAGTTGAGCCTATATTTTCTTCCATGCATGGAAGAATTTGACGATGTAACTAAATTACAAGGCTCTTGACCAATAAATATATTATCTTAGCAGATCTATTATTTAATGTTGAGTACATATAGAAATAAATCTACATAAATTTAAAATAAAGAAATTAATATGAACTCCAACCAGAGAAGGTATCAACTCATATATGTTCATCACTCTTCCCGGGTGTAGGTCCTTTAAAGCTAACAAAAAGTAATGTGCCCTGCTAGTAAATATATTATTTTTCTTGCATTTTTCAACATAAAACATTTTATATTAAAAAAAACTGAAAATAAAATATTAGATTACTATATTGTGACAAACTTGGTCGTTGTTACAACTTATATAAAGGAATGGAATAAATAAATTATTAGACTAGTTGATCTAAGTTGAGAACAAGTTGCCTCAATAATTACTTTAGGTTTAAATCAAGTATGATCTTGAAAATAAAAGTTAAGGATAATTACGTACCATCTTTCTATGATTTGCGCTCTATCACAATTTAGAACACAAAATCACAAATATTTATATTACATTTAATCCCTAAGATTTAGACTAAAATGAAATCGTTAGAGTTTTCTCCAAATTATCCCTAACAGTTTCATTTCAATCCAAACTTTACGGTCAAGAATCATGTAACTTAGTAGCATAGCACATTCTTCTTTATTAAGAGAAGTACAATTTGAATCTCTCCTCCTCATTATTGTAACTATTGAATAAAAAAATAAATAAAAAAATCAAACTTTAGGGAGTCAACATGCATGTAGTAATTAATTGAGAAAACTTGTGAGGCTAGATTGTATTAGGCCATACCAAAAGGGGAAATTTTTATCCACAACTACAAAATCTAATAATTTGGAAAAAAACCAAACAATTTATATTTTAATTCAAACTTTTGAGAGGCCAAATATAACAATTGAAAGTTCAAATATTTATTAAATTATGATAAAACCAACCTAAAAGGGAGTAATTTGTAATTTTTCCTAAAAGTTATTGTAAAAGAAACATTTGGCTAAAACTACATAATAAAAGAATAAGATCGTCAGATTGATTACATGTGATCATGATCTCTTAACTTATAAATATATTTTTTTCCTTTTGTCTTTTTTAATAATTCAATTCAGGAATGGGGCCAGGAGATTGATTGAGGGTGGGGGGAGTGGGGTGAAGTATAAAAGGCTACAATGATGATTTGGTTGTCTGAGTTTTTTGAACGTTGTAAGAGGAGGTTAGTATGGACCAAATTTAACGTAATCTTGTTGAATTTCGTCACGTTGAACAACATGATACTCACATACATGCATACGCAATTTGAGATGCTGGTTCAATGAACTAATATTATATTAATTATTTTTATAAAAAAAGTCAAATATTGTAGTTATTTTTCCCCAAATCTACAAATCCAATAAAAGTTTCAATAATTTTCTAACAAGAATATTAATTATACTGCTAAGATTAATTAATTATAAAGTATGTCAGGACAAATCACAAATAAATAAACAAAAGGACATACAAACAAACAAGATACCCACCCCGGCCAACACTACGCAGTGTGCACGGCACTACAATCCACATAGGGCCATGCTTTAGACTTATTGAAAATTTGAGCTGTACACCTCAAAATCTCAATAAGTCTAATGCACACCAAAACTTTCAGCAACAAACCAGTCAAAACTTTCAAACTCAATCAACTTTACAATAAATGTCTTCTCAAAAAACTTTACAATAACTAAACGTAAACTCTTTACTTTCAAATAATTAACGCTCTGTTTGTTTCGATGTAAAATATTTATAAAAGTAAAATATTTTACATATAAAATATTTACAAAAAAAAATTTTCATTTTACAGTGTTTGACAGTATACATGAAAATGTTGTGTAAAATATTTTCCAGTGTTTGACACAATGTAAAATGGGAAACAAAAAAAAACTGGTAAAAATTTAAAACATTTTTTTATTAACTTCCAAAAAATACATAAAGACAGACGAATGGCTAAAAATGTTGAATCTACTTATACAAGTTCAAAATAATGAATATACATTGATCATGATCATTTAAGGGATACTACGATAAATTGTACTGAGATATCACCAATGGTTAAAAAAGTTAATCTACTTATAGTACCACTTCTTTGAGCTTTTGCTGAAGTTTGTTAATCATCTTGTAAACTTCTTTTGTTATAGAAAGCTGTGCAGAGAAATTGTGTAATTAGCTAGTGCACAGAATTTTGTGCAATAAGCAATTGATCAAAACAAGGAGACAAGCACACAATTATATTAAGCATATCACTAATTAACCTTTCAAAAAAATTATTCCAAAAATAATGTAGTTACAAATTTTCCAATTTAACTGAGAAACTGAAATAAAAATAAAACTACCAAAAAGTTAAAAACTCTTGAGCCAGGAAGAAAAAAAAAAAAAAAAAAAAAAACCCTAGAATGCCACTGTTTGACTAAGGCTGTGTTTGGTTCATGTAAAATATTTTCCGGAAAATAAATATTTTCTAGAAATGCTATTTTCGGGAAAGGAAAATATTTTCAAGTGTTTGGTTGCATTTCAAAAAATGCTTTGGAAAATATTTTCTAGTGTTTGGTTGTGTTCTGAAAATTCTAGTTTTTCACATTTTCTCAGCTACCAAACAAATTTTATAATAGAACATTTCAATATATAAACTTAAAAAAACAAAAATCAAAACAACAACATTCGGTTAAATTCCACAATCCGGTCAAATTGAGAGAGGGAGGAGATCGGTCTGGGCGACGAGATCATTGGTGCGATGAGATTGAGACGACAAGATCGGCAGCGCCGATGAGCATTGGGTCGAGAACGAGAACAAGATCGGTAACGTCGGCGCCAATGAGATCGATTTTGGGTGGTGACGATCTAGATGGCGGCGCCGGTGCTGGGGTGCGGTCGGTAACTCTCTCTCTCTCTCTCTCTCTCTTTGCGCGTCTGAGACCCGGAAATGGTTTGAAGTGAAAATAGAAATCTAAACCAATTTCCGGGTCAAAGTCATAAAACACACGATCAAAGGAAACCAATTTCCGGAAAATTTATTTTTCATGCACAACCAAACACCCACATTTACGGAAAAACATTTTCGGAAATGATTTGAAGCCAAAACAAACACAGCCTAAACTTCCTATTTAATCAAAAGACAAAGGTACTATTCTCAACAAAACTAGAGCAAAAGGAGCAATCATAGCCTAGCTCATGCTGCCTTGACTGGCTTGGCGTGTGGCTTTTCCATCCACCATTTTGGTAGACCCTATGGCCAGTTTCTTCATTCCGTCAACGATTTCGATTTGAGAAATCACCTCGCCTCTCAAAGTCATTTCTCCCATAGCCCCGACCTCCGCTAAAATTCCCACCACTGAAGTTTCCACGGCCCCTAAAGCTATCATTTCAATAACCAGCCCGTCCTGAAAACCTCCCTCTGTCATTGTTAGCTGCAAGAAACAGCAGACCATGAATTCCAACCATATGAAAAAAAACAGCACAAAGGTAGCTATGGCCCATCCAGCAGGCACTCAAAGACTCCAGACTCTCATCACATAAAATAACTGAATCCATGAGACAAAAACACATAAGTTACTTCACAACATTAAGTTAACATGCGTAACACACATATCCACAAAGTACGAAAAGTTAATCATGACAGCCATACAAAAAACAGAGGATGAAGTTTTGTGTGTCCTTGCTTGGTGAAAAATGTGAGAATGAAGCTTAGACTGTACAATGGTAGTTTAGACAGGTAAGTTATTGTTGATTAAAAGGTTAATCCCCAATATACAAGATAACAACAAATTAGGTAGCGAAGAATATAAAACAGAAAAGTCAATACCTCAATAGCACTTAATTTGCATGAAACTGGCAAATTCAAATTCCACAAAACTAAAACATGTCCCCTGTTGCTGGATAGAAGATAGCAAAATAAAAAACATTTGAACATCATTATAAATAAGAAATCTAAATGGAGTTAACCAAGTTAAATATGAAACATACCTTGCTACTTCCAACTTGAATACCATTATGCTTAATAGGCCCAAAATTGTTGAAAACCGCTTCAAGTTGTTCAACAGTTGCATTCATAGGCAGATTTGGTACAAATATGGCACTCATACTCCCATCTCTATGAAAGTCAACTCCTTAACAATAACCAATCAAATATAGAAATAAAAGTTTTGAAAGAGAACTCACAAGTAGATCAATTTAGGAATATTAGCAAGTCCAATTGGTACAGCTCCAGAAATTTTATTGTAGGAGAGGTAACTGTGAGTACCAAAATAATCAACAATCAGAACCTCATACATATAGCTAAGATAATATTCTAATATATAGTTTACAATGATGAGCAACGTTCTTATCAACCACACACACGCGCGCACACAGGGAGGGAGGGAGAGAAGCAATACTTGCAACATTTCCAAGTTGGTCAAATTTGCAAGCTGTGCTGGTATTCCTCCCGTTAAATAGTTATTATTTAAATAACTACATATCAGATTCACAAAGAGAATTATTAAAAATTATCATTCCACTGAAGCCCATAGTTGATTAACTCAGACCCACCTGATCGATATGACCTATTTTGGATTATTTTAGCTAATGCTTTGGTTGGTATAAAATATAAACAACAGCCTTTAATCCAAGGAACAAAGTGCAGACATGGCCTCAAAGGGAATCAAACATTGAATTCATATCAGATCTGCTACTTCAAATTCTAACAAGGAATCTTGGATCTCAAACATATATCATAAACTAGTATACAATAATTTCATCACAAAATATCATAATGCCACACATAAATAAAACCCCCCAAAAAAAAACCAAGATCTGAAAATCATAAACCCTAACTCATATCAAACAACCAATGTCAAAATCATCAAAAAAATAAATAAATCTCACACTACCAAATCATCACCGAAAAACCCATATGAAAAATGATAAGAAATCAAATGTGTAAAAGTTATGATTCATAAAAAATAAAACCTGAAACTTTGAGGTGTTTTTCCAGCAAGGTGTAGAAATCGAACCTAAGAAAAACTAGAGATGGGTTAGAGATGAAGAAAAACGAAAAGAAAATGAGAAATCTAATCTAAAAAGGCAGAAAAGTACCTGGTTTTGCCGGCAATGGGCGGCGCCGGCGGAAGTTGGAGCTGGCTGGTGGTGCCTTGGACCTTGGAGCAGTAGATTGGCCGGACAGGGGACCGGAGGTGGCTGGGTTTTGGGGAGAGAAATCTGTGAGGGTTGCTGAGTTTTTTTGGAGAGAAATATGAGAGGGAGAGTTTAAGCGTGAAAGTAATTGCAGGAGTGATAAGTATCGGGTTGCGAGGGAGTGAGCAAATGTAAAATGTTTTACCAAATTTTAAGTGTAAAATATTTTACATAAATTTGTTTAGGTTAATTTACTTGACTGAAAATATTTTACTTTTGATTAAATATTTTATTGTAAAATAAACATCGTAAAATTGAAAAATATTTTTTTGAAAATATTTTGCATCGAAACAAACGGAGCATAAATAATCATGCCTTCAAAGCAATTGAAATAAAGCATCAACCTAAAAACAAAACAAGTTACACTTTAACAGTACAAATAAGAACGGAAAAAGCAAATTACTCAAACGTTAGCTATATATAGGTAAGAAAGGAAGAAACAAATTACCTAAATATATTAGCTATATATAGGTAATTTAGTTGTTACCTATATATAATCTTCAGTCCCTGATTCAATTGTTACAATAAGAACGGAAAAAATTATTCAAACCTTTTTTTTTTTTTTTTTTTTATGAAATAGATCAGGTAATATTATTTAGCTAGCTGTAAGGATGTAAATTTTAAATATGTTTGTACCTCTTATAAATTCTTCTTATACATCAATTTTATATATTCCTCATTTCCTTTTACAAAATAATGGAGTTTCTATCAAGTTCTTTTTCAGTCCAAAAAAATAAAAAGGAAACAAACTAGTTTAAGCTAGCTTTTTACACATCATCGACAGAGAGTTTTGAACGTTATGCATGCATTGCATGCGAAAGGCTCCTACTTCCAAAAAAGGTAACAAACAAGTAAGCTTTTTGCTTGTATTTTAGCGTGAAGAAATAAGTTTGTTCACATGCATATGAACCCATTTGCACCACCAAAGCCGTAAGTAACGCGTGGTTCTGCATAAAATGAACCCAATTTCAAGGCTCAAAAGCTAAGTTTTTCATCCTAATCTTTCCCTCAAAACCCCTATAAAAACCATCTCTCACCACCCCAATGAACCAACCAACACACACACATACAATATCGTAAGAGAGATATGGCAATGTACTTCAATACTAATATCTTGCTCTTGGCTTTCTTCGCCATTACTGGGATTCTGTTCTCCGGTAACAACAACAACATGGTTGTTGGCGACGACTGCCAAGGTGACATGCAGGGTTTGGTAGCTCAATGTGCTATGTACGTTCAAAAGGCTATGCCAAAGATGAACCCATCTCAACAATGCTGCAGTGTTATCCAGAAGGCGGACATGCCGTGCTTGTGCCAGCACATGACCGCGGATGTTGAGAAGATGATTGACATGGACAAAGTGATCTTTGTAGCACAGTACTGTAGCAGGCCAGTGGCCCCTGGGACCACCTGTGGAAGTAAGAAACTCCTAAAACTCTTTATATATATACAGGGATGAATTAATGGGCACAGCAAGTTAACAACTTTTTTGAAATTTTTTTGACAATTTTTTTTTTATTACAACTTTATTTTATTTTTTTAGCTTTATAAGTACCGCTTGGTGTATTTTTTTGACTTTTTTTAAACCTTTTTTTGTCTTTTTTGCACCTTAACAAGCATCGGTTGGTACTTGTTAACATTTTCCATATATATATATATATATATATATATGAACCTATTCTCCACAATTTATGTGTTCCTTTTATTCCATATGGTAATTGGAAATGAATTTTGTGTGTATGTTTTTTGTTTGTGATGAGTTGGTAAATTAGCATAAGTTTGGATTAGTTTTTTATTTTGGAAATTTGGTTATGTACAACTTTTTAAAGTTTTAACATCTTTTATAATGTTTTTTTTTTATTTTTTTTTATTTTTTTGGGATTAGTATATCATAATTTAGCATTAAAAAAATAGAGTATGACTAATTAAATTTAAAAAATGATAAGAGATAAGGAGAAAATAGGGTGCATCTGTTTAAATTTCAAAAATAATAAGAGATAAGAAGATTGTAAACTACTAAGAACGTGGGTTAGTGAGAGGTTTTAAATTGTGAGTTTTTATTTTACAAATTTGTCCCCCTTAATTGAAAACCTATAAGCAAGCAAAGAGGGGATATTTTGAAATATTCAAGATAGAGTTCGCAGCTTAAGTAGCTTAAAAGTCATTTAAATGGTAGTATAGATAACCAAATAATTGAAATAAACAAATAGACTTTCAACAATAATAAGCTAATTCAAATACACATATTCGAACTTATTTTGACTTAGATAAAAATGAAATTATTCCTTTTGTATTTTCTTTGATCTATGGCTTGAGTTGCTTTACTTTTCTGGAGTCGAAAAAACGAAAAAGGGTTGCTTTGCTTAGTCGTTTATGGAATCGCAATTTGGGTTTATACATGTTTTGCTTAACTCTTGTTATATCTATTGCAGGTTACACTGTTCCATCACCACCACCAATAGCGGGAAGTTAAATAAAGTGGGTGCATGCAAATTTAGGAGCTATGACTTATATAATGTCAGAGAAGAAAAAAAGACATAAATTTGGAAATCACATGCTTTTATGTTTTATTACTAAAAATATCTATCATTACTTGTGTGAATTTAAGTTTGCCAATGGAATGAATTTGTTAGATTAAATTTTTAAATCCATCATTTCTAGACCATTGGGACAATGTTAACTTAACATGGAGAATCTTCATAGCTTTTGGAATAATAAAAAATTTAATATAATTAATTGTTAAGAACAAATCAATGACACTATTTAAAAGTCTATGGTTTTTTAGGGTTTTTGTTTCGAAGAAGAAGAGTGGAATTATGGTGCCATGTTTTTCTTTTTGATTTTGGGAGAGTCAGTTATGAGTCGAAATGACAATTTTGACCTTTTTTTTTGGTTGGATGATGTGGCAGGATCTGGTTGGGTGGTTGTTTATATTTTGATAAAATACCATTTTAATCCTTAAAATGAGAAAATATAGTATCACAAATTTTCTTACAACTTCTGTCACAATTGTGACGTAGAAGAGCGTGAGTCATGAAGAAAAAATTGCGAGTTTATATGTAAGTGATAGACAACCACTCATAATCTACCACATCAAAGTTATGATACAAAATTGTGAAATAATTTGTGATCCTAGAAAACTAGAACTACTCACCTAAATTTTACCAAATTTTTTTTTTCCGGTTCTTAAACTTTAAATATATTTTTTTTTTTTTCATACTTGAACTTTGTAATGAGTGTTTTTTTTTTTAATAATTTAGACTTAAGATAAAAATAGGGATGAAAGGATAACTTCTTTTCAAAGTTTAGGGACAAAAAATAAATTTTCAGTAAAGGTTAAAAAAGTAAAACATTTGTAATTGTTTACAAAAATTGAACTTTTTTTTAATTTATGAACAAAAAATGAACTTTTTAAAATTAAAGGATAAAAACAAACTTTTTGTAAAGTTTAAATTCCAAAATAGTATTTCAACTTTTGTTTTTTATCCCGTTTTGAGTGCAATTTTCACGTGTGTAAATCTTAAAAATGTATGTGCAATGAGGTGTGTATAACAAATATTTCCCCAACAACAACATATGGATAAATGATGTTCCCTGTTATCCAATTGCACTATTTGTCATTAGATCAAAAAATTCATGTGATTTCCAACCAATGTCTTTTGAGTTTTGATGTTTGGTAAATTCCAACCTGTGATTTCCAGATAGAGAACATGGCTTTCTTGGGGTGCAGACATCTTTTATTATAGTCATGTTGGTCTTCAACATGGACATGCCTAAATATTGCTCCAATACATCTGATCTTTTGTTTGACATGCCTTATTGATCATTAGTGTCTAAAATGTCAATTAAAACTTTCTTATGTTGGACATCATAAATGTGCCAAGAGATGTTTAAATGGTTTTTTTAGCCAATTGGTGACCAAGAAAGCCCACTAGCTTCAGCTACATCAATAAGCTCCTGTTTACACATAAATTCATTCCCATTTGTAGTCCCCCTAAAAAAGAAGTATATATTTCAAAAGTTCTGCATCAAGGGGAACAAAATTGACCCAAGAGACCAAAATATTATCCAGTTTACCTGTAAAGGGAAATCAACAACGCATTTGCCACAGAATTCTTTTGTGGTACATAGCGTTTCATTCCTTCCCTTTACTTGCCTAAATGCGAATTGAATTGGAGTATCAATGAACTTTTCCATGTACATCAATAAACAAAAATTGTGAAATTCCAAGCATCACTATGGCATAATGTAAGTCATTCCATAAGTTTTAGGATCCATTTTCCCACACCCCTATGGCACAATGCAAGTCATTCCATAGAAAAAAAAATATATATATATATATATATATATATTTTACACATAAAATAACAGAAACAAAATGAAACAAGCTTTAGAAACATTATATCATTCTTAAAGTTCATAATTTTTATAATTAAAAAAACGAAATTTTAAGGGGGCGAATTTCTTTTTATCTTTACCTTTTTCACTTGGCAAATTTTGTCAGAAACCAAAGTCAAAGGAAACTCAGAATATTGACTCAAAATAGAAACTTTTACAGTAAAAACTCAAGCCCTTCATGTCATAAATCTCAAAGTTATGTCATAGTCATACATGTCCATCAAAATTAAGTCTGCTAACATTTCCCTATCCTCAATTTGGATGACACAAGACTTAAGCATAGAATGACACACCAAAGTCTCAAAAGAGCAACCAGCCCTTGCCTCTACTCTACCTACACCTCTACTAGAGGCATGGGTCAACTTGTCCAACAGTCGGGTTGCAGCTTCATCTAAAGGATTAGTGCGTGTCACCCTAGGACGTTCATTATCTCTCACATTTTGAGTGACTTCAACCTCAGTATCAACCCTTGCTTTGGTTGACCTTCGCAAATTAACAATAGGTTCCTCCCTATTGGAATTAGCTACTCTCTTCTTATTGGGTGGCATGATGCCTAGTTAACAAAGAAATCAAGAAGTATAGATGGTGCAACAATTATTACTACTAAACATAAGAAGTAACATTGCCAAAATTATTTAAAATTTCTCATCAAACATAACCTAGATACCAAATGCTCTGACAAAAAAAATCAAGATCATAACCTAGTTTCAAGTGTCTACAGGATCATAACCTAGTTTTCAAGTGTCTACAGGATCATATCCTAAGCTCTGATACCACAATTGTAACGCCCCAAAATCATAAGCAATAAAAGTCTATTCAATCTAAATAATCCATAAAAATATTAAATAAAAGCAACCAGCAACCGAAAATCTCATCACAAATGTCAAAGCTCTAATCCACCAAAGATAAAACATCCCCAAAATAATTCTCTAGTACAATGCTTGATACCATAAAAATAATAATAAAATCCTCAGTTCCACAAAATAATTCGTTACCGTTTTCTTCCAAGAATCTCTACTCCAATGATCCCTCTAATGTATCTGTAAGGGGGAATAAAGAGGGGGTGAGATAACTCAATAAGTGGAATTCACTAACATTTGGGAGTGGGAACAAACCTTTCAAATAAATTCTTACAACAATTTCATAACTTGTAACTCATCAATATTCATCAAATATTTCACATAAAAAAAATATCTTTATATTGTGAGCCATCATAATATATAGATCAATACCATCATATAAACAATTTCCTAGACTTTTCTCGTGGTCAACGTTTATGCCTCGTTAACAGGGTTGTGTTGTCCCCTTTTTGGGACTGGAACCTCCTTTTTATCCTCTTTCTTAAGGGTGGCTCATTTGGAACCTAAAAGTGCACTCCCTTACGAATAAGCTTCCTTTTTGGATCCTCAATAGTATACTCCCTTACTAAGGAGCTATCAAATGTGCACTGTCCCCTTTTTTGGGATTGTCTCTTGCTAAAGACTAGCTACAGTATGATTGTCCCTTGCTAAGGACTAAATACAATACTGAGCTTTTAATCACGACTTGCCATAAGTTTTCAAAACATATTCAATATGCTCACAAAAATAATCCATTCATAATTCTAAAAAATATAAAGATATATTCTCACATGCAAGTTTAAATAAATTTAGGTTGTCCCACAAGCTTTTTATAAAATGAATAGTCAATGTGCACATCAAACATTTATAAAATATCAATTTATATACATAATATTAACATATTTATTTGATCTAAAATAGTTTAATAATCAACACTGTTTTGGGAAAACCCCCAAAATTAGTAAACACCACTTACCTCTTAGTTGCGAAAATATGAAACCAACCTCCCTTTAATCACAACAAATCAGTAGAATTAGAACCTAGCAACACCAAAGATAGGTCCATAAATACACAATTTCCCACTTAAAATCAGTGTTCACACTTGAATAGTTTAACCTATCATCATTAAGGCCTACGGAGGTGTCTAGTTTCTTTGAAATACATTTCAGCTTTATCAGTGGGCGTGGCCATCACTACTTGGGATTGCAGTTATTAAATTGGTAAGTGAGAGCATTAAAATGCCCGTTTGATGCCTGAACTTGTCAATCGGGTTTCCAAAATTTTCACAACTATTCTAATTATAGTGTTGCCTATATCTGCCACCATAAATCCCTTGATGCCACAAAACATAAGATATTGCTAGTCAATTTTTTGAACAATGGCAGTGCGTGGATGGCAAATTGGTTAACTTAAATAATATATAATTTCTTATTCCTACGTTATAGGGGCTAACAAGATATTCTAGGCTTGAAAAGTATTGCTGCCTTCTACAATTATTTAGAGCTGAATACACGTCACTAGAAGGATGATAAGAAGATAAATATCAACCAAAAAGCAACCTTTTCCCTTTCACATGGTGACAAACTTGAATTGATAAGGTCCAAGCCTATTATCTATTAGGTACAATTTCAAAGCCTGTGGAGTACCCTTTCTTGACATATAGCCATATTGACCATTCCTAATCTAATATAATAACAATTATAGGAGCTCCTTTTCTATTAATATAATGATAGTCAAGGTTCATGATAGTTGCTAGCTATTAAATATTCAAACTTCTTAAATTTAGAGCATGAGAAAATCATACCTGCAGCTTTCCATGCACAGCCGCATAGAAGAAAAGAAAACCTTAAAAGCTTATCAAGATCCATATATTTACTTATGCCACCTCACTTGGGTTTCATATACTATAGTATTTATCTTATTTTTAATATCTTAGGCCCAAATCAATTAAATCCATTTAATTATGGGACTCCTCTTTAATTTATGCATATGAAATAAATTTATAAAAAATTATGGGGTGTTACAATTAGGCCTAAAGACTAAACGTTGTCGTATGGCTCTTAGCCATTGAGTTCAACTTCCCATATTCTATATTTTCTTTTGTCAGAAAAAATACAATTTTGATCCCTAAACTTTTCTAAAAATTTGTTTTTTATTTCTAAACTTTAAAAAGTCCATTTTTCATCCTTATTTACTATTGAAAAGTTCATTTTTAGTGTGTCTCTAAACTATTATAATGTTTTATTTTATATTTTTAAAATTTATCAAAAGTTTGTTTTTCGTTTTCAAATTTTTGAAAAAGTTATTTTTTTTCATCCTTTTATATATATATATATGAGAAATCTGATAATGGTGATCCAAACAAGTATATTATGTTCACCAATCACCATGATACCATCATTTCAGCAAATCCACTTTGTACTGATTTTCCACTTAAGGGTGGAGAAAATGGTGTGATGTAGACTGATTTTGCTTTTGTTTTTCAAGCACGCATGTTCATCCAAAAGCACTGATGCACTTGAATTTCACTCTTGTATTTCATCTACTTTGTTTTGCTAATTCCTTCCTATTCTAATAAACACATAGCTATCGCGTTCAATGGGGTTGGTCAGGATTTAAATTCGATAAAAATTCATATCCAATGTTTGTATTTAGACTTGAGCAGATTCAAATCTCATCTCCTTTCGCTGTTCTGTAATTAGTAATTACATGTGCATGGTATAATAAGAGGTCTCTAAATCCCATGCCACACTATTGTTTCTTTTTTTAATCCGAACTTCGTTGGGTCCATCAAATATAGATTTGAGTTTTAATTCCAGTTATATAATTAATCAGTTTTGGACTAAATTATATCTAATCCAGGCTTCTTGACAGTCCCTTACATAGAGCACAAAAAAGAATTTCAGAAATCTTTGAAAATGTTTCCCTATACTGTTCTAATAAATTATAAAAATAATATGATTGATTTAAAGAGAAAACTATTACAAACAATGCAGCATATCATTTTTTTTTTAACATTAGTTTTCTTTGATGAAGTTAATCATTCACATCATAAACGATGGTCTTATAGCAACATATTTTCCACTCGAAGTGTCACGCCCCAAACCCAAAAAAAGGTCCAAAGCTTGAGGAAACTACAACCCAAAAGTACTTGTAAATTTTTTACAATTCAATCCAAAGAATTTCCACCAACATCAAGAAATTTTGATGACAATTTCGTTAAGGGTGCTTCCAAAGTATGTCAAAGCTCTATGAATAATTATAAGGACAACTGACCACAAAAGAATGGAGGTCTGAAAAATTATAATTACACATCAATAACTTGTCCCATCAGGATAAAAGTCATCACTACTATTAGTTACAAAAGAATGTGTCAAGTATCCTCTAGAATGTACAACACCTAAGGATCGTCGCCACAAAAGTCCAGCCTCCATTAGTAGTTGTCTAACTATTGCTAGCCATAAAAACCTATTACAAAAGGGTCGCTGTCTACTTTGAAAAAGTTGGTGAAAGAATGGGATGAGACATAGCCCATTAAGTAAAAGTCATCACTACTATTAGTTACAAAAGAATGTGTCAAGTATCCTCTAGAATGTACAACACCTAAGGATCATCGCTACAAAAGTCCAGCCTCCATCAGTAGTTGTCTAACTATTGCTAGCCATAAAAACCTATTACAAAAGGGTCGCTATCTACTTTGAAAAAGTTGGCGAAAGAATGGGATGAGACATAGTCCAGTAAGTAGCATAATTAATGGGGGTGAAGGAAATGCAAGTTCCATTATGATGATCATAGCCACAAAGACATCATCATAAAGACAAGGTAATCACACGTCACAAAGACGTTGTTACAAAGACAAGGCAATCACACATCAAACAGAAGTTGTCACAAAGACGGGGCAATCACCAATATCATCGTACAGTGGCAAACTCACATAAAAAACTCACAAGTTAAATGTATTCAAAACACATTGTCTAGTTCAAGTATTTTCATCAAATTGTCCAATAACCAAGACATTTATAAAATTCTCAAGGTCTTTAAAACCATTCATTGTCAATAATATTTTCTATTAATTTCCCAAATATTACTAGTCAAGGTAAAAGCATCTTTAGAAATTGAACAATACAATAATTTCATGAAATTCATTATCAAAAGAATTCAAAGATGCTTGTCTTTGTCATGCCTAATATTCATGCATTTCCCCATATACAATATTAAACATGATGCGTTTTTCATATATAGTAAGGTCACAACACAAGACTTTTAGGAAAACATAGTTTCACAAATAATTTTCTAAAATATGTTACCCAAAACCATAGTTTTATACAATAAGATTATTTTTCTAAAAAAATCTCATTAAAAAGCCACTTATCTTGTAATCGCAAAAAACCTAACTTCCAAAGCTTCAAAAAGGGGTCAACTAAAACCTAAACAATGTCAAGCAAACTTATCACAAACTTATCACGATAAAATATCAAGCTTGATAATACGTCTAGCTATGAAATGGAAAGTTACTAACTAAGCAACTAAATAAGCAAACCTAAATATTTAAAATGTCTTGGATTCCATCCTACTCACTCCTTTTATAATAAAGTCCTAATACTTTATAAGTTGCTCCCTTAAGATTTACCGAACAAACTAATAGAGACCCATGAAACAAGATATATCACAAAATCCACCATTACAAGCCAAATCTAAACTTTCAACTAGCTCCAAGATAAACTCAATAGAAATAAAAATTAGATTTACCAATTATTTCACATTAGAAGGCCAAAGTCAAATTTACCATCGGCAAACCTCAACTGGGCATCATTTTTCAAAAAAATATCCACAACCATTCACAAAAAAAGTACACAAAATCAAAATCCTTAATTTAATCACATAGATATCACCCAAGAAGCTCATATTAGAAAGAAACCACAACATGAAAATCAACCAAAACGTTAAGAGTTTACCTTAAAAAAATGATATAGTGGAGCCTAAGAGCTTCCTATGTATATGGTGTTTTCGGGTGAATCCCGTCAGAAAAACAATGGTGGAGTGAGCACCGGCGAGAGAGTGAGAGAGAGGTGTGAGGAGTGTGTTTGTGTTTACGCTTAGTTGGCCAGCCAAGAGAGAGATATGAGATGATATTTGTGTGGTGGCGGGGAAATAGTCAAATAGATGGGATAGGTGGGTCTCCAAAGAAATCTGATGCTTTTCTTTTCAAAGCTTGGTGAAAGCTGTTGGCTCAATGGGACCTTCTATTGAAATATGGGATCTTGACATTGTATGTGTGGATTATTGATATTAATCCAACTAGAATATTGATATTTCCAATTACCATATGAAGTAAAAGCGACACAAATTGTGGAGAAAAAGACTTTTATGGCCGAAAGAATTTCTTACCTCCATAGGGGCTAGTGGCTTTGCCACAGGACTTTGGTACAAAGACCACTTTGTCTATGTCAATCGTCTTGCAGGCGCTAACTTGCACACGCATGAAATGTTCGCTTTCTAGACAACAACATAGCATTGTGGATATGGATTTATCTTTTGGCGTTGAGTATGAATCAACAACTTTTGTCTAAGATTGCAATAATCAACAGTTTTTGGTTGCAATCTTAGACAGAAAGTTGCTGATTCTTTACTCAACGCTATGCCTTCAATAATATATTGTTTCTCGTTTTGAGATTCCAATATTGTTTCTTAAAGCTCATTGGCTAGCTCTGTGAATAATATGGATATTGTCTAATAATGTATATAGTGAGAGACAAACGAAGAGAATGCGGCTATTATTTATAGGGCAGAGAGGAGCTGGAAACACAGAAAAGTCCATTTCAAACTTCAAATACTTGGAAAAAAAAGGAAAACTAAGAAAATAAAAAGGTAGAGTAGGAGAGTTTTTAAGTATTCGTATTGGTCAACAAGCGTAATTGGTTGCGCACACTCATGATTGCGATCGTATTGGCATTCTGTGAAGTTTCCACGAAGTGCCTTATTCTGGGCCATTTTTTAGACTAAATCAAACTTATGATTTTCACATCAAGTAAGTGAAAAACAAAAGTATTACGTATATAATTAAATTCTCCCTAACCAAACAAACGGGCAATGCTATTTGTAAGTAAATTGGAGTTCAACATTTAAGCATATATCTTATTCAACATATCCATATAGTTGAGCCTATATTTTCTTTCATGCATGAAAGAACTTGATGATGTAACTAAATTACGAGACTCTTGACTAATAAATATATTATCTTAGCACAACTAATCTATTTAATGTCGAGTACATTTAGAAATAGATCTACATAAATTTAAAATAAAGAAAATTAATATCTACTCCAACTAGAGAAGGTATCAACTCATATATGTATCATCACTCTTCCCGTGTGTAGGTCCTTTAAAGCTAACAAAAAGTAATGTGCCCTGCTAACAAATATATTTTTTTTCTTGCATTTTTCAACATAAAACATTTTATATTAGAAAAAACTGAAAAAAATAAATTAGATTACTATTATATTGTGACAAACTTTGTCATTGTTACAACTTACATAAAGGAATGAAATGAGTAAATTATTAGACAGGTTGTGCAACGCTCCAAAATCATAAATAATAAATGTCTATTTAATCTAAATAATCCATAAAAATATTAAATAAATGTAACCAACAACCTAAACTCTCATCACAATTGTTAGAGCTCTAATTTCACTAAAGATAAAATATCCTCAAAATAATTCTCCAGTACAATATTCAATACCATAAAAATAATAATGAAATCCTCAGTTTCACAATATAATTTGTAATTGTTGTCCTCTAAGAATCTCTACTCTAATGATCCCTCTAATGTATCTGTAAGAGGACTAAAAGGGGGTGAGATAACTCAATAAGTGGAATTCACTAACATTAGGGTGTGGGAACAAACTTTTCAAATAAATAATTCTTACAACGAATTCATAATTAACTTATAACTCATCAACATTTTATCATCAAATATTTCATATAAAAAAATATCTTTATATTGTGAGCCATCGTAATATATATATCAATACCATCATATAAACAATTTCTTAGGCTTTTCTCGTAGTCAACGTTTACGCCTTGTTAACAGGATTGTGCTGTCCCCTTTTAGGACTGGAACCCCCTTTTCACCCCCTTTCTTAAGGGTGGCTCTTTTAGAAACTAAAGATGCACTTCCTTACTAAGGAGCTTCCTTTTTGGATGCTCAATAGTATACTCCCTTGCTAAGGAGCTATCAAATGTGCATTGTCCCCTTTTTTGGGACCGTCCCTTGCTAAGGGCTAGTTACAGTATGATTGTCCCTTACTAAGGACTAAATACAATATTGAGCTTTTAATCACTACTTGCCATAGATTTTCAAAACATATTCAATATGCTTACAAAAATAATCCATTCATAATTCTAAAAAATATAAAGATATATTCACACATACAAGTTTAAATAAATTTAGGTTGTCTCACAAGTTTTTCATAAAATGAATAGTCAATGTGCACATCAAACATTTATAAAATATCCATTTATACATAGAATATTAACATATTTCTTTAATATAAAGATAGTTTGATAATCAAAACTGTTTTGGGAAAACCCCCAAAATTAGTAAACACCACTTACCTCTTAGTTGCAAAAATATGAAACCAACCTCCCTTGAATCACAACAAATTAGTAGAATTGGAACCTAGCAACACCAAAGATAGGTCCATCAATACACAATTTCCCACTTAAAATCAGTTTTCACACTTAAATAGTTTAACCTATCTTCATTAAGGCCTACGGAGGTGTCTAGTTTCTTTGAAATACATTTTAGCTTCAGTGGGCTTGGCTATTGAATTCGTGCCCATCACTACTTGGTATTGCAGTTATTAAATTGATAGATAGGAGCATTGAAATGCCCCATTTGATGCCTAAACTTGTCAATCAGGTTTCCAAAATTTTCACAACTATTCTAATTATAGTGTTCGTCTATATCTGCCACCATAAATCCCTTGATGCCACAAAATATAAGATATTGCTAGTCAATTTTCTGAACAATGGCAGTGAGTGGATGGCAAATTGGCTAACTTAAATAATATATAATTTCTTATTCCTACGTTATAGGGGCTAACAAGATATTCTACGCTTGAAAAGCATTGCTGCCTTCTACAATAATTTAGAGCTGAATCCATGTCACTAGAAGGATGATAAGAAGATAAACATCAACCATAAAGCAACCTTTTCCCTTTCACATGGTGACAAACTTGAATTGATAAGGTCCAAACCTATTACTCTATTAGGTGCAATTTCAAAGCCTGTGGAGTACCCTTTCCTGACATACAGCCAAATTGACCATTCCTAATCTAATATAATAACAATTATAGGAGTCCTTTTTCTATTAATATTATGATAGTCTAGGTTCATGACAATTGCTAGCTATTGAATATTCAAACTTCTTAAATTTAGAGCAAAAGAAAATCATACCTGCAGGTTCCACGCACAACCGCATAGAAGAAAAGAAAATCTTAATCGTGTGTTGTGGTTGAAACAAAAGGAACCAGAGGTAAAAGGCTAGGGTTTTTAAAAGTTTATCAAGGTCTATATATTTACTTATGCCACCTTACTTAGGCTTCATAGACCATAGTATTTATCTTATTTTTAATATCTTAGGCCCAAATCAATTAAATCCATTTAATTATGGGACTCCTCTTTAATTTATGCATATGAAATAAATTTATATAAAATTATGGGGTGTTACAGGTTGATCTAAGTTGAGAACAAGTTGCCTCAATATCTACTTTAGGTTTAAAACAAGTATGATCTTGAAAATAAAAGTTAAGGATAATTACGTACCATCTTTCTATGATTTGCGCTCTATCACAATTTAGAACACAAAATCACAAATATTTATATTACATTTGACCCCTAAGATTTAGACTAAAATGAAATCGTTAGAGTTTTCTCCAAATTATCCCTAACAGTTTCATTTCAATCCAAACTTTAGGGTCAAGAATCATGTAACTTAGTAGCAGAGCACATTCTTCTTTATTAAGAGAAGTACGATTTGAATCTCTCCTCCTCATTATTGTAACTACTGAATATATATATATATATATATATATAATCAAACTTTAGGGAGTCAACATGTAGTAATTAATTGAGAAAACTTGTGAGGCTAGATTGTATAAGGCCATACCAAAAGGGGAAATTTTTGTCCACAACTACAAAATCTAATAATTTGGAAAAAACCCAAACAATTTATATTTTAATTCAAACTTTTGAGAGGTCAAATATAACAATTGAAAGTTCAAATATTTATTAAATTATGATAAAACCAAACTAAAAGGGAGTAATTTGTAATTTTTCCTAAAAGTCATTGTAAAAGAAACATTTGGCTAAAAGTACATAATAAAAGAATAAGATCGATTACATGTGATCATGATCTCATAACTTATAAATATTTTATTCCTTTTGTCTTTTTTAATAATTCAATTCAAGGATGGGGCCAGGAGATTGATTGAGTGCAGGGGGAGAAGGGGTGAAGTATTAAAAAAATTTATGAAAGAAAGAGTCTTAAAAGCTACAATGATGATTTGGTTGTCTGAGTTTTTTGAATGTTGTAAGAGGAGGTTAGTATGGACCAAATTTAATTTAATCTTGTTGAATTTCGTCACATTGAACAGCATGATACTATATATGCATACGCAATTTGAGATGCTGGTTCAATGAACTAATATTATTTGAATTATTTTTATAAAAAAAAGTCAAATATTGTAGTTATTTTTCCCCAAATCTAGAAATCCAATGAAAGTTTCAATAATGTTCTAACAAAAATATTAATTATACTACTAAGATTAATTAATTATAAAGTATGTCAAGACAAATTACAAATAACCCATACTACTAAGATTACTTAATTATAAAGTATGTCAGGACAAATTACAAATAAATAAACAAAAGGGGGTCATTCTACGGTACCCACTGTTTTTTTTTTGGTGGGTACCGTACCCCATATATCTTGACCATTGATTTCATTTGTTTTAATTCTGATCATTTATTTATTCTTTATGTAATACCAGTTACCGGTCAAGCAAGTAATGTATAAAAATAAAAACATGTGGAAGAAAAAAATAGCAGCTCCCTTCGGACTTCTCTCTTACGTTCTCTCGCTCGTTGTGTTCACAGAAAAATCAAAGGGACTATTTTTTTTTTTCTCTTTTGTTCTCTCTTTCAAATTGCTCTCTTGCTTTCAAATCAATATCCTGGGCAAATCTCCTATTGGAATCTGAATGTTTGTTCTCTCTTTTCTTAGATCAAAATAGCTTTGTAAAAGGTAAGAACCAAAAAGACAAAACCCTAATTAATGCAAGCTATGAAATCTTTGATTTGAACCAATCATTGCTCTCTTTCTGATCTCTCTCTCAATTTGATAGGATCAAACACTCATCGTGCTTCAATTGGGTACTTCAGATAATGTTTTCAAATTTCATTAGTGTTCTTAAGCAACTTTCTACGATAGAGATAAAGGGTGGGAATAGAAGAAACTATGATAATCTACTTATCTGACTCTTTTTTGGGGTTGGGATTGATAAATATTGATTTTTGGAACTTAAAGACATCTTTTCATTGAATTGCATCTATTCAAACTATCAGTCATTTTGAAATAAAGATCGGTAAATTATCACTTAATTCAGAAATAAAGATAGGTAAATTATCTTCATGACAGATTTAAAAAAAAATTTATAATGATTTATTTTCATTATATAATTTTGTTTTGTTTGTTTTATTTATTAGTTTTTTATTTTTAGTTTTTCAAACATGCTTGATTTTTGGTAATACAAGTGGAGCTATGAGAAGGAGAAAATTGAAGAAGCATAAACTATGGAGTGCTGTTGGCTGGAGTACTAGTTACGCCTCAGATAATTGTTTTCTGCAGAAAGAGAATCTGGTCGTTCTTATCTAATGATTGAATTCCTTTTGAAAAGGGAATATTGCATCTTCATTGTGGAACTTTCCAATTCTAATCGTTGTAGAAGATACATTTATTCCATATGATCAATTTTTAATAGCTTGATAGAATGAAATTGTGCAGGTTCTATACAGACAAAAGTTACATGTTTTCACCATATATGCAAGTGAAATGTGCAATTTATATATGCATTGTTTAAATTGCACCAGCAAGCCTGTGTAGAGTTGTTATATGATATGGTTTGCATCGTACGGTTCTCATCAAGAATTTGTCACCCTTCTTCTAAAGTGACAAGAATAAATTAAGTGATAAAAATTGGCTCATTGGGGCCTAATTTCTATTTGATAGAGTTTACTCTCCACTTGGAAATCAAGCTTTCTTGCATGCTATAGTCATATATAATTTGCAGAAAACAGAACCAGGGCTACAAAGGAGAGAGAGAATAATATAACGTTAAAAAATAAGTAGCAATGCGCTACACAAGTGGTAAAAGTAGGAGTTTATTGTAGCCAAGTTGTAAATTTTTTTAAGTTTAAAAACCAGAATGTAGAGTGTTTTTTGGTGTTTGGGCTACCAAAATAGCATTTGGGAATTTTAGCTCACCCAATACTAATGCTCTCATTGTGGGTCTAAATGGACACCTAGTGTTTATTTTATATTATGTGATTTACATGAACTTTTTTATTTTATTTTAAAAGAAATGTTACATTCATAATGTTTTCACAATAATTTTACAACAAATCCTAATTGAAAAATTGTAATTGATTTTAATTTGGGCTCACAATTGATTAAATATGTTCTTTGTTTGCAAGGTAGGTCGGACTTTTTTGTTTTCAGCCATCTGTTCATTATACATGTCGGTGGAATCTGTTTCAAATGTTCAACCTTCATAATATCAAATAGGTGCCCACAAGGATATCCATACGACTCGAATAGCAAACAAGAGCACTTCATAGATTGATCAACTGGACAATACACAACCTCCCATCTTGAGTAAGGGGATGCATACTGAGATAAGGTGTACGTACGATAACCTTCCTTATCTATGTAGTAAAGCACAATGAATTTTTGTTCATTCAATAATTCTTCTTGAACCATGAAATGAATATCTCCCTTGGGACACTTTCGCACACGTGGATCTAATGAAAATGCCTAAAAAATATAAAACTTGTTGTAATAACCTTGGATGATGACTATTTCATACTGGATCTGTAGTTTCAATTCAAATGTTTACTAAAAATTTTAAAATTGTCAACAATCTTTGGATTGGATTTTTTGCATAACTTGCTAATTGTATAGTCGTCCTATTTCCAACCTTAGACACCACAATAAACACACAACTGTGATTAAGTTGTAGATGTTGCATAAGAACAATTAGAGAGCACATAAAGTTATACATCTTCGGTTTTATAGTATATATAAATAATAAAAATATAAACATCAAGAAAGTGACCTCAACTATGTTATTTTATTAGGAGGTATGCCCCTGAATGTGATGGAAGCTACCAAAGGAGATACGTAGGAAGTTAATTGGTATATTCAAATATTTGTGGAAGAAACCAAGATAATTCCAGCTGATTTTTTTTTTTTTTTTGAACAAAAGTAATTATTGTGGTTGGGTTAATTTCTTGGGATGCTTTTTTTTTTTTTTTTTTTTTTTTTTTTTGTTTTAGATTTTAGATCTAAATTTTTAATAACTTTTAAAAAATTACTATTGTGATGAGCAGTTATTAGTAAGTAAAAAAGTGACTTCAGTGGTGCGCCCAAATGTAAAATTATGGTTAAATGTGATATTGGTATTGCCTACTGTGACGATTGAACTATCAACTGTAAGAAAAAAATAGGGTACCACCGAATGTGACAAAAATACGGTCAGAAGTAATGTTAGTACTATCCAATGTAATAATGGAACTGTCAAATTTGAGAAAAAAAAATAGGGTACCACTGAATGTGACAAAAATAAAGTCAGATGCGATGTTAGTACTGCTTAATGTGACAATGAAACCATCAAATTTGAGAAAAAAAATAAAGGAACCACTATATGTGACAGAAGAACTGTCAAATTTGATATTGGAACCGTACAATGTGATAATGGAACCATCAAATTTGAGAAACAAATAAAGGAACCACTAAATATAACAAAACAACTGTCAAATGTGATGTTGGAACTGCATAATGTGAGAATAGAACCGGCCTCAATTTCCAGAGGGCTGTATGCCTGGGAAATCTGCTTAGACAGTGAGCCCAAAACCAACCCTTCGCTGTTACATATGACCACCCCAATCCCTGCTCTATTCTCCTTTGTAAACTTGGCCCCGTCACAATTAATCTTCACCATACCGTGTTCAGGTGGTTGCCACTTCTGCGCTGAGGTAGGTGCAGTCCGAATTGAAGGAGGGTGCGGATTAACTGCTTGGAATTCCTGAAGTCGTTCCTTTGCCAGTTGGGTGATTAAATGCGGACAGCATCTGGGTTTATTTAGTCGGACTTGGTTTCTTTGTGTCCAGATAGACCAAGCCGTGACCGAGAAAAGCTCCAGGTGGTGCTGGTGTTTGATCAGCCATGACAGCAGCTCTTTGAAGGTGATGAAGCTGAGTGTAGTTCGACAACTCCACATGGTCAAATCCTCCCAAACTACGTCCAATTCACCACAAGACCACAACGCATGGAGGGCAGATTCATTAGCACAAGAACAATGATCACAAAGAGGATTCTCAATAACGGTTCGACGCACCAATATTTCCTTTGTGGGCAGAGAGTTTCAGCAAGCCCTCCATATGAAATTTTTTATTTTGTTTGGTACCTGCAGTGACCAAATACCTCGCCATAATTCCCTCTCTTCCAACGACCGGCCTGAAACATCAGTAGTTTCTTCCTTCGACTTTAAGAACCAGTACCCCGACTTGCTTGTATATGTCCCGATTTGAGTGAAGGGCCAAAAAAGTCTGTCCTCCACCTTACACATAATCCATCTCAATGTGCAATTAATTTATTTATTTTCGGGAGTTCCATTTAACTCAACTGGTAAAATTTCTTGTCGACGAAAAAAAGTTCTAAGGTTCTATCCCACTTACATAAAAAACCAATTGGTTTTTTAGTCTGATAATAAAAGACAATCATCAAAAGCAGACGTCAGAGGTTGAACTTCTACCTCAAAAAAAAAAAAAAAATATTTATTTTTAGTAACCTATGTGTGAGGTTGTACACTAATTTGGAATGTTGTGAAATTATTATGATTTTTTTATTGTGTTCCACGAAAGACTCGCTCGTCAAATGGTAAGTAACACAGGTTTCTACACAAAATGATTCCAATTTCAATGCAATAAATGACTCACTCAGGTTTCTACACAAAATAATTCCAATTTCAATGCAATAAATGACTCGCTCCTCAAATGGTAAGTAACTCAGGTTTCTACACAAATTAATTCAAATTTCAATGCAATAAATGACTTGTTCCTCAAATGGTAAGTAACACAGGTTTCTGCACAAAATGATTCCAAATGGTAAGTAACATAGGTTTCTGCACAAAATGATTCCAATTTCAATGCAATAAAGCTAGGGACACTATGAAATTTTATTACAAATCATGACATTTTAAAATTAGTCTACGGCCTCACGCATGATCCATTGCAATGCGCAATTAATTTAATTATTTTCAATAACCTATGTGTGAGGTAGTATTCTAATTTGAAAATATTGTGGAATCATTATGTTTTTTTTTCCCCCCAAGGACTCACTCCATAGATGGTAAGTAACAAAGGTTTCCGGACAAAATGATTCAAATTTCAATATAATAAGGCTAGGGACACAATGAAAGCTTATTACAAATTCACAAAAATTTTAAATTAGCCTACCGCCTTACACATGATCCATCACAATGTGCAATTGATTTATTTATTTTCAATAATCTATGTGTGAGGTAGTATTCTAATTTGAAAATGTTGTGAAATTTTTATAATTTTCTGTTGTGTTCCTCGAAAGACTCAACTCCTCAAATGGTAAGTTTCATCCTAATCTTTCCCTCCTATTCCCTATAAAAACCACCTCTCATCAACTCAATGGTCCAAACCAGCAAACACATACATTCAAAGAGAGAGATATGGCAATGTACTTCAATACCAACATCTTGCTCTTGGCTTTCTTCGCCATTACTGGGATTCTATTCTCTGGTAAGAACAACAACATGGTTGTTGGCGACGATTGCCAAGGTGACATGCAGGGTTTGGTAGCTCAATGTGCTATGTACGTTCAGAAGAGTTTGCCAAAGATGAACCCATCGCAACAATGCTGCAGTGTTATCCAGAAGGCGGACATGCCATGCGTGTGCCAGCACGTAACCAAGGATGTTGAGAAGATAATTGACATGGAGAAAGTGATCTTTGTAGCACAGTACTGTGGCAGGCCAGTGGCCCCTGGGACCACCTGTGGAAGTAAGAAACTCTTTATACATACATACATACATACATATATATATATATATATATATATATATATATATATGAACCTATTCTCCACAATTTATGTGTTCCTTTTATTCCACATATGGTAATTGGAAATGAATTGTGTATGTGTATATGTTTTTTGTTTGGTGATGAGTTGGCAAATTAGCATAAGTTTGGATTAGTTTTTTATTTTGGTTATTTGCTTATGTACAACTTTTTAAAGTTTTTAACATCTTTTATAATTCTTTTTATTTTTATTTTTTTGGGATTATTATATCATAGTTTTTTATTAAAAAAATGGAGTGTGGTCGTTTAAATTTAAAAAAATGATAAAAGATAAGAAAGAAAATAAGGTGCATCTGTATAAATTTAAAAAATAATAACAGATAAGAATATTGTAAACTACGTACTAAGAACGTGGGTTGAGAGGTTTCAAATTGTGAGCCTTTTTTTTTTTTTTTTTTTTTTGAGAAACAAATTGTGAGCTTTTATTTTACAAATTTATCCCTCTTAATTGAAAACCTATAAGTAAGCAAAGAGGGAATATTTTGAAATATTCAAGATAGAGTTCACGGCTTAAGTAGCTTAGAAGTCCTTTAAATGATAGTATAGATAACCAAATAATTAAAATAAATAAATAGACTTTCAGCAATAATAAGTTAATTCAAATACACATATTCGAACTTATTTTGACTTAGGTAAAAATGAGATTATTCCTTTTGTATTTTCTTTGATCTATGGTTTGAGTTGCTTTACTTTTCTGGAGTAGAAAAAAAAAGGGTTGCTTTGCTTAGTCGTTTATGGAATCGCAATTTGGGCTTATACATGTTTTGCTTAACTCTTGGGACATTCCGGCCTTTTGCTTTTAATTTTAAAAAAATTTAGCAATATGCCCCTATTTTGAAACTATATAGGCAAATGCCCCTGTTTCGATACTCGATTACCATAAAATCGAGTTTCAACGCGAAACTCGATTGGTTTAAAATCGAGTTATGCCCGATCAAACTCAAAAAAAAAAAAAAAAAAAAAATTTGCATAGAACTCGAGCTCTAGGAACTCGAGTTTCATGTAAATTTTTATAAGATACCAAGTTCAGGGGTCCTATAGTGGCGTTTTTTAATCCCTATAATGACGTTTTTAAGCCCTATGGTGGCGTTTTCTGCAAATTTTTTTTTATAAGTCTAAATACCAGGTTCAGTGGCCCTATAGCGGCGTTTTTTAATACCTATAGTAGCGTTTTTCTGGAAAAAAATTTTTATAAGTCTGAACACTAGGTTCAGTGGCCCTATAGCGGCGTTTTTTAATACCTATAGTAGCGTTTTTCTGGAAAAAAATTTTATAAGTCTGAACACTAGGTTCAGTGGCCCTATAGCGACGTTTTTTAATACCTATAGTAGCGTTTTTCTGGAAAAAAAAATTTTATGTGTCTGAAAACCAGGTTTAGTGGCCCTATAGCGGCGTTTTTTAATACCTATAGTAGCGTTTTTCTGGAAATTTTTTTTATAAGTCTGAATACCAGGTTCAGTGGCCCTATAGCGGCGTTTTTTAATCCCTATAGTGGCGTTTTTAAGCCCTATAGTGGCATTTTGGAACTCGATTTCCATTTAATCGAGTTTTATGCAATTTTTTTTTTTTTTTTTTTTTTTAAGTTTGATCTGGCATAACTCGATTTTTAGCCAATCGAGTACTTTAAGTAACTCGATTTTAGGGTCATCGAGTATCAAAACAGGAGCACGTACCTATATAGTTTCAAAACAGGGGCATATTGCTAAATTTTTTTAAAATGAAGGGCAAAAGGCCAGAATGTCCTTAACTCTTGTTATATCTATTGTAGGTTACACTGTTCCATCACCACCACCAATAGCATGATGTTAAATAAAGTGACTGGATGCAAATTTAGGAGCTATGACTTATGTAATGTCAGAGAAGAAAAAATGACATAAATTTGGAAATCATATGCTTCTATGTTTTATTACTAAAAATATCTATCAATACTTGTGTGAATTTAAGTTTGCCAATGGAATAAATTTGTTAGATTAAATTTTTAAAGGCGTAAATGCACTTTTGGTCCCTACATTTTTCATTTTTTCCATTTTGGTCCCTACATTTTATTTTTACCATTTTTAGTTTCTAAACCAATTAATGCATGACATTTAAGTCCTTACCGTCAGCTAACTAACGAAAAAAGCTGAGGTGGCAGACGGAACTCCTTGTTAGCTGACGTGGCGCTGATGTGGCGATTAAAATATTATTAAAAAATATTATTTGACATTTTTATATGCCATGTTAGTATTTTAATTTTTTTTTAAAAAGCCATGTCAGAAAATTTAAACCAAAAAAGAAAATAAATTAAAAAACAAAACTTAAATTTCTTTTTTTCTTTTTTTTGGAAGAACATGAAGAACTCAGAACTATGTGTTCTTCATTTTCTTTGTGTTCGTTGTGCTCTTCCCCAAAAGATTGACTCATATTCTTAGCAAATTAATCCTTTTTTTCTTCCCTTTTCTTTCTCTTCCTTTTCTTTTCTTTTCTTTTTTCTTTTTTTCATGTGTTTTCTTGGCATCCAAACCCAAAAAAATTTCACACACTCAAAAGAAAACCTTCAAACTAGTTCCCCTCCCTTCTAAATCTCAAACCTTCCTCTCTCTTCCAAAACTCTCACAACTCTTTCAAACTCCAGGGCTGGCCTCCTCTACTCATCGCCACTACCGCCACCACCACAATCGGCAGTGGTTCTCTTCTTTTCTTTCTCTGAATGACCTACTCTGTCTTTCACGATTTGCTCAAACTCAGACCCAAATGGCTCAAACTCTCTCTAACTTACAGATCGTTGTCTCTCTATCCCAAATCGGTAAGTCTCTCTCTTTCATCTCTCTATCTCTCAGCTCAGTGGTGTAGATCGTGGTTGAGATATGTATTCCGATGGTGGGTTTGTGGGTTGTGAGTTTTATTGATCTGGGTTTGTGGGTTTGTGGTGTATGTTGATTTTTGGGTTTGTGGTGTATGTTGTCTGAATCCAAATCGATCATTTGTGGGTTTGTTGGAATTTGTACGCTTTCTCTAAAGATCTTATTCAGGCTTCACTACTTGTCATTACTGTAATGGATAAGGATGATGATTGCATGGATCGGGTTGAGTTTGAAGTGAAAACCCAGTTCTCTATCTCTAAACCCATGGATGAAAACCCAAACTTTCTCTCTCTAAAGTGATGGCCGAAACCAGTGATGGCTTTCTCTCAAAACCCATAGCCTAACTAAATTGGCGGCTTCAGATCTGGGGTTAAAGGTGTGTGGGTTGTCGAATTTAAGGTTGTGTGGCTGTTTGTGGTTTGGTTGTGCATGGAGGCCGAAAATCTGGGTTTGAGTTTTGTGTTTTTTGTGTTTGGTTTCAAAGCATAAGAAAATCTTGTTGAATGTTTGTGTTTTGTAAATTTTTATGGGCATGTCTTTTTATTTTGTAAATTTGAGTGATTTTATGGGTTTGGTCGCTAAGAAAATGCAAGAAAAGAAAAGTAAATTTTTAATTTTTAATTTTCTAGGCAAGCTTAGTTGGGGAAGAAAATGAAGAACACATAGTTCTGAGTTCTTCCAAAAAAAAAATTTTAATTTAACTAATATCTTTTCTTTTTTTAAAAAAATAATTAGGTTAGAAATTTTTATATTATTTTTATTTGATGTGGCTTTTAAAAAAAAAATTAAAATGCTGACGTGGCATATAAAAATGCCAAATAATATTTTTTAATAATATTTTAATCGCCACATCAGCGCCACGTCAGTTAACAGGGTGTTCCGTTTGCCACCTCAGCTTTTCCTGTTAGTTGGCTGACGGTAAGAACTTAAATATCACGTGTTAATTGGTTTAGGGACTAAAAGTGGTAAAAATAAAATGTAGGGACCAAAATAGAAAAAGTGCAAAATGTAGAGACCAAAAGTGCATTTACGCCATTTTTAAATCCATCATTTCCTGACCATTGGGACAATGTTAACTTAACATGGAGAATCTTCATAGCTTTTGGAATTATTGGAAATTTAATATAATTAATTATTAAGAACAAATCAATGGCATTATTTAAAAGTCTATGGTTGTCAGATAAGAGCCCTAAGATTAAATTCTACCAACATAAAAAATAAAAAAAATAAAAAAATAAAAAATGGAGGACAATTAGTGTAAAAATCATGTCAATGGGTCAATGGCTGTAACGGTTGTACACGTCCTTTTTCTTATTAATTGATACGATAGAATTTTAACAAACACAAATATATTTATAAACACACACACAATATATATATATATATATATATTACGTTAACTACATGATAATTGTTCTTTATAAACAAGTCAAAATGCCAATTGGTTATTAGTGTAAGTGGTGTTTGAATCTCGATATCTTAAATAAAATAAAATGATATAATCATTTCAATGGGTTACCCACTAACCACTGCTATTGTATTTACTTATTAGTACTATTTGTTAGGATTTTTGTTGAGAGGAGAAGAGCAAAATTATTGCACCACGCTTCTTTCTTATTTTGTTTGTGGTGTGGGCAAGTTTGGGAGACTCACACCCCAAGTTGTGTAATTATTTTTTTTTTTTTTTTGGGAGAGAGTTTCAACTTATAGTGTCCACTCCTGATAATAGCTCTTTATCTCAGACCAAGATACCAATCGGTTTTTTGTATAGGTGGGGATTGAACCTCAGATATCTTATTCAACCATTAGAAACTTTACCAGTTGTGAAAGTTCAAAAAGGGTATGAAACACTTTTGAACGTTTGGACCTCCATTTACAAAATTACCAATTCAAGCTTTATATCAAACAATTAATGTGCGGAACATGACAACAAGCTTATAACAGAATTGATAAATAATCTAAGCCAAATATAAACACATCCACAACAGAAAATAAATGGCAAAGATAAAGGAAGAGAGATACAAACACAAGGACAACACGCGATGTGTTATCGAAGAGGAAACCGAAATCCTCGGCGTAAAACCTCTCTGCTGCCCTCCAAGCGGTCAATAATTCACTAGAAAATGTAGTTGGGATACATGAACAACAATAGACCCTCCAAGCCTAATCTACCCAGGTACCTAAGCCCTCCAAGCTTCCTGCTCCAACGAGGTTGCGCCAAACCTTTTTCTTTTCTAGTTTCCCGGATTTCGCTACTAAACCATAGCATCAACCAATGTATATTGGTTCCTTCCAAACTGGTTCCCTTAGCACCAAATAAACCTTTTCACAGACGTGAGTGTGGTGAGATAAGGATTTGGTCAATGACCTCTCAAGGATGTGACAATGGAGAGGAAGAGAGTAGAGGAATTTGTAGAGACTCTAAGGTAAAGATTGTGGATGAATCAATCTTGTTTTTCTCTAAGTGTTAGGACATATGTGATTCACATGTTAGGAACATATGTCACTATTTTATGTAATTGGCTAATCCTTTGACAAAACGCACCTTACTTATATTTGGGTAGATCTAGGATGTGTTTAATACTTCAAGAAACAAGGTTTCAAGATCAAGTGTTGAAGTCATCAAGTCTGTCCAAGGAAAACAAGCTGAAGTGCAAATTCATTAAATCTCGACACCTTCTCGATAGCTCCTCGACACCTGGCTATCTGTCGAGATCTTCAACTGATTTTTATCGCAATCTCGATAGCTTCTCGATAGCTGATCGATCGATTGAGAAAGTTTCTGTCCCCTCGACACCTTCTCAACACCTCCTCGATAGCTGCTGTTAGGTTCTAAGGTCTTAGGATTTTATGTATTTAGAACTCTAATTTGTAATGTTGGCAAACCATGATCAAAACATTGTATTTAGTCTTGTTTAGGCTTGCTCAAAGTTGGTTTATTATTGTACAGTTGGAATCGAATGGCTGCAGAAGTACTTGGGACTTTTGGCCTGGCTCAATCGATCGAAGAATAGACTCGATCGATCGAAAATTGCACAGGTTGATTATTCTGCAGAATTTCCAACTCAGCCCTACTTCATTAAACGTTTAGGGTTTTATGTTTTTACCCTAGGTATATAAACAAAACCCTAGCCATGTTTTTGAAGGTTGTCCATATTGTATTGTTGCTCATATTTTCTGTTTGTGTGAATCTCTTGTGAGATCTTCGAGGAGCTTTCCTTCACATAAACTTAGGGTTGTCAATCTCTTGATGATCAACTTAGTTGCAACCATTGGAACTTAAAAGAAAAGCAAGCAGGGAGCTTGTAGCTGATTGAAGAATTCAAGAAAGAAGTAGTCCGTGGATTCGGAGCCTGCGCGTGGTCGTGTCAGGAAGTTCGTACTGGTGGGTAGCATTAGGAAGTCGAGCGGGGAGCTTGTAGTCCTTCTGTAAGAACTTCAATTCTTTCATAGTGAATTCTGTTATGCCTTGAGGATCGGTGGGTCAAATCCTCCCCAGGTTTTTACCGTGTGGTTTTCTGGGTGATCATATCTTGTGTTATTTATTTTCCGCTGCATTATTATTCTTGATATGATTGTTGAATTGCTTTAACCTAGAATTGTTTAATTTGACTAAGTAACAACTTGGCTAATTAATCTAGGCTACGCAATTTGGTTGTTTTAGGGGTCTAAAAAATTTCATCAAGTGGTATCAGAGCGGGTAGCTCTTGGTGTTTGAGATTTTTAATCTCTGAGCTGATCCTTGACCCCTGTTGTCATGGATTCTTGGAAAGTTATTCTGCTTATTTGTCAACTTATCTATTTGTTATCTTTGCCTTTTGTTGTGTTTGTTAAATCTTTCCTTAAGTACATTGGCATAATCACATGTGACAAGAATTATGTATGTTATACTGCTTTAATCGCCTTAAAGGCACGTGATTCTTGTCTTTGGTATTTGGATAGTGGTTGTTCCAGGCACATGACAGGAAATAAAGATTTATTCAAGACACTCTTTGAAGGAAAGATTGGGACAGTCACGTTTGGAGATGGAAGTAAATTTGTGATCAGAGGCATTGGTACTGTGGACATTCCAGGATTGCTAGTGTTTGAAGATGTTTGGTATGTTGATGGATTAAAGGCCAATTTACTCAGCATAAGTCAGATTTGCGACAATGGATTAAATGTACTTTTCACCAAGTATGAATGTGAGATACTTGATGGAGGAGGTGACTGTACGTGTGTTGGTGTAAGGACAGCTGACAACTGTTATGGCATAACACCAAGTGTAAGCAACAAATGCTTTAGTGCAAAGATTGATCAAGTTGATTTGTGGCATCAACGGTTGGGGCATGCCAGTCATAAGCAGTTAGAGAAGATTTCCAAGTGTGAAGCAGTTATCGGTTTACCTAAATTTGAGAAGATTGATAAATGCATTTGTGGACCATGTCAGATAGGTAAACAAGTAAAATCCAAGCATCCGTCTGTGACTAGTGTTCAAACTTCAAGACCTTTAGAGTTATTACACATTGATCTCATGGGTCCTGCCAGAGTTCAAAGTTTGGGTGGAAAGAAGTATATTCTAGTTGTTGTGGATGACTTTACTAGATATACTTGGGTTGTGCTTTTGAAAGATAAAGCTGAGGCTCCTGAGAAGATGATACATCTATGCAAGAAATTGCAGGTTGAGAAAGATACTGTGATAGCCAGAATCAGAAGTGATCATGGAAGAGAATTTGAGAATACCAAGCTGGCGACTTTCTGCAATGATCAAGGCACTCATCAAGAGTTCTCATCACCCAAGACACCTCAACAGAATGGGATTGTGGAGAGGAAAAACAGAGTTGTTCAGGAAATGGCACGAGTCATGCTACACAACAAAAAGTTGCCAAAGTCCTTCTGGGGAGAAGCTGTCAACACTGCTTGCCATACACTCAACCGGGTGTATTTTAGACCTGACTCCAAGAAAACTCCCTATGAACTCTGGAGAGGGAAGAAACCTGTTGTCAAGTATTTCAGGATATTTGGCAGTGACTGTTACATTCTACGTGATAGAGAGAACCTAGAAAAGTTTGATGCAAAGAGTGACAAAGGATACTTTCTAGGATACTCTTCCACTAGTAGAGCTTATAGAGTGTACAATCTGAGAACCAAAACAGTCATGGAATCTTCAAATGTTGTGATAAATGATGAAGTATGTTCAGAAGCATCTTCAGAAAGCACTGTTCCTGCTCAAGATAAATCTTTAGAGGTTAATGAGTCTCCTCTTACTGAGTATGTTGGGAAACATAGTGAGGAAGAGTTGCTGATGTTGAATGATACAGTCTCAGTACCATCAAGTTCAGAACCATCCACTCCGGTTCATGACACTCGACAGGTACAAAGTGAGTTCAGTCCTCTAGTTGAACAGAAAGGTACTACAACATCTCTTGTTAAACGTCCATCCTCTAGAGTGAGATTGAATCATCCTTCCACAAATATATTGGGTAGTCTGAATGAAAACATGAGATTGAGATCAAAAGCCTTGAATGTGATCACTCACTCATGTTATTTGTCCCAATTTGAACCGAAAAAGGTAGATGAAGCCCTTCAAGATGCTGATTGGGTAAATTCCATGCATGAAGAACTTCATCAATTTGTTCGGAATGATGTGTGGGAATTAGTTCCTAGGCCTGAAAATGTAAATGTGATTGGAACTAAATGGATCTTTAAGAACAAGTCCGATGAACATGGCACCGTGATTAGAAACAAATCAAGACTTGTTGCACAAGGATACACACAAGTGGAAGGAATTGACTTTGATGAGACCTTTGCACCCGTTGCAAGATTGGAATCCATTCGGATACTGTTGGCCATTGCAAGTCATCTAAACTTCAAGTTGTATCAAATGGATGTCAAAAGTGCTTTCTTAAATGGAATGTCACAAGAAGAGGTGTATGTTGAGCAACCTAAGGGATTTGTGGATCCTCACAGACCGGATGATGTATACAAGTTGAAGAGAGCCCTCTATGGTTTGAAACAAGCTCCTAGGGCTTGGTATGATAGATTGACCGCATATCTCACTGAGCATGGATTCAAAAGGGGATCTGCAGATACAACTCTCTTCATTAGAAAGGATAAGACTGGTTTTGTTGTAGCTCAAATTTATGTTGATGACATTGTTTTTGGTGCTACTAATGATTCTCTTGCTCATTCTTTTGCAGATGAAATGAAGGCAATGTTTGAAATGAGCATGGTTGGTGAACTGACTTACTTTTTGGGATTGCAGGTAAAGCAAACAGAGTCCGGCATCTACATCAATCAAGCTAAATATGCAAAGAATTTAGTCAAAAGATTTGGACTGGACAAAGCTGCTCATGCTAGAACACCAATGGCTGCAAATGCAAAATTAACACTAGATCCATCAGGTGAGTCTGTTGATATTACTTTGTATAGAAGCATGATTGGATGTCTCTTGTATTTAACTGCTAGTCGGCCTGATATCTCTTATAGTGTTGGTGTTTGTTCTAGATTTCAGTCTAATCCTAAGGTTTCTCATTTAAATGCTGTTAAGAGAATTATCAAATATGTGAGTGGAACCCGTGATTATGGATTGTTTTATAGCAAAGAGTCAAATTTGTCTCTTGCTGGTTTTTCTGATTCTGATTGGGCTGGGAATGCTGATGATAGAAAAAGCACCACTGGGGGGTGTTTTTATGTTGGAGCCAATCTTGTGGCTTGGATGAGTAAGAAACAAAATTCTGTTTCTTTATCTACTGCTGAAGCAGAATACATTGCTGCTGGGAGTTGCTGTTCCCAACTCCTTTGGATGAAAAAGCTTTTGAGTGATTATGGGATTCCTCAAGACACCATGGTTGTCTATTGTGATAATTCTAGTGCTATAGATATATCTAAAAATCCTGTTCAACACTCTAAGACCAAACACATTGAACTTAGATATCACTTCATTAGGGATTTGGTTGAAAAGAAAATTGTTGTTCTTGAGTATATCCCTACTGATCGTCAAAATGCTGACATCTTTACCAAACCTCTTGATGGAAGTAAGTTTGAGACACTTCGTCAAGTGATTGGTGTTCTTCGGTGTCCCTAAGTTGTGTTTGTCTTGATGGTCCTTGTGCTTAATTGCTCTATTCTCTGGTGACCATTGTTCTTTGGTTTGTGTTTTTTTTTATTATTTTTGTTCTAGGACTTGCATTGCATTACATTCATGCATTTCATTCTAGGATTTATTTGTTTTCTCTTTAAAAAAAAAAAAAAAAAAAAAAAAAAAAAAAAAAAAAAGGAAAAGTGAAAGCAAAAATTATGTTAGACACTATTTTTCTTGATTTTTGAAAAACAAGGTTGGTCTATCTTTTGACACATGTCATGTTCTGTGTACCTTGTTTAACTTTGATGAGCTTAAATATTGCACTTGACTAGTTAAAGCTTTGTAGTGCATGTTGTGTGGGAAAGATGTTTGTGGTTATTAATCACTTTGTCTTGATCTTGAAGTCACATGTTATTTGACTGTCGGACTTGAACCTTTTGAGAAAGGCATAAATAACCATCTCACCACTGTTCACTAGTCAATCATGAACACCTTAGTGCATATCATAAAATTTTGTGCTCGAGAAAGTGAAGCACATGCACAAAAAGAACATAAGGTGTAGCCTCTTTAAATGCTTAATGCTTAAAACTGGTGTGTACTATTAGGCTTGATGCCATTTCACATAATCTAATCTGGTGTGTACTATTAGGCTTTATGCCAAATTTCACCTAAATAATGGGGCAAAAATACAAGAAACTTACATGATTGCAAGCTTTTGTTCTAGGAGATGTGGGAGTTATAGGATGTAACTCTTTAGGTGATAGTCTCTTTTAAATTCTATGTGATGAATTGTGTAGACTTTGTGTTTGATTGCTATTCACATATCACCTCACATGTATCTCAAGTTTTTGCTAGTATCACACACTACACAAGTTACTCTTTGTTAAACTCTGTACATGCTAGTGTGTGTTTTTGGTTTGACCAACCAAGTTTGAAATTATCTTGAGATTTGTGCACAACATATTTGTTGCTTGAGAATATTCAAAGGAAGAATGATTGAAACTTGTTTTTGAGAAAATTGGGTTTAAAATTGTGGGTTTTTGAAAAAGCATTCCATCTCATACTCATGCATTTTATTTCTGTATTTTAATGCTTTGAGGAGTTGTTTTTCAAAATTTGGTTTGTCTTTCAAAACTGTGATTTTTCTCAAAATTTAGTGAGCCTCTGCCAATTTCGATCGATCCAGCCTGATTTTCGATCAATCGAAAAAGTGCTTTCATTTGTCTCAAAATGACTGTGTGTTTCGATCGATCGAATCTGATTTTCGATCAATCGAAAAAGTGCTTTCATTTGTCTCAAAATGACTGTGTGTTTCGATCAATCGAATCTGATTTTCGATCGATCGAACATCGTGAAAAAGCTTTTTAAAAGGTACTTTTCTGACTTTTTCAAAGTTCCTATTTCAAAATCTTTTCAAACCTTTTTCCTCTCTCCACGTTGGCAAGCTCAAATCAGAGATTTTTGTCGTTTTCCTCCGTTCTTTTTGCAAAATCTCTCTCTCCTCAAGTTGGTAAGACCCTTGTGCCCTTCCTTTTGAATTTATTTTCCTGTTTTCATGCATATATTCATGCATTTGAGGGTAATTTTCGGAATTTTAATAATTGGGATTTTCTGTTGATTCAAGCCTTATTTTATGAAATTGATCATTGGGTTTTTGTGGGGACACTTCATAAACATGATTATTACCTGTTAATTTGATCAAATTTGAGTTTGGTGAAAAATTGAAAAATCTAGGGCTTGTTCTTGATCCGAATTGGGGCTTTTGTTAAATTGGGATGACTTTGATGAAATTGACTTGTTGTGTAGTTGTAATTAAGCATTATAATCTATGGAATGTGTTTTGTAATGCTCAATTCAACTTTTTGGTAAAAAAAAAAAAAAAAAAATTTTGGTTTTCAATTTTTGGGTTTTTTTGATAAAAATTCCATGTTCAAGCCAATTTTGTCAATTCAATCTCAATTGAACTTATTTGTTTACTGCATTAGATCATGCATCACAACATTATTAATGTTCATGCATCATATAGATTTTTGTTCTATATTTTTTATTGTGCTAATTTGCAGTCTGCCCTTGGTTCTGTTTTCTCTTTTGTTTTTTGGTTTTTCACTTTGTGTCTCTGTCCTTTCCTTAGCACTATGCCTAGGAAAACTAGAGCCCGTAGGAATGTTCCCTCACCTTCTCTTTCAATACGTGACAAAAAGGGGGAGAAATTATTGATTTATGGGAATCATGTTGATATGTGTGGAAAATACAAAGATATTCATGTTAGGGGGAGTAACATTGATTGATATACATGTTATTTTTGTTGATTCTTGTTGCTTTATAATTCACTGCTTATTGATTTATATTTATGAGTTGATCATTCATATATGTCTCTATTTTGTGTTGTGTGAATCTTACAAGAATGTTATACTTGTTGTTTTACTCTTTTCTGTCACACATGCGTTTATGCGTTTGTTGAGTATTTCAGGAATATACAGGTTGATTCAACTAAGCTGCTGTCTACACTTGCAACTGATGGATAGTAGTTAGGCTGAATTTGATTTTATGAGCATTATCTTTGTAAAGGGCTTTTACTTGTAAAACTTTGAGCTTTTAATTATGGTTTTGTCACGGATTGCCAAAGGGGGAGTTTGTTAGGTTCTAAGGTCTTAGGATTTTATGTATTTAGAACTCTAATTTGTAATGTTGGCAAACCATGATCAAAACATTGTATTTAGTCTTGTTTAGGCTTGCTCAAAGTTGGTTTATTATTGTACAGTTGGAATCGAGTGGCTGCAGAAGTACTTGGGACTTTTGGCCTGGCTCGATCGATCGAAGAATAGACTCGATCGATCGAAAATCGCACAGGTTGATTATTCTGCAGAATTTCCAACTCAGCCCTACTTCATTAAACGTTTAGGGTTTTATGTTTTTACCCTAGGTATATAAACAAAACCCTAGCCATGTTTTTGAAGGTTGTCCATATTGTATTGTTGCTCATATTTTCTGTTTGTGTGAATCTCTTGTGAGATCTTCGAGGAGCTTTCCTTCACATAAACTTAGGGTTGTCAATCTCTTGATGATCAACTTAGTTGCAACCATTGGAACTTAAAAGAAAAGCAAGCGGGGAGCTTGTAGCTGATTGAAGAATTCAAGAAAGAAGTAGTCCGTGGATTCGGAGCCTGCGCGTGGTCGTGTCAGGAAGTTCGTACTGGTGGGTAGCATTAGGAAGTCGAGCGGGGAGCTTGTAGTCCTTCTGTAAGAACTTCAATTCTTTCATAGTGAATTCTGTTATGCCTTGAGGATCGGTGGGTCAAATCCTCCCCAGGTTTTTACCGTGTGGTTTCCTGGGTGATCATATCTTGTGTTATTTATTTTCCGCTGCATTATTATTCTTGATATGATTGTTGAATTGCTTTAACCTAGAATTGTTTAATTTGACTAAGTAACAACTTGGCTAATTAATCTAGGCTATGCAATTTTGTTGTTTTAGGGGTCTAAAAAATTTCATCAGCTGCTATCTGTCAAGATTCATTAAATCTCGACACCTCCTCGATAGCTGCTATCTGTCGAGGTTATGGGAATTCAGATTTCTGTTTTTGGGCCAGGCTTTTGTATTTGAGTAGGGTTTCTTTTCTCACAACCTTAGACCTATATAAGGCTTATTTTAGAGGCCGTCACATAGGAGAATACAAGGAGAATATAAGCAAAAGGTGACCGATACCTTATTCTCTCTGAAAGAAGCTACCGCGTCTTTGCGCCTTAGGATTTTGTAACCAAGTGCTTCTAGATCTTCATTCTTGATGAAGTGAAGAACTTTGCAACCAACATTCTTCTTCCTCAAGTTGGTGAGTGAGTCACGTATTGGGATTCGTGCAAAGGAGTTACTCACGTACTGGGATCCGTGCAACAAAAAGGGTGGCGTTCATATATTGAAGAGTTCAGAGGTTCTGAAGCAGTAGAAGGTTTCTGCTGTGAGTTCATCTACGGGGATTGTAGAGTCTAGGGACAAAGGTTTTGTACTAGATCTAAAACTTCTCTTTACTATAGTGAATTGCTTTTCGGGAAGGTTTCCCCCCAGGTTTTTTACTGTGAAACTGGTTGGTTTCATTAGTTTTCTTAGGTCATCATATCTTGTCTTATTTATTTTTCCGCTGCATGATTTTGACATGATATTGATGTTTGTTTGTTTTAACAAGTTTGATTCATAATAAATCTAATTAACAACTTGGGTTTAAAACTTGTTAATTCTATCAACCGGGGTCTAAATTTCCCAACAAGTGGTATCAGAGCGGGTACACTCTGATTGGATTAATTTCCTGAGTGTGATCCTTGACCCCCGTTGTCATGGATCGTGGACAATCTCTTTTGATTCCTCCTTTATTTGATGGAACTAATTATGCGTACTGGAAAGTTCGTATGAAAGTGTTTTTGCAGGCTCTAGGTGAATAGGTATGGCAAGCCGTTGAAGTTGGCTGGATTAAGCCAAAGGAATCGCCGGTGGATTGGGATGATGCAACAATCATTGCAGCAAATTTCAACAATAGGGCCTTGAATGCTTTGTTCTGTGGGGTGACCAATGAGGAATTCAAGAAAATATCATCCACAGAAGTTGCCAAAGAAGCATGGACCATTCTTGAGACCACCTATGAAGGTACCAAGGCAGTAAAGACTGTGAAGCTTCAACAACTCACTAGTAGTTTTGAAGAAATAAGGATGGAAAAGGATGAAACCTTTGATGAGTTCTATGCTAAACTCAAGGGTATTGTGAATTCTGCCTTCAACCTTGGAGAATGTATTGCAGAATCCAAAATTGTTAAGAAAATCCTTAGGTCCTTACCTGAAAGATTTCATGCCAAGATCATTGTCATTGAAGAAGCAAAGGACATTGATCAAATTCCTTTGACTGAGCTTGTAGGAAACCTTCAAACCTATGAGATAGGATTAGGCTCAATGGGAAAAGGTGGAAAGAGTAAAAACTTGGCTCTCAAGGGTATAGAGGAAGAGACTGAGGACTCTGAAGATGAAGATCAAAGTGAAGATGAGGATGAGGATCTAACCTTCATAACTGATGAGATTATCAAGCTTCTTCAGTTTAGGAAAAAGGATAAGGGCAAACCTCCTAGGAAATTTAAATCCTCAAAGAAGGGCAAGAATGAGAAACCCCTCATCCAATGCCATGAGTGCAAAGGTTTTGGTCATATGAGGATAGAGTGTCCAAACTACCTCATGAAGGAAAAGACCAATGAGTCAAAAGATAAAGGGTTGGTTGCTACCTGGAGTGATACTGAGGATGACTCTTCTGATGAGTTTGTGGATGAATGTCATCAAGTTATGACCTTTGCTACCACAACCGATAAGGTGATTGTGGAGAGTGCTAGTGACAGTGAGGATTCTTCTGATGATGAAGTACCTAAGAAGATGACCCTTCAGGAAGCCTATGATAAGCTATGCACTAAGTTTATAAAATCTGAAAAGACTTCTCATCTTTGAGAAAAGAGCTTAATGAGGTAAAAACTGAAAAAGCTAATCTATTAGTCAAGCTAGATGAGACTACAAGGTTAGTTGAGACTCTTGTTGTAGAGAACACCTCATTAGAAGAGAAGGTCAAGAGTCTTGAAGTTGAGCTTAGTCAAGCTAGAACTCAAATAGAGAGGATGTCTAGTGCAAAGCTTGATGAGGTCTTGAGTGCTCAAAAGCCTAGTTCTGATAAAACTGGCTTAGGATATGCTGTTTTCTCCAGCTCCTCCTCGTCCACGGCTTCTGGATCAAAGACTGTCTTTGTGCCACAATCTGAGAAAGGTAATAAAGGTATGAAATCCAAAATTGTTCTGGCTAATTCTAAATCCTTTATTAGACCTCATGTTTGTCATCATTGTGGTGTTGCTGGACACATTCGTCCTAATTGCTTTAAATTGTATCCTCACAAGCAATTGTCAAAACGGTCACAGGTTTCCTCTCAAGGACCTACACCTTTGTTTGGAGAGTTATTAAAAGTCTTGAGCTTTTTAACTCAATTTCAGGAGAATTCTAATTCTTCTATGTCCTTTAGTAGACATACTAGGACACGTGCCTTTTCATCTTCACGGCCAAAGACTCGTGTTGTGTGGGTGAGAAAGGAGCCTAAGACTTAATTGTCTTTTCTGTTTGTCCTCTGCTTTAATTCTTTCTATCTAAAGTAGGATTCTTTTTGCTTGATTTCTTATCTGTTTTTGGAATCATGCTTTCATGCATCTGCATATTTCTATCATGTTGTCATGCATATGCATCTTTCTTTATGTTGTCATGTAGTTTGTCTGTTTTTGTTTGGTTGTTTAGTCTTTATTTTGTTGGTTTTCAAAATAAAAAGGAAAAATCATAAAAATACAAAAACAGCGTGTGTTTTGTGTACATTGGTACTTGTGTACCTTGGATGGTCATTGAAACAAAATTTTCTAAACTTTGTATCTTTTGTAGCTTAGATGAGTATCTCTATGCACAACTAAGCAAGTGAGCTTTGTGGCTCTTGTTTGTGATGAGTAAGATTAAGTCATCTCTTGAACTTAACACTCATATCACTCTTTTTGACAGGTAGGACTAGAAAATCCTAAGAGAAAGGCATAAATGACCATCTCACCACTGTTGCCCGCCAATCATGTATGACACCTGTATGCTTCGGCATAGCAAAAGTGCAGTGTCATAGACACCTGTATGCTTCGGCATAGCAAAAGTGCAGTGTCAAAGACATCCGTATGCTTCGGCATAGCAAAAGTGCAATGTCTATGCTTAACATGTTGGGTATTTCTTTTCTCTCTTTTTATGCCCATGCATGATATGCTTAAAAGAAAATATGCAAAGAAAATAAAAAGCCAAAAGATAAAAAATGCTTTAAATATGATTGCAAGCGTGTTTTCTAGGAGATGTGGGAGTCATAGAATGTACCTCAAAGGTGATAGTCCCCATCAAACAGTTATGATTGTGTGTGAGTTAAAGTTATTTACTCATATCTCAGATCGTCATAACATGTATACACATATGCAATTTTGCGATGTTTTTCACACACAACACGCAATATTCTTTGCTACTTTTGATACATGTGCAGGTACAATGTGATTTGGCCATCACAAGTGTTTACATGTGCTAATGTATGCTCACTAAACTGTCTTGACTTGTTTTTGAAATATAAAATTGGTTAGACTTGTTTAGTGTGTGTGTGTGTGTGTTTTGGGATTTATGTGCTTAACATTTTTCTTGTTTTTCACATGTTTTGCATCCTTCTATTATCTTGTCATCCATAGCATCTTGTTTCATTACATTCATGCATTTATATGGATTTCTTTGTGCCCCCTTGATCATCCTTGATCATCTTTATGTTTCTCGGGTGAAGCTTTCTAGCTTCTTGTACCCTTTGTCAATCATGACAAAAAGGGGGAGAGAAATTGTGGAGACTTTGTGGTTTCTGTTTAAGATTCTACAAGTTAGGGGGAGAAATACATTCCTTTGTAAGGGGGAGATGTGTTTCATCTTGTTAGGGGGAGTGCTTACTTCCTTCTTCTTGTACCTTGGGTCTTGTGACCATTGTTTACATACATTGTGCTTATCTTATTTATATGCTGATGTATGTCTTCTTCACCTACCTTACATGTGTTGTTTCTTTTCTATCTTTATACACATGTTTCTTATTACTTGTATGCAATCTATTATTTCTGTTTCACACTAAGATGCCTTGATGAGTTTTGTTTAAGTGTTTCAGAAATATAGGTTGTCAAAGTCTACTTGACATAAACTCTCTTCTTGCAAAGTTTTTCAAGAGTTTGTGCTAGGATAGATTTTATTGTATTCAACAAGTGACTATGAGTTGAGTGATTTATAACTTCTCTCATATGTTCATTTGTTTGTTGTGGTTTTGTCACGGATTGCCAAAGGGGGAGATTGTTAGGACATATGTGATTCACATGTTAGGAACATATGTCACTATTTTATGTAGTTGGCTAATCTTTTGACAAAACACACCTTACTTGTATTTGGGTAGATCTAGGATGTGTTTAATACTTCAAGAAACAAGGTTTCAAGATCAAGTGTTGAAGTCATCAAGTCTGTCCAAGAAAAACAAGCTGAAGTGCAAATTCATTAAATCTCGACACCTTCTCGATAGCTCCTCGACACCTGGCTATCTGTCGAGATCTTTAGCTGATTTTTATCGCAATCTCGATAGCTTCTCGATAGCTGGTCGATTGATCGAGAAAGTTTCTGTCCCCTCGACACCTTCTCGACACCTCCTCGATAACTGCTATCTGTCAAGATTCATTAAATCTTGACACCTGCTCGACACCTCCTCGATAGCTGCTATCTGTCGAGGTTACGGGAATTCAGATTTCTGTTTTTGGGCCAGGCTTTTGTATTTGAGTAGGGTTTCTTTTCTCACAACCCTAGACCTATATAAGGCTTATTTTAGAGGCCGTCACATAGGAGAATACAAGGAGAATATAAGCAAAAAGTGACCGATACCTTATTTTCTCTGAAAGAAGCTACTGCGTCTTTGCGCCTTAGGGTTTTGTAACCAAGTACTTCTAGATCTTCATTCTTGATGAAGTGAAGAACTTTGCAACCAACATTCTTCTTCCTCAAGTTGGTGAGTGAGTCACGTATTGGGATTCGTGCAAAGGAGTTAGTCACGTACTGGGATCCGTGCAACAAAAAGGGTGGCGTTCATATATTGAAGAGTTCAGAGGTTCTGAAGCGGTAGAAGGTTTCTGCTGTGAGTTCATCTACGGGGATTGTAGAGTCTAGGGACAAAGGTTTTGTACTAGATCTAAAACTTCTCTTTACTATAGTGAATTTTTTTTCGGGAAGGTTTCCCCCCAGGTTTTTTACTATGAAACTGGTTGGTTTCATTAGTTTTCTTGGGTCATCATATTTTGTCTTATTTATTTTTCCGCTGCATGATTTTGACATGATATTGATGTTTGTTTGTTTTAACAAGTTTGATTCATAATAAATCTAATTAACAACTTGGGTTTAAAACTTGTTAATTCTATCAACCGGGGTCTAAATTTCCCAACACTAAGGTTTCTCTAAAAAATTCTCTCTGGAAGCTCTCTCAATTTAGTGGGTATAAGGGTCTATATATAGTGGTGTGTGTTTGGAATACAAAGAGTCAGTTTTTGCCAAATAGGGCTGATTGGCGGCTTGGCCTCGCGACTGGTCTGAGTCGCTAGTTCAAGCCGCGAGATAACGGCCTGACCAGCCTGGGACTTTTGTCCTGTAGTGCGACAGCTGGCGCGACCCTTCAGCTCCCCTGTGTGCATCTCACGTGCTTGCAGTTGGCGGCTTGCCAGTCGCGAGTCAGCCGCGAGTCCTAGCCGCGAATCTCTGCCTTCTTGTACATACTTGAGCTTTTCTTCACATCTTCTCACACACTACCCTTACAATAATTCCACCTAAATACAGGGTTACTAAGTGCTTAAATTACAAGCAAATTGGCACGGAATAAAGCCAACAAGATGGTTGATAAATTTCAACCTTACAATCTCCCCCTTTGGCTATTCCGTGACAAAACCCTAAAACAAACTCTAGACTTAACGCGTGAGTTGGGAACAGTTGGAAAACTCACTCACACCTAACTCTAGAATCTGTGAAGCTTTAGAACCATAAGAACAAGTAACTCTTGAAACACGACAACACAATAAGTTCATTGTATGTAGAAAACTTGTAAAGCAAATGGAGCAAGCATAATGCGATCAAGCACAATGGAGTAAAGCAATAAACCATGGCAAGACCAAAAACAGGTAATCACTTCATACAAGTGATCACAATGTTCATTCACACTTGGAATGAACATCCGGACATTCAAGTTGACAAACACAAGGCAAATCACTTGAATGACCAACACTCAACCAATGCACAATACATGAAGTATGTGCATCTAGGAAAAATCCTACACGGGCACAAGAGTGACAGTACTTAAAAAGGAATGCATAGCATTAGGTTAGAAGTACTGATTTAACAAAGCACAAAGGCTGCATAAAGCATGGTACAAACCACAAAGGCCTACAAGTGTGCATAAAACCAAACCCTAAAAGCTTACAAAAGCAATATGGGTACAAAACAGACCATACACAAGCAACTAACTGAATAAGCATCATCAATATAAATAAACAAAGTATTAAAAACATTCAAGAGTCATGAGTATAAGCCAAACATTAACCCAAAACCACGTTGTATCAAATCAGTAAAAACAACAGTTATCCAAACCATAGTAACAAAACTATAGACAAAAATAGTAAGGATTATGAAACTCCCCCTCAAATAAGCACTCCCCCTCAAGTGCTGGCCTAAAAATTCTCCCCCTTTTTGACCAAAATGGCCAAAGGGTTACTGTTGTAACTTGGTGAAAATGCCATCAACTTGTGCTGCTAAAACATTGATCTGGTCCTGCATGACTGCCATTCTCTCTAACTGCTCTCTCTGAGAGTCTTTTCCAATTCCTCAAGGTGCTTGTGGAGGTTCTCGAATAGCATCTCCAACCTCTCAGGTTGAGGGGCAGACTATGCTTGTGTAGTGCTAGGTTGCTGTGATACATGGGTGGCATGTACATGTGAATCTGGCTCAGGAGTAGAAGGAGTAGCAGGAGAGAAATGTGCACTCTTTAGAGTTTTGGATGAATGACTTCTGCTAGCTTGTAGAGTGGACATAGAGATTGGTCGAGGACGAGCAATTATTTTCCCAATTGAGGGAGGAGTAGCACATTCACTTAGAATGAATTTCATAATGAGACTGCAAAATGGAAGGCACCCTCATGCTACTGTTCGAGTCGCTGTCTTTCTTATGATATAAAAAATATGGGCACAGATGTCAATGGTGGTGCCTATGATGAGATCACATAGAAATTGAGCCTTTCCAAGGTTGATATACACCGTGTTGGTCAACGGATAGAGGTTGGTAAACATGATCAGCTTTAATGTTGTCAACTCAGGTGAAAACTTGGTAGTACTTATGGATGTGCCGGCACTGGAGATGTCATGGCCAGGACCAAGAACTTGGAGAATGTCCTGAATCACTGGAGTGCGATCATCATAAGGAGTTAGGTTGGCATTCTCAGGTCTAGTGATTTTGAGAAGTTCAGCTATGGTGTCCAGACTAATAATGAACTCCGTTCCTCTTACCATACAGTGTAGTTCACTTTCAAGATCAACTGTGTTGGCGAAACACTCCTTCACTTGTTCCATCATTGGATCAACAAAATTTCCAAATAATTCTGCCCAATCTTTTGCCTCGAAGATCCGAGGGACAAAAGTGGTTTCCAAAGTGTCAAATCTGACCTCCCGTTCCACTATAGGAGTTGCCCGGTCAAAAATGCTTGAGTAAGCATGTAGGTGCTGAGGAGTTCTAAATAATTCACTATTGAGTTCAGTAGATGGCTGTGATGAAGAACGTGTTCGTTTTGCAACAGGTAATGTTTCCTCTTCTGTCATAACCTTTTTTCCTTTGGAGGATAGTCGAGACATCTGTAAAAGAGCAAACACACAGCAAAGTACCAAATCCACAGCACACTCATTTTGTTAGATCTAGTCAAGAGATGAGAGTGCAAAGACCCAACAGATTTAGAAGACATAGAATCACAGAACGAGAACTAAGTCAATAAAGTGACAGAATAAGCATTGCCGAAGACCTGAAACATACTAAACATGGAACAGATGCCAAACACACAGAGAGTAATAGGCATTACAGCACACTCTGTCAAAAATGAGTAGCAAAGTGTCACAGACAACAAGCATTTCAACACAATATCATGAAAGTGATATGCACAGACAGAGTCAATCCAGGTAAGAACACTCAGATAAGACAAAACATCATGTGAAGCCACACTGAACAAGTCATTGGCAACAAAAACCCATTCAACAAACCCAACTAAAAGACCAAAATATTCACAACAACAATAACAGTCAAATAGATGACATTCACTATAATGAACAACCCAAAACTAAACACCCAAAAACACGATCCATTTTCAAAACACATAGATTCAAGAAAATAACACTTAGAACATGAAATCTGAAGTAAAGGGTAGAAAACCCATACCTTTTTCTTGAAGATTTGAGAAGAAAAAAAATGCAGAAATGGAGGTATCACAAGAGTGAACACGGAGTGTTTGAAATAGTGATTTGGGGAAGACAATGAACAGTCACTAAAGTTCGAGGGAAAACTGAAAAAAAATTTAAAAACTGTCTTTAAAACGCAAAACACGCGTTTTTCGCGACTTGATCAAGTCGCCAGTCAGTCGCCAGGGTAAGCCACGAAACACTGTGAAGGTAAGAAATTTGAAAATTTCTCTAAGTGTTTTTCGCAACTAGAAGATCTACCCGCAAAGGAGTCGCGAGCTGAGCCACGAAAATCTCTGTGTACCCCTCGCGACTGGACCTTCCACCCGCGAACAAGTCGCCACACTGAGCCGCGAAATATGCAAAAACACAAATTTTGAAAAAATTTCTAAGTCCTTAGTCTAATGTGAAGCTTCAATGATCAATTCAATCAAGGCATACACAACTAGCACTAGATAATGTGACCTATCTCAATTATAGAAACATGCATATATGACCTCCCACAAGCACTTGTTAACAATTCTTTGAAGCTTTTCATTTGGCTCCATATTCAACATATCATTTGCACTTTTTGAGCAAAGAAAATCTCATTTTGAGATAGATGCCTGAAATTTTTGATATTTCAATTGATGAGTTAGCCTTTGGCTTTTTGGGCATCATACATTTTATTTTGGTCGCTTTCTCTTTTTCCTAGTCGAATACTAGTATATGCGACACGCTTTTGCAGCTCTATATCTCTTTTCATTTGGAGATTTTCATTTAGAGAGCTCTTTTAAGCATAAAAATAAAAAGTGGGAAGATATATAGGCATGAGTCTATGGATGTCTCAAGATCAACAAAACCATTCACTAATTATTCATGACAAGGTTGAAGATCTATTTACAATAGTCACATAGATTTCAGAATTTCTTCCACAATGATATGAGTGCATGAGAGATAAGTTAAGCTCGTTAAATGCACAAAGCCATTAGTACAAAGGTACAAGGCAAAACATACTCTAAGACAAAACTCAACAAAGCCGATCAAACTTTTTGGATTTTCTACTTTTTATGTGTTTTTGGATTTTTGACACAAAAGCAGTAAAAGATTGATAAAAAACATAACAAAAAAATGTAAAAACATTTGAACCAAAGACAAACACACACACAAAATAACAACCTAAATACTAGCAAGAAGCACACAACCAAGCATATTCACAAACATGGGAAGTATTGATGCATGAACATGTTGTAATGCTTATGCATGAGTACCCTTCATCACCCACACGTCACGTTCGTTTGGGGTGATATCCTTAACGGATTGGGTACGAGAATTAGGACTATCAAACCTTTGTGTGAAGCTTTCCAGGCAATTTGTGAAGGTACCGATCATCTTCATCACGTCCATCATTCCTGGATCACGGTTTTGACTTCTTGGTTGCTTACCACCCCAAGACCTCATGTCATTTCTTCTTCCTCGTGACCGAGGTGCACTTGCATTGTTGTCTGCTCTCAGCTTTTGACAGTTGGGTCTGGTATGTCCTTGCAATCCGCAATAGTGACAAACATAATCCGTTCTAGGACCCTGTTGTGATCTTGGAACTGATCTCCCTCTAGCTCCATATCTGGATTCTAATTGATTACGGGACTTATTTAACACCCGTTGATCAGCCGCATTCTTCTTCTTCTCAGCCTTAATTTTCTCAGGACTGGACCTATCCATAGTCGTCTCCTTAGCCTTCACAAACTTCACTTCTTTGGTGACCTTGGTTGACGAGCTACTTCCTCCGGTGTATCCTAACCCGGACTTGTCTGAAGAAGGTTTTTGTGATGAAATAACATCTTCTAGCTTCTTGGAGGAGACCCTTTCTATCTTGGCTTGTGCTTGTACCACCTCTTGCTCAAGAAATCTTACTTTGGTATAAGCTTCCGATAGCTCACCATTTAGTGTCTCAATTTCACATTTTGCCTTCTTGTATCTGACCAGCAGGCTTTTGTAATCTTCCTCAGCTCTCTTCATCTTCTTTACAGCCGTCTTTGCTACCTTTGTATATTCACCTGATTTTTCAAGAAGTAAGGCGTAATTCTTCTGAAGACTAGATGTATCTTCTTCTTCTTCAACCTCTGATTCTTCAACAATCCCAATAGACTCCAAATCAGAATATTCGCCAAGTTCCTTCACAAGTGAACCCAAATCATCCGAGGATTCCACATGTGCAATGGTCATGAATGCGGAGTAGTTTCCTTCTCCGTCACAGCTCTCTTCAGAATCAGAATTTGAAGAGTCTGTATCACTCAGCGTTGTGGCATACGCCTTGCCTTTCCCTCTCAAGAAATTGGGACACTCCTTCTTGAGATGTCCATGACCATTGCATTCAAAACACACAATGTCCGAAGGAGATTGAACATCCTTCCCTTCTTTCCTCGTAAACTCTTTCCTATCACCTCTTGAAGATGAATATTTCCCTCTGTTGAATGGTTTCCCACTGTTCTTCATCTTCAGAAATTTGTGGAAGTTTTTCGCAAGATATGCTACTTCCTTCTCCACTCCATCTTCTTCGGAAGGATCATCCATTCTTTCGATGATGGTTTTGAGAGCAAGTGATTTACTCGTCTTGTGGGAAGGCAATCCAAGCTCATACGTTTGAAGTGACCCTATGAGCTCTTGGATTTTAATTTCATCCAAATCCTTGCTTTCCTCTATGGCTGTGACTTTTGCTCAAAAGCTCTCCGGTAAGGACCTCAAAATTTGTCTCACCACCTTAGTATCTTCAATCTTCTCACCAAGATTGAGCTTTGCAATCACAATTTCATTGAGCTTCCCATAAAACGAATCAAAGGACTCATCATCTCCCATCTTAAGCTCTTCGAATTGGGTGGTAAGCATTTGGAGCTTTGTGTCCTTAACCTTCTTTGTACCTTCGTATGTAGACTCCAAAATCTCCCAAGCTTCCTTGGCAACTGTCATGTGAGATATCCTATGGAATTCATCTGGAGACACACCACGGAAAATAGCATTTAAGGCTTTACTATTAGCATTAGCCGCCGCAAGAGCTGCCTTATCCCAGGTGGATTTTGCAGCCTCCAGCCTGGTCCAACTGACTTCAACCGCATCCCAAACGGTGTCATCAATAGAGCATAGAAATGCCCTCATTCTAACTTTCCAAAAGGCATAATTATTACCATCAAAAAATGGTGGAACATTGAGAAATTGAGACCTATCCATCTCAACAAGGGGTCAAGGATCACACTCAGGTATTAAAACCACAACAAGTGTACCCGCTCTGATACCAATTGAAAGTTCAAAAAGGGTATGAAACACCTTTGAACGTTTGGACCCCCAATTACAAAATTACCAATTCAAGTTTTATATCAAACAATTAATGTGCGTAACATGATAACAAGCTTATAACAGAATTGATAAACAATCTAAGCCAAATATAAACACATCCACAACAGAAAATAAATGGCAAAGATAAAGGAAGAGAGATGCAAACACAAGGACAACACGCGATGTGTTATCGAAGAGGAAACCGAAGTTCTCGGCGTAAAACCTCTCCGCCGCCCTCCAAGCGGTCAATAATCCACTAGAAACTGTAGTTGGGATATATGAACAGCAATAGACCCTCCAAGCCAAATCTACCCAGATACCTAAGCCCTTCAAGCTTCCTGCTCCAACGAGGTTGCGCCGAACCTTTTTCTTTTCTAGTTTCCCGGATTCCGCTACTAAACCATAGCATCAACCAATGTATATTGGTTCCTTCCAAACTGCTTCCCTTAGCACCAAATGAACCTTCTCATAGACGTGGGTGTGGTGAGATAAGGATTTGGTCAATGACCTCTCAAGGATGTGACAATTAAGAGGAAGAGAGTAGAGGAATTTGTAGAGACTCTAAGGTAAAGATTGTGGATGAATCAATTTTGTTTTTCTCTAGGGTTTCTCTAAAAAATTCTCTCTGGAAGCTCTCTCAATTTAGTGGGTATAAGGGTCTATATTTAGTGGTGTGTGTTTGGAATACGAAGAGTCAGTTTTTCCAAATAGGGCTGATTGGCGGCTTGGCCTCGCGACTAGTCTGAGTCACGAGTTCAAGCCGCGAGATAACGGCCTGGCCAGCCTGGGACTTTTGTCCTGTAGTGCGACAGCTGGCGCGACCCTTCAGCTCCCCTGTGTGCATCTCACGTGCCTGCAGTTGGCGGCTTGCCAGTCGCGAGTCCTAGCCGCGAATCTCTGCCTTCTTGCACATACTTGAGCTTTTCTTCACATCTTCTCACACACTACCCTTACAATAATCCCATCTAAATACAGGGTTACTAAGTGCTTAAATTACAAGCAAATTGGCACGGAATAAAGCCAACAAGATGGTTGATAAATTTCAACCTTACAAGTTGAGCTAACAAAAACTCACATGTTTGATAGCACTATGCTTGTGAGAAGTTATGCACCATCCCTTTCATAGTTTGGGAGTTCCACGGGGCTCTAAAGTCAATTGCAATGATGCACATATTCATGTTAATTTGGAGAGAATGGGGTAAGAGATAATTAATAAAAGGCAAAGTGAAGGGCTTATCACTTATCAATCAGAATCTAATAAAACGAAATTACAAATTTTCCCCTACTATTATTTAGTTCTTAAACTTTTAAGTTTTTTCTTTTTCTTTTTTTGATAGTTCGATAGTTGGGAGAGGGAGGGTTTGAACTATGAATATCTCTGCTAAAAATACCAAAGAAAAAAATGTCAATTGAATAAGGCTCTCGTCTTTTAAATGTTATTTTTAACTTCTTTAAAGTATGAGTTAAGAAACAATTAACAGGTTTTCGTTCAAATACTACTTAAACTATTTATCAGGTATATATAAAACTATGTGTCGATAAATAATTTAAATATTATCTTGAAATGTGGGGTGTAGTATGTGAGTGCATTAATTAGTGTGTGTGTGTTTCAATCAGATATGGTAGGACTAATATGTTTGTAAATATGATACAAACATACAAGTGCGTTTCTTAAAAATAATGCTAATTGGGGAAAAAAACTAACAATAATAAAACAATGCTTCTCTTGTGGCGGATTTGATAAGAGATCTGATTTTAGGACAATGTGAAATTAAGTTTCTACAGAGAGATGAGAGAGATGGCAGAGAGAGAATGTGATTAAGGATAGAGAAAGGTTGAATAATAAATTTTTTTTTTTAAAGAGAGAAAATAACAAATGCATGATGCTACAATGCTGCTTTAAATTTGATGATATTAATGTAGCATATTGTAAAAACTTAAACAGTGTTCTAGTACCAGATGTGGAGGTCATTTCGCAAAAGAGTGTTCTTCTTTATTTGATCCCCAAGGATTAGACTAAAGAGAATCGTTAGGGTGTCATCCAAAGTATCTGTACGTTTTTAGACCCCTTAATATAAGTTGATTAACCTAGTTATTTAGCCAAGTAATTACTTAGATAAATTATTTAGTTCTAGGTTAACACAATAAAATCATATCATGTAAATAATACGAAAATATAAAGAACACAATTGAATGTTCAATTAGTGTATAAAACACTATGAACGTTTAGACCCTCAATTTACAAAATACCAATTCAAGCTTAATATCAAACAATGTATGTGCGAAAAATGAAAATAAACTTATACCAGAATTGATAAACAATCTAAACCAAATAAAATCACATCCACAGTAGAAATTAAATAGCAAAGATTAAGGAAAGAGAGATGCAAACACAAGGACAACACAATGATGTGTTATCGAAGAGGAAACCGAAGCCCTTGGCGTAAAACCTCTCCGCCGCCCTCCAAGCGGTCAATAATCCACATGAACAGCAATAGACCCTCCAAGTCTAATCTACCCAGTGTACCTAAGCCTTCCAAGCTTCTTGCTCCAACGAGATTACGCCGAACTTTTGTCTTTTCTAGCTTCCTGGATTCCGCTATAGCCCATATCATCAACCAATAACCATTGGTCCCTTCCTAATTGCTTCCCAAGCACCAAATAGCCTTCTCACAGATATGGGTATGGTGAGAAAAGGATTTGGGTAAGAACCTCTCAAGAATGTAACAATGGAGAGGGTGAGAGTAGAGAAATTTGAAGAGTCTCTATGTAAAGATTGTGGATGTATCAATCTTGTTTTTCTTTAGGGTTTCTCTTTCAAAATTCTCTCTGGAAGCTCTCTACATTTCGTGGGTATAAGGGTCTATATATAGTGGTGGGTGTTTGGAATGTGAAGAGTCATTTTTCCAAAACAGAGCTGGCTAGCGACTTGACTGAGCCGCGAGTTCAAGCCACGAGATAACTGAATGGCCAGTCTGGACTTTTTGTCCTGTAGTGCTCTAGTTGGTATTACGTTTCAGCTTCTCCGCATGCTTGGCACGTGAGCATCTTCTGGCGGCTTGCAAGCCGCGAGCTACCCGTGAGATCCAACCGCGAGTCCCTGCTTCACTGCACACTCTTGAGCATTTCTTCACACACTCTCACACACTACCCTTACATGAATCTCACTTAAATACAGGGTTATTAAATGCTAAAATACAAGAAAATTTGGCATGGAGTAAAGCCAACAGAATGGTTGATTAAATTCAACCTTATAACAACGATATGATAACCCAAGAAAACCTAACCAGTAAAAAACTTGGGAAGGATTTAACCTAGCTATACTCAAGGTAAAACAGATCAATTATGAAAGAATTGAACCTTTTACAATAGAACTTAGACCACTAATATCCTATTACTACCTTGAGTAGAAGACTTACTAATACAACCACATGACAGCTCTGAGTCCGTGGACTACTTCTTTCTTTGATCCACAGCAACCACAAGTTCTCCTACTTGTGACTTTGAGACTTCACTCAAAGGTTTCAGATCTTCTTTAAAGTTCTTTGTGCAGCAACTGAAGAGATCATCAAGTTCTTGACGAGAATCTTGATATTGACAACTCTATGTGTGTGTATGAAGGTAAACACCTCTAGATCCCACAGAAGATTTAACACACACCTCTCCAAAGACTTCTTAAATGTAGTTAGGGTTTTTCCTTTTATACTTGAAGTAAAACACAAAACCCTACACGTCATATGGGCTTAGGCTGAACTGGAAATTCTGCAGAAAATTAAATCTGCACGAGTTTCGATCGATCAAATCTAATTTTCGATCGATCGAGCCTTGCAGATTTTGTCCAATACTTTCTGCAATCACTCGATTCCAATTTTACAATTAAACACACTTTGAGCAAGCCTAAACCTAGACTCTATGTTTTGATCATGGTTTGCGAACATATTACAAATTGAAGTTCTAATACATTAGTTCCTAAAGTCTTAGAACCTAACAAACTCCCCCTTTGGCAATCCATGACAAAACACATTACAAAAATAAAATGCTCAAAGTAAAAACAGCTCATTCAATTTAAAAAGCCCTAATTACAATTCAACCTAAACCACTATCTATCAGTTGCAAAAGTAAACAGCAGCCACGACTGAATTAACCTGTAAATTCCTAAAACACTCTACAAACACATAAACGCATGTGTGAAAAATACAAGTAAAACAAAATAAACTTCTTGATTTCACAAAACATAAAATAAAAGACATATACCATGAATAACCTCATAATATAAATCAATAATCAATTTACCATATGTGAAACAAGAAACAATAAAAACATAAAAACACAAAAACATAATGTCTCCCCCTAACCCATATATCAAGCCAAAATGAAATCATAAGCCAAAATAATAATAAAAATACATCAAAAAAAACCTAGATACAATCTACAAAAAAAAAAAAAAAAAAAAAAAAAAAAAAACTCCCCCGATCTCCATGTGCATGTACTCCCCTTATCTCCATGTGTATGTACTCCCCCTTTTTGTGAGGAATTGCCAAAGGGCAATCATGACTCATCTAAGGGTGGAGCTTGTGGAGTAGAACCTCTAGCATCTGCCAAATCTGCTCATAAAGCGTAAAGCTCATTGAGCACATCCAACAGAAGTTGTCCATGCGCCGCCTGAACGGTTATAACAGTATCCAACATACTACGCAAGGAAGAGTCGTTCAATGTAGATGGTGGAGGATCCACAGCAGCTATAGGGTCTACATACGCCTTAGTAGAAGGGTCACCAGAAGGAGGAGGCTGAGATGCATCACCTGTAGAAGACTCTACTCTAGGGCACTTAGAGCTAGCTTTCAACTGAGCTGCTTTTTGCCTAAGGAAGGTGGCACCTATAGGAGCTATGATATGTACCAGCTCGGATGCAGGAAAGTCCTCTAATCCTAAGTCCAAAAGAATCTTATGAATAAAGACCGAAAAGAACAAGCCATGGGATTTGGCACTACTCCTATGAACCTTAACAAGTGAGCGAATAAAAAGAGTGGGAAAACTCATAGGAGCATTAGTGACAAGAGCGTACAAGAACGCACATCTCTCAATGGGGATAGTATGAAAATGAGAGATAGGCCAGATACAATGACAAGAAATCCTGAAAAAATAATAATAATGATAATAATTGAGCTCAGTAAGCTCAGCAGAGGTAACCCTAGGATCAGTACCCCAACTAATGGAAGTAGCAGTGATGAGGGACATGATGTCATCAAGAGAAGGAGACTCTATGTAAGGGTACACAGGCTGCTATACCAAAGGTACACCAAGAGCAGAGGCCACTACATCAGGAGTAATGACATACTCTTCACCCCTTATCCAACTCTTCACAAATTGAATGTTGGAATCATCGAAGTGGACAGAGAGGTTTGAGTAGAACTCTCTAATCAATGCAGCTAGAGGAGGATGCTCTCCCTCTAAGAGTGGTAACCAACCCCTACACTTAAATTTCCTACAAATTTCTGGATCTACCTCATCTAGGATAACCCTACACTCAGCCCAAATAGGTCTAAACACAATTAGCTTCTCATAAGCTTCTTGGTTTTTCTTAAACTGAAACCTATCACTCTGAAAGGCAGAAGAGGATTGGGTAGAGGTTTTCTTAGCTCTAGTCTTCCTAACCATGATGCTAAGAGATTAGAGGAAAGGAAAACAAAAAACAAAATAGAAAACCAAGAGCAAACTACATTAGAGAGGGTTAGAGCACAAAAATAGCAACAAATAACAATCTATATGATGCATGTTATGAATGCACATATGATGCATGCTCTAATGCATTAAGATTTGTTCAATATCACTTTCTAAACCAACAATTGACTTGAACATAGAGTTTTAATCCAAAAATCCCAAATTTTGAAAAACCCAATTTCAAAAATTAAACCAAATTGATCAATTAACCATTATACTAGTTATAAAACATCATATAATGAATTAATCCATCAATGACAAAAGTCAATTTCATCAATTATAGTCCAATTGAACAAAAACCCCAATTTCTCAAAGTTCCAAGCCCTAGAATTTTCAATTCTCCTCAAATCACAAAATTCATCAAATTAATGCATGGGAATCACTTGTATATGAACTAAGAACAAATACCCAGTGATCAAATATGTTTAAAAACAACCTAAAAATAAAAAATCCCAAATTTCCTATGTTCGAAAATTTTAAAGAAAAATGCATGAAACATGTAATTAAATTGAAAAAGAAAGGGTATAAAGGTCTTACCAATGCTTGAGAACAAAAAACTTGGAGAAATTTGTGGAAGAAAACAACAAAAATCCCTTAGATTGGATCAGTCGAAGTGAGAAAGAGAGAAAAAGTCTGAAAAGCTTTTGAAATAGTGAAGAACGCGTGAGGGAGAAGCTTTATAAAAGACTTAACTTTCAAATTTCAATCGGTCGAAATTAGGGTTCGATCAATCGAAAAATAGATTCGATTGATCAAGCACCAATTGAGCCAGCAAATTCAAACCAAATTTTTTAATGCATTTTTGATCGATCGAAAAATACATTCGATCAATCGAAAATCTGGAAAATTGAAATTTTTGAAAAACAAAAGAAGTTTTATGTAGAAACCACTCAAACCAATTTATTTCATGAATGAAATGCATGATTATAAGTTTAAAAGTTTTTCAAAAACATTTGAATTCAACCCAGATCTTTCAAAAACAATATTTTTACACTTTTTGTCCCCAAAACACAATCAATAAACATATTTTGTATCAAAATCAAGGAACATATAATCTTGGATGACCAAACCAACTTCACACAAAATTTCATGTACTAAGTTTAGTACATAATAACTTGTGTAGTGTATGCAACTAGTAACAGCATGAGATACATGTGAGGTGATATGTAGATAGTAATCAATCACAATTTCTACATTATTCATCACATAAGTTTGAAAGTGACTATCACCTACAGAGTTACATCATATAACTCTCACATCTCCTAGAAAACAAGCTTGCAATCATGTAATTTTTTTTTTTTAGCCTCATAATGTACACACCATTTTTATTTCATTGTGAAATTGTTATTTTAGCCAGATAACATACACAACAATTTTAATTCTTTGTGTAATCTTTATTATATCCAAATAATGTACATGCCAATTTAATTATTATTCCAAGGCTACACCTTGTTTTCTTTATGTGCATGTGCTACACTTTTTCAAGCACAAAATCTTACGATATGCACTAATAGTCAAAAGCATGTTACTTCAAAATTAAGATCATGTGATTAAAAACTATAAACAACTCTCACACAATATGCACTACATAGCTAAAACTAGCAAAGTGCAAAAAAAAAAAAAAACCTCATCCAAGCTAAACAAGGTACACAAGCATGTTATGAAACAAAATATGGCCAACCTTAACTATAAATCCAAGATATATAATACAAAACATACCCCTCCTTTCTCCATTTTTTTTTTTTTAAAGAATAACAAAAACAACCTAATATGAAATGCATGAATGTTATGCAATGCAAATCCTAAAAACAAAAGAAACAAAACATCAAATGAATAATGGTCACAAAGAGTATTAAGATGAAGTACAAGAACTATGTCAGAAAGACTCAATTAGATTGAGCCTTTTGCATCCAAAACTTCTTAGATGCAACTCTGGCTTTGGAGTTATTATTCATATTAGAATGATGTGCAACTCTAGGATTGGTATGAAGGTTTAAAGCTTTTACCAATTCACCAATAAATACCATAGGATCTTGCGCTTGAGGCACAGGTACTCTTGGCATTTGCTCACTTTGCAGCTTGCAACTTGAAATAGTTTGGGCAAGTATGCCAAGCCTTTCCAAAAAAATGACAAACCCACAAAGGTCTATCATGCTTCTTATCCTTAGGGAGGTTAGGATTCTTAGGCTTAGACTCTTTAAGATCAACCCTAATCTTCCTAGAAGATGGTGCAACTTCTACCGGTTTGACAGTCTCACTCTTGGGGGGCTCAGAAGAAGAAACAAAGTTTGTGGAATGAGTTTCTGACACCGAGATGCTATCGACAAAACCTAGACCTATTTTTTCTAAGGGAGATTTCTGAACACTCAACTTGTGATCAAGTTTATCAAGCAACATCATATTTTCAGTCTTCACCTTATCAATCAAATTATTAGCATCAAGCAATTTCAGCAACAAATTTTTCTTTTCAAGTTCAAGGGAGGCAATCTTCTTTAAACCTAAGTCTACACTCATTGCATCCTTTGCAGCAACCTTGCATAGCTTATTAAAAACTTATTGCAAGTCAGCATACTCAGAGAGTTCCCCATCAAAAGGATTCTCTTCAACCACAACACTTTCATCAACTACAGTAGTAGCTGTGAAAGCAATGAAGTTTCCATCTTCATCACTACTAGACTCGTGACCATAAACTTCATCATCACTAAGGGTTATAGCCATAGCTTTACCCTTTGACCTTAAAAATATAGGACATTCAGATTTCACATGATCATACCTATGACAACCAAAACATTGTTGACCTAGAGAATTACTAGAGGTTTGACCAACTTTCTCTTTTGATTTATCAGTATTGTTAACTTTAGTTGGTTCATTCCTCTTAAAATTCCTAGGTTCAACATTGTTTTTATCTCTTACCCTTCTGTTGTTGTTCCTAAGAAAGTTTCTAAAATTCTTGGCAAGATATGCAATCTCTGTAGAAGAGAGTTCATCATCAAATCCATTTACATCAACATCATCAACTGACTTAAGAGCCATTGATTTGGATTTTTTTGTTTTGGGTAGTTCTAGCTCATAGGACTAGAGAGATCCTATAGTCTCATCAATAGGGATGGAGTCCACATCCTTACTTTCTGTAATGGCAGTCACTTTCGGTCTAAAGTCCTCAGTTAAGGATCTAAGAATCTTCCTAACAATCTTAGGTTGATCATAAATTTCACCCAAATTATAAGCAGAATTAACAATATCATTAAGTTTAGCATAGAATTCATCAAAGCACTCATCATCAGACATTCTAATGCTTTCAAATCTAGTAGTTAACTGCTGCAACTTATTAATCTTAACTGTCTTTGTGCTTTCATGCACAGTTTGGAGAATATTCCATGTAGTATGAGCAACCTCAACATTTGAGATTTTCTTGAATTCCTCCATAGAAACAGCATTAAAAATAGCATTCATGGCTTCGCTATTAAAAGCGGCTGCCTCTTTTTGAGAAGTTGACCACTCGCTAACAGGAGTAGTCGGTTTCTCCCATTCGTATTCAACGGAGTTCCATACTCTCTCATCAATAGATTTCAGGAATGCTGTCATCCTTACTTTCCAGTAGGCATAGTTGTTCTCATCAAAGTCAGGTGGGATCACAAGAGAGTGACCGTGTTCCATGACAACAGGGGTCAATGATCAACTCTTAGATCAAAAGATCTAAACACAAGAGTTAACCTGCTCTGATACCACTTATACGTTTTTAGACCCCTTAACACAAGTTGATTAACCTAATTATTTAGCCAAGTGATTGCTTAGATAAATTATTCAGTTTAAGGTTAACACAATAAAATCATATCATGTAAATAATGTGAAAATATAAATAACACAACGATATGATAACCCAGGAAAACCTAACCGGTAAAAAACCTGGGGAGGATTTAACATAGCTATTCTCAAGGTAAAACAGATCCACTATGAAAGAATTGAAGTTTTTAAAGTAGAACTTAGACCACTAAAATCCTATTGTTACCTCGAGTAGAAAATTTATTACCACGACCACGTGACAGCTCCTAGTCCACAGACTACTTCTTTCTTTGATCCACAGCAACCACAAGTTCTCCTACTTGTGACTTTAAGACTCCAATCAAAGGTTTCAGATCTTCTTTAAAGTTCTTTGTGCAGCAACTGAAGAGATCATCAAGTTCTTGACGTGAATCTTGATATTGACAACTTTATGTGTGTGTATGAAGGTAAACACCTCTAGATCTTACAGAAGATTCAACACATACCTCTCCAAAGACTTCTAAAACGTAGCTAGGGTTTTTCCTTTTATACTTGAAGTAAAACACAAAACCCTACATGTCATATGGGTTTGGGCTGAATTGGAAATTCTGCAGAAAATTAAATCTGCATGAGTTTCGATCGATCGAATCTAATTTTCGATTGATCGAGCCTTGCAAATTTTGTCCAATACTTTCTGCAATTACTCGATTCCAATTTTACAATTAAACACACTTTGAGCAAGCCTAAACCTAGACTCTATGTTTTGATCATGGTTTGCCAACATATTACAAATTGAAGTTCTAATACATTAGTTCCTAAAGTCTTAGAACCTAACAGTATCCCTAACAATTTTATTTTAATCCAAACTTTAGGGTGAAGAGTCTTGAAACTCATGATGGCATAGAATGTTCTTCTTTATTAGAATAACAAGCATTTGAATTATCCTCTTCATTGTTGTAACTATCGAATATTGAAAAACAAAATCATACTTTAGTGGGGTCAAAATGTAGCAATCAAGAAAACTTGTGGTTAGGCCAAACAAAAAGTGGAATTTTTATATTCACCATTGCAAAATCTATAAATCGAACGGAATCCTAACAATTTTCATTTAATTCAAACTTTAAGAGAGTCATATATAACAAAAGTTTGTAGACTGTTTAAATTGCAATAAAACCAAACTACAAGAAACCAATTATAATTTTTCCAATAAGTTATTGTAAAAGAAACATTTTGCTAATTGTATTTTTACATAATAAAAAAATTAGATCAATTACATGTGATTATGCTCTCATAAATTATAAATATTGTACGGGGCGCAACTCCCCCTCAGGCCCATTGTTCATAAAATCCATCACGCTAGTGCCACGTGTACAAGGCTTTGAGCTTGTTGGGCCTTGGGCCTTAGGGCATTGTATGTGGTTGTGTGTTCTACTGGGCCTACAAACTTGGCCCAGGCAAGCCTTGACGCCCATCCAAAGCCCAAAACCCGTAATGAAGCCGTTATGACATGAGCGGCAAAGGTGAGACCCTGCCGGCCAACTCTGACCTGGTCGGAGAAAGTAGTTTCCCGAGGAGGTGAGTCCCTAGATGCTCAGTATTGCCTTGGGAAGTATAGCTGCCGGACAGATTCTCTAACGTGGGAACCAGTTCCAATGCCATTCTTACCACCCTCAACTCCCAACTAAACACCCACTTAAGGATAATAACATTGGACCTCCTTTCTCACTCACCACAAGAGTAATCATAACCCCTCCACTGATTTTGGGCGAGAAGTTAAGGGAGAAAAAAGGTTGTTGAATGGCTCCAGAGGAAACTAAGAATAGAGGGAGCAAGAGAACAAAGAAGAGTGGTAGTAATGAGAGTAGCAGAATTCATAAGGAGAGGTTGCTTTGTTGGGTCTCTGTTTTATGAACTACCTAAAGTAAGAAATCCAAAACCCACACTACAAATAGATTGTGAGCCCAAGTGAGGGCTAGCCCACCAACCTCATTTTTGGTGCGCACAAATATGATTATATATTTATTTATTCAGCTGTAAGTAACACATGTTTCTACACAAAATGATTCCAATTTCAATGCAATAAATGACTCACTCTTCAAATTGTAACTCAGGTTTCCACACAAAATTATTCCAATTTCAATGCAATAAATGACTCGCTCCTCAAGTGGTAAGTAACTCAGGTTTTTGCACAAATTAATTCAAATTTCAATGCAATAAATTACTCGCTCCTCAAATGGTAAGTAACACAAGTTTCTGCAAAAAATGATTCCAAATGGTAAGTAACATAGGTTTCTACACAAAATGATTCCAATTTCAATGCAATAAAGCTGGGACACTATGAAATTTTATTACAAATTCATGACATTTTAAAATTAGCCTACCACCTCACACATGATCCATTGTAATGCACAATTAACTTAATTATTTTCAATAACCTATGTATGAGGTAGTATTCTAATTTGAAAATATTGTGGAATTATTATGATTTATTTTTTTGTGTTCCTCGAAAGACTTGCTCCCCAAATGGTAAGTAACATAGATTTCTAGACAAAATGGTTCCAATTTCAATGCAAAAAAGCTAGGGACACAATGATAGCTTATTACAAATTCACAAAAATTTTAAATTAGCCTACCGCCTTACACATGGTCCATCACAATGTGAAATTTATTTATTTATTTTCAATAATCTATGTGTGAGGAAGTATTCTAATTTGAAAATGTTGTGAAATTTTTATGATTTTTTGTTGTGTTTCTCGAAAGACTCAACTCCTGAAATGGTAAGTTTCATCCCAATCTTTCCCTCCTATTTCCTAAAATTTTTATGTTTTTCTGTTGTGTTCCTCGAAAGACTCAACTCCTCAAATGGTAAGTTTCATCCTAATCTTTCCCTCCTATTCCCTATAAAAACCACCTGTCACCAACTCAATGGACCAAACCAGCATACACACACATTCAAAGAGAGAGAAATGGTAAGTTTCATCCCAATCTTTCCCTCCTATTTCCTAAAATTTTTATGTTTTTCTGTTGTGTTCCTTGAAAGACTCAACTCCTCAAATGGTAAGTTTCATCCTAATCTTTCCCTCCTATTCCCTATAAAAACCACCTGTCACCAACTCAATGGACCAAACCAGCATACACATACATTCAAAGAGAGAGATATGGCAATGCACTTCAATACCAACATCTTCCTTTTGGCTTTCTTTGCCATTACTGGGATTCTCTTTCCCAGTGACAACAACATGGTTGTTGGCCAAGGTTGTAAAGCTGATGTGGTGAATTTGGTAAACAACTGTGGTATGTTCGTTTTAAGGAATGCGCCAAGGGTAGATCCATCTCCACAATGCTGCGCTGCTGTCCAAAAAGCAAACATTCCTTGTGCATGCAGCCAAGTGACCAGTGAGACTGTGAAGGCACTTGACATGGACAAAGTGGTCTTTGTAGCAAAGTTCTGTGGCAGGCCATTGCCCCCTGGGTCTAAGTGTGGAGGTAAGAAACTCTTTATATATGAAGCCTTTTATGATAATGAGTTGGTAGATTAGCATAAGTTATTTATATATAATCATACTTACTGTACAACTTTTAAAAAATAAACAAATAAGTTTCCTACTAGTGTTAATCCAAACACACATAGTTCAACTTATTTTAGACTTAAATAAAAACGAAATTATTCCATTTTGTTTTTATAGTTTTGATTTGTAATGTTTCACTGGAGGTCTCTGTGATCTATGGCTTAAGTTGCTTTCACATTTCTGAAAAATAAGATAAAATTTGTTTTGCTTACGGTCGTTTATTATAAATCCCAATTTGGATTTATACATGTTTTGCTTATCTCTGATTACATCTATTACAGCGTACAATGTCCCACCAGCAGCATATCTTGGATGAAGAGACCGCTTGGATATCATTTGCTTCAATGTTGTAATGTTACGGATGAAAAGATGGCATAAATTTGGATATCATTTGCTTCAATGTTGTATCATTAAAATTTTCTACCGTGACTAATGAGAATAGTTGAAAAAGTAATAAATCTACATTCTCATATGAATTCTTTAAGTTTACTGGCATTGATATATCAAATTTCTCTACAAGGGGATAACCCACTCTCTTGGGAGAGAAATTTAATATATTACCGTGTAAGGCCACTCTCTTTTGAGAGATTTGATATATCACCATGACATAGAATAAAAAGGCCAAAATGCAAAACTTATCATTTAATTTTCACTTGTTGGACGTTACGGTTGTACATCCCTTTAACTCCATGATAATTGTTCTTTATAAGCAAGTCAAAACACCAATTATAGCAGGGACGGAACTACTCAAGGGTAGAGGGGGGCCATGCCCCCCCCCCCCCCCCCCCCCCACTTTTGAAAAAAATATACTAGTATGTATATTAACAAAAAGAATTTTAATTCTAGCTCTTAAATTTATATACTTGGCCCCCCTTCCTCAAAAAATTTATAAACTGACCCAAGAAATCCAACAAATAGATGACAAGAAAAATCTATAAAAAAAATGCACATATATAGATACTAAGAAAATCTTTGGACAAATCATAAATCTGGTCTAAGCAAAAACAATAACAACAAATCAATTATAAATCCTAGAAAAAAAAATCACAAAAACTCAATAGCCTTTGCCCAATTTCTCCCTCTCACTTGAGAGCTCTATGCCCCTCTCAAATGACTCCACCCTTATGGCTATAGACTCCTATGCCACATATTGATCACTTCATCCACACATTAGTTAGACCCTGAAAATATTAAGACGTGCCAATTGACTTCCAAAACTCTTGATTATAAAATCCTATTATTAAAATTTATTTTCAAAAGAAAAAAATACAAAGAATAATTAATAAATTAATGCTAATAATGCAACTTTGTCAACCTCTAATATTGATATTTTAATTTTTTTTAAATCTTTGAACAAAGAACTTCGGCTCCCCCTAAGTTTGAATCATGGTTCCGTCTCTACCAATTAGTTATTGGTGTAGATGGTGTTTGAACTTTGAACCCGATATCTTAAATAAAATAAAATAATATAATCTACTATTGTGTTTTAGTATTTGTTAGGATTTTTGTTGAGAGGAGAAGAGCAAAAGTATGACCCACATTTCTTTTTTATTTTGTTTATGGTGGAGACTGAGTTTTGAGAGACTCATACCCCAAGTTGTGTAACTTGTGTTTGTTAGTACTATGTTTGTGAGAAGTTATGCACCATCCCTTTCATAGTTTGGGAGTTCCATAGGGCTCTAAAGTCACAGTACTAGAGCAATGATACTTATATTCATGTTTGGAGAGCATGGCGTAAGAAATAATAAAAGGTGAGGTGAAGGGATTATCACTTATAAGAATCTAATAAAAAGAAATTAAGATTTTTCCACTATTATAATTTAGTTTGTAAACTTTTAAGTTTTTATTCTTTTTTTTTTTTTTTTTATAATTTGGTAGTTGTGTGAGGGGGTTTGAATTTCAAACCATGAATATCTCTATTAGAAATGCTAAAAAGTGCCAATTCAGCTATATGGCTTTTGATTTTTAAATATTATTTTTAACTTTTTTTTTTTAATACAAGATAGAATTTCTACTCTAACCTAATCTAAGTGTATATATGTGCGAAACTCCCTCCTGGAGACTTGAACTCCGGCCCTTACCCCCCATACCCCACAAACACTTATATTTATGGAGTGACCACCGCACCAAGGGTGTGTGGTGGTAACTTCTTTAAAGTATGAGTTAAGAAACAATATATCAACAGTTTTTCATTCGAATACTACTTAACGAATTTATCATAAAAGTCACTTAGGTATATATAAAGCAACGTGTCAATAAATAATTTAAATATTATCTTGATATGTGCGGTGTAATATGTGAGTGCATTAATTAGTGTGTGTGTGTTTTATTTATTTATTTATTTCTAAAGATATGGTAGAATGGATGTGTTTGTAAATATGATACAAACATACAAGTGCTTTTCTTAAAAATAATGCTAATTGAAGGGAAAAAAAAAACCAATGCTTCTCTTATGGCGGATTTGTTAAGAGATCTGATTTTAGGACAATGTGAAAGTTTCTAAGGAGAGATGAGAGAGAAGACAGAGAGAGAATTTAGGACAGAGAAAGCTTGAATAATTTTTTTTTTAAAGAGAGAAAATAACAAATGCATGATGCTACAATATTGCTTTAAATTTGATGATATTGTAGCATGTTGTAAAAATTTAAACAGTGTTAGAGTACCAGATGTGGAGGTGATTTTGCAATATTTTGGTGAACGGTATTTTGTTTTTTGCATTTCAAAGGGTACGTTTAGATGACCAGATAGGAATGTTTCAATTACTTTAGGCTAAATACAAGTATGATTGTGAAAATAAAAGTCAAGGATAATTACAAAATCTCTCTGTGATGCACTATCACAATTATTAGATTTGATCCCCAAGGTTTGGATTAAAGAGAATTGTTAGGGTGCCATCCAAAGTATCCCTATAATAGTTCTATTTTAGTCCAAACTTTAGGGTGAAGGGTCTTGTAGCTCATGATAGCATAGAATCTTCTTCTTTATTAGAATAACAAGCATTTGAATTCTCCTCTTCATTGTTGCAACTATTAAATATTGAAGAAAAAAAAATCATACTTTAGCAGGTCAAAATGTAGCAATCGTGAAAACTTGTGAGACTAAATTGTGATTGGGCCATACCAAAAGGGAAATTTTTATATTCACCATTGCAAAATCTATAAATTGAACGGAATCCTAACATTTTTCATTTTAGTTCAGACTTTAAGAAAGTCATATATAACAATTGAAAGTTTGTGGACTGTTTCAATTGAATAAAACCAAACTACAAGAAAATAATTATAATTTGAGTAATGCTACAGCCACAAACTATTTTACAATATTTTTACAAAATGTTGATGTGGTCTATTTCTTATTGATTTTCATTTAGGCTCACTATTAATATCACATTTTCATTTACCAATAATCACTCACTACATAAGCACTTTGTGAAATAGTTTATATCTCTAGCATTATTCTTATAATTTTTCTAAAAAGTTATAGTAAGTGTGAGTTTGGGAAGCGCATTTTGCGTGTTTCTCAATGTGGCTACGTTTTTTGTGTGGGTCTAGTGCACTGTTCACAAGACTCACAAGTACGGATTTCAGCAAATTTTTCTTTAAAACTAGGTCTCACGGCACTATTCACACATTTAAAAATTATTTTGCTATAGTATTTTCAGCTTTCAGTTTTCAATTTTCAGTAATAAACAGTATTCAAACAGACCCTAAAAGAAACATTTTGCTAATTGTATTTTTACATAATAAAAATATTAGATCAATTACATGTGATTATGCTCTCATAAATTATAAATGCGGTTATTTATTTATTTATTTATTCAATTGTTACAACAAGTAAAAGATGCATAATTTGAATAATAGTTCTCCTTATGAAAAAAAAAATTCCGTATTTCCTTTAATTTCAGGCTAAAAAATAAAAAAGAAAACAAACAAGTTTAACGTAGCCATTACCACTAACTTTTTTACATCATTAATTAGCACATGTTTTGAACGTTATGTTCAGACCTCATGCATTGCATGCCAGTCGCTCCAAATTTCAAACTTCCAAAAAGTTACCGAACAAGTGAGCTCTTTGTTTGTCTTTTAGCAGGAAGATATAAGTTGGTTCACATTAATCAATTCATTTGTTCCAAAACCGTAAGTAACGCAGGTTTCCGCACATAATGATTTCAATTTCAAGGTAATAATGCTAGGGATGCTATGAATATATATATATATATATATATATATATAATACAACATTTTTAATTAGCCTACCACCTTACACATGATCAATCACAATGTGCAATTAATTAATTTATTTTCGTGAGTTTCAGTTAGCTCAACTGATAAAGTTTCTTATTATCGAAAAAAATATCTGAGGTTTTATTCCACCTACATCAAAAACCAATTAATTTCTTAGTCAGATGATAAAAGGCAATTTAAGAAGCAGATGTTATAGGTTGAAACTCTACCTTAAAAAATTATTTATTTCAATAACCTTGTGTGAAGTAGTATACTAATTTGGAAATGTTGTGAAATTATTATGATTTTTCATTGTGTTCCTCAAAAGACTCACTCCTCAAATGGTAAGTAAAACAAGTTTCTACACAAAATGATTCCAATTTCAATGCAATAAATGACTCGCTATTCAAATGGTAAGTAACTCAAGTTTCTACGCAAAGGGTTCATTTGGTTGGAGTGGTGGAAAAGTGGAAAGATAGAAAATAGTAGGAGGATGGAAAAGTGGGAGGATAAAAAAGATTTTAATTTCTCTCTTTTTTATTTGGTTGGGAGTGGAAAAGTGGAGGGTTGAAAAAAATAAGTTTGAATAAATTTACTCATATACCTTTGTTAAAGACTGATGCCCAATTAAAACAAGTGACAAATAACCACACACACACACACAAAAATCAGCCAAATTTATTAAAAAAATAAACATCATGTCCCCAAAAAAATCATGTCTAGTTTTTTTTTTTTTTAATTTATTTAATAAAAAAACAACTATCGCGCCTAGGCCCTAGAAAATCAAAAAAAATAAAAAATAAAAAAGAGGCATGCCGAAGCCTTATAAAATCAAAAGAAAAGAAAGCAACAATGTTACCGCCCAAAAAAAAGGCAACTAGACAAAGCCCATGTGCACATGCACATGGGCTTTTTTTGCAATCAAGAAAAAATGCAACCCCACTCAATTTTCTCCCCATTTTGAGAAGAAAACATTTTGGTGGGCTCAAGGACAAAACACTTGGGTCCACCATTTATTTTTCTTCCTTCACATTTTCTCTTCAAAGTTTTCCATCCACCCTATTTTACCTCCAAACAAACACACCAAAATGATTCAAATTTCAATGCAATAAATTACTCGCTCCTCAAATGGTAAGTAACTCAGGTTTCTGCACAAAATGATTCCAATTTCAATGCAATAAATTACTCACTCCTCAAATGGTAAGTAACACAGGTTTCTGGACAAAATGATTCCAAATGGTAAGTAACATAGGTTTCTGCACAAAATTATTCCAATTTCAAAGCAATAAAGCTAGGGGCACAACGAAATTTTATTACAAATTCACGACATTTTAAAATTATCCAAACTCCTCACACATGATCCATTGCAATGTGCAATCAATTTAATTATTTTCAATAACCTATGTGTAAGTAATGTAAAACAGACTGCCATGACCTTTCTAGACTCCCAAGTGCGCCTAAAATCGCACAAGGCAAAAAGGCACTAGTAGAAATCATTTGGGCGACAGGAGTTAGAATCGTGTGAAATTTGGCAAGTTGAAAAAAAACAGCCTTCCGAGCAATAGTCATTGCTTTGCCATGAGGTACCCCCTGAAAATGGCGAATAGCATCATTTAGGCTCCAAAAACTTCAATTTTGCCGTTTATAGTAATTTTTTATTTTTTATTAGCTTTTTGCTCAAAAGCCAGAATAAGGTCTTGCTTATATTGGGTCGACCCTTAAGGTCAGTAGTTTATCATTTTGCATTTAACTCAATTTTGCCATTTTTGATAAATTCTGGTATTTTGTCACCTAATCGTATAATTAGTGCGAATTAGGGTTTCAAACGTTTCCTAGCTGTCCTAGGGTGTTATTTTTCGGTATTCATATGTTTTGTAGCCGTTAGAGGCAAATTGGATTATTATTAACAAAATACAGACTTTTGTTGAATTCTTTCTCTAGTAAATTCTAGTTTATCTCCTTGTAGATTTATGGAATATCATGTGTGCTTTCTTCATACTTTCGAGACATCAGTGGGTAGAATTCTAATTTGAAAATGTTGTGGAATCATTATGATTTTTTTTTTTTTTTTTTTTGTTCCTCGAAAGACTCGATCCACAAATGATAAGTAACACAGATTTCTGGAAAAAATTATTCCAATTTCAATGCAAAAAAACTAGGGACAATGAAATCTTATTACAAATTCACACAAATTTTAAATTAACCTACTGCCTCACACATGGTCCATCACAATGTGCAATTGATTTATTTATTTTCTATAATCTATGTGTGAGGTAGTATTCTACTTTGAAAATGTTGTGAAATTTTTACGATTTTCTGTTGTATTCCTCGAAAGACTCAACTCCTCAAATGGTAAGTTTCATCCTAATCCTTCCCTCCAATTCCCTATAAAAACCACCTCTCACCAACTCATCAAAAGACTCGCTCCTCAAATGGTAAGTAACACAGGTTTCTACACAAAATGACCAATTTCAATGCAATAAATGACTCGCTCTTCAAATGGTAAGTAACTCAGCTGTCTACACAAAATGATTCCAATTTCAATGCAATAAATGACTCGCTCCTCAAATCATAAGTACCACAGGTTTCTGCACAAAATAATTCTAATTGGTAAGTAACATAAGTTTCTACACAAAATTATTCCAATTTCAATGCAATAAAGCTAACACACAATGAATTATTACAAATTCATGACATTTTAAAATTAGCCTACCGCTTCACACATGATCCATTGCAATGTGAAAATAATTTAATTATTTTCTATAACCTATTTGTGACGTAGTATTCTAATTTGAAAATGTTGTGGAATCATTATGATTTTTTGTTGTGTTTCTTGATAGACTCAATCCACAAATGATAAGTAACACAAATTTCTGGACAAAATGATTCCAATTTCAAAGCAATAAAGCTAGGGACACAATGAAGGCTTATTAAAAATTCACAAAAATTTTAAATTAGCCTACCACCTCATATATGGTCCATCACAATGTGCAATTGATTTATTTATTTTCAATAATCTATGTGTGAGGTAGTATTCTAATTTGGAAATGTTGAGAAATTTTTATGATTTTTTGTTGTGTTCCTTGAAAGACTCAACTCCTCAAATGGTAAGTTTCATCCTAATCTTTCCCTCCAATTCCCTATAAAAACCACCTCTCACCAACTCAATGGACCAAACCAACATACACATACATACACATACACTCAAAGTGAGAGATATGGCAATGCTGCAATGCTGTGGTAGGTTCGTTCAAAGGGATAAGCCAAGGATATCTCCATCTCCACAATGCTGCAATGCTGTCCATAAAGCAAACATTCGATGTGCATGCATGTGACCAATGAGACTGTGAAGCTGATTGACATGGACAAAGTGGTCTTCGTAGAAATGTTCTGTGGCAGGCCATTGTCCCCTGGGTCGTGTGGAGGTAAGAAACTCTTTATATGTGAAGCCTTTTCTGGTAATGAGTTGGTAGATTAGCAAAAGTTATTTATGTATAACCATACTTTTTTCAACTTTAACAAATAAACAACTAAGTTTTCTACAAAAGTAAATCCAAACACACATAGTTCAACTTATATTTGACTTAAATAAAAAGGAAATTATTCATTTTTGTTTTTGTAGTTTTGATTTGTAATGGTTCACTGGAGGTCACTTTGATCTATGGCTTAAGTTGCTTTCACATTTCTGAAAAGTGAGATAAAAGTTGTTTTGCTTACCGTCATTTATGAATCGTAATTTGGATTTATACTTGTTTTGCTTATCTCTAATTACATCTATTGCAGCGTACCTTGTCCCACCAGCAGCATATCTTGGATGAGGAGATTGCTTGCAAATCTATGAATTGCAACTTTTGTAAGTTACGGATGAAAAAATGGCATAAATTTGGATATCATTTGCTTCAATGTTGTATCATTAAAATTTTCTAGCGTGACTAATGAGAATAGTTGAAAAAGTAATAAATCTACATTCTCATATGAATTCTTTAAGTTTACTGGCATTGATATATCAAATTTCTCTACAAGGGGATAACCCACTCTCTTGTGAGAGAAATTTAATATATTACCGCGAAAGGCCACTCTCTTGTGAGAGATTTGATATATCACTATGACATAGAATAAAAAGGTCAAAATGCAAAACTTATCTTTTAATTTTCACATTTTTTTTTTCATTTTAATCCTCTAAATTTGGGTTTTGTTATTTCAGTCCTCTAAGTTCCATTCATTTCTAATTAAGTCCTCCATTAGTGTTCTATTAGTTGTTGCTATCCATTAACCAAAATAATGTCGTTTTGGATTTTTTTTTTATTTATTTTTATTTCTTAATTTCAATAATAAAAAAAACTGAAAAAGAATGTTAATTACAAAAAATATAAACTAAAGGGCTCAGGGAATGATGCCGTTCCTAGCCCGCTAAGATACCCTTCGCTATTAGAGCTTTGAATAAGATTGCTTGCTGTCACTGCTCTTGATTTATTTCTCAGCATAACTCTCTATTCTCATATACTCAGCCAAATATAATAAAATTCTGATTTCTCATTGCCTAATATAAAACAAGAATTACATACAGGGTCATGCTAATGGGTGCCCTTAGGGCAATGGTTAACAATCTATTTTAAGAAAGTTTTTACACAACTTTTTTTTCTCATAAAAACTTTCTTTAAATGAATTATTAACAATTGTCCTAAGGGCATCCATTAGCATTTCACTTACATATAAAGTTTCAGTCTTTCATCTATCCAAAAAAAAAAAAAGTTTCAGTCTTTTAAACCAAAGAAAATAAATTTAAAAAGAAATTAAAGTGATGTAGAGAACAATATCAGAGATACATAACTGAGAGCTACCCTATACTAAATAAGCGTAATTTACTCAGAAATCACCATAAGTTGCTACAAGCGATTGTCTCAAAGGTTAGAAGCAAAAAGTTCTATTTTTTGGATCCAGCTTCTATCCAGTGGCCAGTGCCACTGGACACGTTGGATTGCGGACACGTGTTCGTATCCAGCCGAACCCCTATTTTTTTTTCCTAGAAAAGCACTATTGTAATGGTTTATATATATATATATATATTCAGTGGGCTAGGAATGACGTCGTTCCCATGAGCCCTTTACCTTTTTTATTTTTTTAATTAACACTTTTCATTTTTTTTTGAAATTAAGAAGTTAAAAAAAAAAAAAAAAAAAAAAAAAAAAACCAAAACGGCATCATTTTGGTTAATGGACAACAACAACTAACAGAACACAACCAAGAACTCAATTGGGAATAAATGAAACTTAGATGATTGAAATGACAAAATCCAAATTTAGTATCCGTTTAGGATCTACTTATTTTGTTGAAACTGAAAATTTTTTGCTGAAAATACTTTAGATAAAGGTAAAAGTTAGTTGAAATAGTAAAGTGAAACCCATGAATAGTATCAAAAAGTGCAGTGAAACTCATGAATAGTAGTAAAAATAAGCTGAGTAGTAAAATAAGTTGGCAAAAATAATTTTTGTCAAACGCACATTTAGAAGACTGAAAAAAAAAAATGTGAAACCGAGGTAAGTTTTGCATTTTGGCCAAATAAAAACTAAAAACTAATGATTTAGGTGGTAATTTTTGGCCCATTGGGCCCCCTTTTTTTTCTTTTTTTTGTAGTTTGTCAAAATTAAACCCTAGACTATAATAGACCGAAAAGGTGGAGTGGACAAGTTGGTCCGATTATATTCAGTTCAATCAATTTCAGTTTGGATTACCAATTTGGGCGCACTATTGGGCTTGTAGTTTTGGGCTTTTGCCCAATCAATTTTGAATCATTTTTATGAAAAAATCAACGAATTTGTAACCATTAGAATTATCAGATTTGTAACCAATATAAATTCAATGGCAATTTGGAGTTTTTTTTCGATTAGTTTTGTTTTTTTTTAAATAAAAATAAAAATTAACCAATTTGGAAAATTATTAATAATGAACTAATTATAAAGATCAAATCAATGGTAATATTATTTTATATCTCTTGTTGTCGAAGAAGATTTGTGATCACATTCTCCCTACCTAAAAATAAGTAAATAAATAAATAATAACTATTGTTTTACATGTTTTACTCTTACCCAAGAGTAGAACAAAACTAAAAGACTTTTATGCTTTAAACTTACAAGTTACAATATATACCATCCACTAAAAGCCTTGTAGCTTAATTGAGAACTCGCTATACACAAAGTGCCTGAAGCTCTAGAGATAAAAGGGTACTAGTTAAATATCTAAAAAAAATACATACACCGCCTTATAAATTCCCAAATTTTGAGAACATTGCTCGCAGGGCAATGCCCCTTTTTTCTTAAAAATACAGACTCTTCATGTCAAAAACAGAAACCTCTTGCTTAACAAGAAACAAAAACCTCATTCATCTTCCAATCTAATAACATCAAGAGATGGATTGAGGAGTCTTTTGCATGATATAATTTCCAAATCATTGATGGACCCCCAGATCAAATAATGTACACGTGTCCCATACCTGCCAATTCTCATTGATATTAATCATCATCATCAATTACACAGCTTCCAGAAAAACAAAACTCAACTAGGTAAACAAAATATTGAAATTTTTGCCACTCACTTCCAAAACAGGGCATGAGAATTTATATAGAATATTAAAGCTAAAAAAAGATGTTTACTTATGAATGCTTATTTACTTCATTATATCAGATATAAGAAAAATTATAATAATAACTTACTGCTTTTGGATTTATGGATGCAACACATGAAGGTTGGTTGTTTGATAGATCCCAAAGCTTTACCTGCACCAAATGAGGACCAGGAAGCCAATGAAAAAATACATTACATTAACAATTTGCAGGGTTCATGAATTGTCTATGGGAGATAATAATAAAAATTAGTCAATAACAACAATTATGGAAAAAACAAATACCATTTTTTTTCTTCAAAAGGAAAAAATAAAATTTTCTTCTTCAGAATGAAAACCCAAATTAAAACGGAAAAAATTGTATAAAAAATAAAATTTCACCTATTGGAAGTGGTTTCAGGTAAGAAGATAAAGTACTCACTACAAATGAGTGCTCAGTGTGTGAATCCTATAACAAGCTTTCTACATCAGCTCTGAATAACCAGTTATAACCAGAATGCTCTGGCATTTTTTCATCCTTCTGCAATGCACAAACATGATAAAATACATCAAGTCACTTTATTTTCAAAGCAAGAAAAGGTCGTTCATGGTACAGTTTTTGAATGTTATGTTCAGACCTCATGCATTGCATGTCAATAGCGCCAACTCCCAAAAAATTACCAAACAAGTGAGCTCTTTGCTTATATTTTAGCATAAAGAAATAAGTCAGTTCACATGCCTCAACCCAATGGTATCAAAAGTAACGTATGTTTCTGGTTTGAATGTTATCATTAGACCTCATGCATTTCATGCCAATGGCTCCAAGTTCCAAAAAACTAACAAACAAGTGAGCTCATTTCTTGTATTTTAGCAGGAAGAAATAAGTCTGTTCACATGCACCAACCCATTGGTACCAAAAGTGATGCGTGTTTCTGCACAAAATGAGCCCAATTTTCTAGGCTCAAATGGTAAGTTTCATCCTAATCTTTCACTCCGAACCTCTATAAAAACCATCTCTCACCACCCCAATGAACCAAACCAAACTAATATACACATACATTCAAAGAGAGATATGGCAATGTACTTCAATACTAACATTTTCCTTTTGGCTTTCTTTGCCATTGCTGTGATTCTGTTCTCTGGTAACAACAACATGGTTGTTGGCCATGGCAAAAGTTGCCAAGCTGAGTACTTGCAGGGTTTGATATCACAATGCACTGATCACCTTAAAAAGAATGTGCCAAAAACAAATCCATCTGCACATTGCTGCGCTGTTGTCAGTAAGGTCGACCTTCCATGCCTAAGCAAGCAATTGCCCAAGGAAATTTTGGAGATGATTGACATGGACAAAGTGGACTTTGTAACAAAGTCCTGTTGCAGGCCCAGCCATGGCCATGGCCCTACAGGCCCGGCCCGGGACTAAGTGTGGAGGTAAGAAACTCTTTATATATTAGTCTTTTCTCCACAATTTATGTGTATCTTTTAATGGGTAAGGTGTTGGTATATTAGTAATAACCAAGTTGTTTATGTATAGCTTTTTCAAGCTTTTTTTTAAAAGAAATTTTCAATGTTTAACCATACTTTTTACACTTTTAGCGCAAACAAACAAACTTTTAACAGAAAGTTTATCCAAATGCACATGCTCAAACATATTTTGAATTAGGTAAAAATGAAATTATTCCTTTTGCTTTTTAATTTTGATATTTAATATGGTTCATTGGAAGTCACTTTAATCTATGACTTCAAGTTTCTTTTTTCTTTTTTTGGCTAAAAGATCTATGGCTTATTAAGTTGCTTTGCCTTTTTGAAGACAAAAAAATAAATAAAAAAGTTGCTTTACTTATAGTCATTATTGCAATTTGGATTATATATGTTTTACTTATCACTGGTTACATATATATATATATTGCAGATTACTTCATCGTCCCACCATCAATAGCATATGTTGGATGAAGAGACTTGAAAATCTATGAACTGTGACTCATGTAATGTTACGGATGAACAAAAATGGCTTAAATTTGGATATAATATGCTTCAATATTGTATCACTAAAAATCTGTACCGGGACTAATGAGAATTATTGAAAAAGTAATAAATCAACATTTTGCTATTGATATTAAAATTTGCCAATGGAATGAATAATCTAACTTTAGTGGTGATTAGTTCGATTCGACCACTTTTTTAACAGGTTTTACAACCAGACTGGCTTGTCGGTTTGGGCTAGAACTGATCAGAAAAGTGGGGTGGAGGAATTGGTCTAATTGGGTTTGGCTCGGTCAGTTTCAATGTGTGTTACATATTACTGGTATGAGGTTGCACAATTGGGCTTTTGCCCAATAAATTTTGGGTTTCTTTTAATAAAAAAAACAAATTTGTAACCATTAGAATTATATATTTTGGACTTTAACAAATATGATGAAATTCCAAATACAAGTTCAACGGATTTTTTTCCTCAAAAAAAAAGTTCAATGGAAGTTTGGGCTTTTTTTCCAATTAGTTTTGGGGCTTTTATAATAGAAAAAAAAATTATAAATATAAAAAAATAAACAAATTTGGAACAATTATTATTAATGAATTAGGGATCAAATGAATGGAAGTATTAGTTAATGTCTCTTGTTGTAGAATAAGAGACTTGTGTTTGTATTCCGCCTATATTTATAAAATAAATAAAATAATTTACACCTAGGAAGTTAATAATCTATTAGATCTGACCAAAAAGCAAAATAAAAAATAAAAAAAATAAAAAAGGAGTAAAGTTACACCGAAATGGATCAAATGGATTGAATTGAATTGAATTGTACCAAAATAAACCGAACTAGGCTGAACTAAATTAATCAAATGGACCGAACATGTCTTCAAAACTGACCCTTTCAATCCTCTTCTAATTTCTAATCACATTTTCTTCTTCTTTTTTTCTTTTTTCTTTTTTAAATTCTAATCACATTCACGTCAATGTGAATCCAAGTAAATAATCCCATTTGTCCATAAAAACACTCACCAATTCAAAAACACAACCACAAATTCTCCCCTCACTGAAATCCCCCACCAACAATTTGCCTCAATAGACACACCAAGAAGTCATCAACCCCTACTGCCAAAACATAAATCATCTCCTTAGTAACCCAAACCAACTGTTGTCTAGCCAAGGAGACGACTTTTGGATACAATTCATGAACAACCTTGACAACCAAAAGGACAACTAAGCCATATACCCAGCCATCAATGACAACAGCATTTAAGTTCTTATTATGAGTTTTTGCAGGGGTTCGCATAAAACACCACAAAGAATAGCACTGTTGAGCTGAGCATATTGTTGTTGGTCCGGGATTGTGAAGTCAAATGGGGGTCTTAGTTTTGGTTCCAAAAGCATATTGTTTTTGGATTCGAAAGCTACGTGATTGTCTTCCATGGTTGCCTTTGATTATTATCTTTTTTTTCTTTTTGTGTGTGTATCTGTGTGCACACGCACTTGTTCAATAATTTGTTAAAGAGAGAATCCGAAAGAAAAAGTGATATGAGGTACAACACCGAATTGCATAGTGGATTTCAATGAACTCAACTCTCTTGTGGTCAAATAAGATATGTGAGGTTTGAATCCGGGTTAAAACAAAAAATCAATTGATGTCTTGCAGTGGCAGCTCTAGAACTTTTTTCTAGAGGGGTCATTGGATCAATAAGAAATATAAACTCTATAAAATCTAAAACAAAAGAAAACTTGAATATAACAACATCACCCAAAAAAAAAGTAATCAAATACATGAAGTTTTACGATTATTTTTTACAAGATTTTATATTTTGAAATCGTTATATGATAACTTATCTATCAATCCTATTAGCTACATCTTTTTCAATGTATTTGACATATTTTTTTCCTAATACAATGAACACACTAATTATTATTACTAAAATTAAATGTTAAAAATCATCTAGTGTTTCTAAATAAACCATATTAATTATTATTCTTTAGAATACCTTAATTTATTAATTTATAGCTTTTACTCTTTGCAATTCTTTTATTGAATTCACAATACATTTTTGAGCAATTCTTTTGTATATTTTTATAATTCTTTAATTTAATTTATTAATTTATGTCCCACGGCCCACTGAGTAAGTGACTAAATTGTTTAATTGTTTCATACTATCATTGTCTTTTTAGTGTTAATGCTCCCACTGACTAATCCACATATCAACAATTAAACAATCAAACAGTAAACACAAGCATAGAAACTGACGGTCACAAACTCAAAAGTGAAAAAGATTAAAACTCAAAACTCAAAAGCTTTTTATCAAAACACTATACCCAGTAAACACACACGGTGAAAGAGTGAGAGAAAGAGAGATGAAATTAAAATATCAAATCAGATGAGAATTAAGATCGCTTGAGAGATCAAGCGACGGCGGCAGTAGATCAGGGACACACCAGCGTCAGGCGATGCAACCTTACTAGGTTAGATCAGGTGATGCGGCAGCAGATCGTGGGTGATGCAGCGACAAGGTTGGATTTTTAAGTCTTTGAGATCTTAGGGTCTGGAGAGTGAAGTGGGGGAGGAGTACGTTTTGCTTGCTTAGGTTTGGTTTGGCTTTTTTTATGATTTTTTAAATTTGATTATGGGCTTTTTTTTCTGAAGATTTAAGAACAACAAATTTTCTGTTGGACTTTTTTAGAAGCTAAATTCAGCCGGGCTTAAGGTCAGGGTGTGCAAATTTTTATTGTGGGGGTAAAAAAAAAAAAAATTTAAATATTATATATAAAAATTTTCCTTTTTCCAGGTCAGGGGGTAACCCTCTGCCTTCAACGTAGTGTCGCCCCTAATGTCTTGAACTAATAATAAAAAGTAATCATTATAAAACAAATGTCATAAATTGACATTCTACCATATCTATCAAAAATTAACAAGTCGCTTCACTAATTACTTTAGTAGGTTAAAAACAAGTGTGATCATGAAAATTAAATTTCGGGATAACAAAAATTATTTCCATGTGATTTGGCACTACACAACTTAGTACACAAATATTTGTTTATTACATTTGACCCTTTAGACAGAAATGAAATTGTTTGTTCATTTAGACCCCTATAACCAGATTGTTTAACCTAATATATTAACCAAGTAATTACTTAGATTAATTATTCAAATCTTGGTTAAACAATAATAAATCATATCATGCAAAAATGCGGAAAAGTAAATAACACACGATATGATAATCCAAGAAAACCAATGAAACGAAGCGTTTCAAGGTAAAAACCTGAAGAGAATTTCACCTAGTTATCCTCAAGGTAAACAAATCCACTATAAAAGAATTGAAGTTTTTACAATCAGATTTAACCCTAAATATATTACTACCTCTTGTAGTAACTTACTGACACGACCACGTGCAAACTCCGAATCCACGGACTCCTTCTCTTCTTGAATTTATACCAACACAAGCCACCTTGCTTGTGATTTTGAGATCCCACTCAAAGGTTTCAGATCACCTTCAGTAATGATCTTGATGCAGCAACTATGTTCTACCAACGCTTGATTGTAGTTCTGGCTCCGATAGATTCTTGTGTAGTTAAAAGGTACAAAACCTCTCAGATCTCACAAAGAGTAACACACAAGTCTTCTCCAAAAAATTCAAAACGTGGTTAGGGTTTCCCTTTTATATGTGGGGAAGTTTAGATGAAACCCTAAAAGATTTCACGGGCTTGGGTCTGTTCAAAAATTCTGCAAAAAAATTGTGCTTGCAATTTTCAATCGGTCAAGCCTAATTCTTGATTGGTTAAGCAAGGCAAAACCACACTTTCTTTTTCTACAATCAGCTGGACTTGAACCTTTAAACAAACACTTTTAAGCATTGCCTAAAGACCTAGACTAGACATGTTTTGTTTTCGGTTTGCCAACATAATAAAAATATGATTCTAAACATTTAAACCTAATAGACATCATTGAAGTTTCATCCAAAGTATCCCTAACAATTTCATTTTAATCCAATTTTAGGGGCAAGAGTTTTGTAACTCAATAACATAGTATTAGCATTTTCTTTTTTATTAGGAAAGTCAAGGTTCAAATCATCTCCTTATTATTGTAACTATCAAATAAAAAATTCCAAACTTTAGAGGTCAAAAAGTAGCAATTGAGAAAACTTGAGAAGAAATTGTGATTGGGAAACCTTTTATCCACAACTACAAAATCTATTAATCTAGACAAAATCCTAAAATTTTCCATTCTAATTCATACGTTAAGGGGTCAAATATAACAATTGAAAGTTTGTGCATGGACCGATTAAATTGTGATAAAACTAAACTACAAAGGAGTAGATTATAATTTTTCCTAAAAGTTATTGTAAAATAAACATTTTGCTAATTTATCAAGAGAAACATTTTCCTAAGAGCAACTATATAATAAAAGAATAAGATTAATTACATGTTACAATAAGTGAAAGAGAAATTGGAACCTTGTGCCCCTTATGAAAAAACTATTTAATGTCACAAAACTATAAGACTCTTGACAAATTATAAATATGTTTATGCCTCTTATAAAGTCTACTTATAAATCCCTTTTATATTCTTTGTTTCTTTTTACGAAATAACTAGTATTATACCTGTCGGATACATGGCTTAACTAAAAGTTAGATGTAAATAATTTAAAATTACATATAGTGAGTAACTTGAAACTTTAATAGTAATACCTAAAAGTAAATTAATAGTAGTAATCATATTTTGCATCAATAGAATCCGCAGGAGAGAAGTGAATTTATAGTAAATAACCATATGGATGTGGATTAGGAGGGCATCTTAGTGCATGGTTCTTAGTGATATGATTTTGATGATAAATATTAAATTTTATTTTAAATTGCTTGAAATTTTTGGGAGTCGAAATTTAGTTGAAGTAGAATTTTAAATTTCTTTAATCTAGTTATAGATTTTAGGATAGAATAAAAGAAGTGAAGGAAAAAAAAAAAAAAAAAAAAGTAACTGACTTAGAACAAGTTATCTTTACTTGAGAGAAAAGAAAAAAAAAAAAAAATCTGATAGAATGGAAAAAAAGAAAAAAGAAGTTAATATCAACAAAAAAGAAACATAGATTTTTTTTTTAAATTTTTAAAAAAGAAAAAGAAATAGAACCTAAATTATGCCCGTAAGGAAATATAAATTTTTTTTTTTTTTTAATAAAGTTGAACAAACGTGGAAATCAAAAAATGGGAGAAAAAAGAAAAAGAGAAAGCTGTTGATATCATCAATAATTAAGCTTTTGTCTTTATCAAACAATGGATAAAGCAATATAGGAAAAATTGATAAGAACAACATGTAATAAAAGGAAATAAGAACAATTGAAAAGAAAATAATTGATAAGAACAAATACCTTAAATAGTAAAAATATAATTTAAAGGAGTACATGAGTCATGAGTGTGATCAAGAAATTAATCAAATTATAGAATAAATGAAAATCAAAAGCTTAGTGTTTGATTCTTACTTCTTGTATTATTTATATGTAATTAGTGTTATGTACATCTTCATTAATACATTGTTAGATATGAATAAAAAAAATTATATTTCCAAAAAAAAAAATTTGAGACCAGAATTTCAGATTAATAAGCCTCCATCAAACGATTCTTTACGATCTAATCTAAAGTTGTTGATAAACTTGGAGATAAAAAGAAAAAGAAAAATTATTGATTATTCATAAACGAAAAAGAAAAAGTGCTAAACAATGCTGGAGATAAAATTGTAGTTTACGTATGAATCAAATACATTAAAAAAAAATTGATAACTTTTTTTAAAAAGAAATAGATAAGTTGAAAATTTGATAAGAACAAATAATACTAGTTCTTATCTAAATCATAAAAAGGGAAACAAAAAGAGTTTAAGCTAGCCGTTAAAATAACGCCCAAGGCTCACATGCATTGTATGCCAAAGGCTTAACTTCCCAAGAAGTAACTCTTTCCTTGTATTTTACCAGGAAGAATTAGTTGGTTCACATGCCTCAACTCATTTGCACCAGAAGCAACACTTGTTTTTGCACAAAATGAGCCCAATTTTCAAGGGTCAAATACTAAGTTTCATCTTAATCTTTCCATCTAAACCCCTATAAAAACCAACTCTCACCTCCCCCAATAGACCAGCCAACATACACATACATTCAAACTTCAAAGAGCTAGAAAATAGATATGGCAATGTACATTCATACTAACATCTTCCTTTTGGCTTTCTTTGCTATTACTGTGATTTTGTTCTCTAGTAACATGGTTGTTGGCCGACGTTGTCAAGGTGAGCAGGATTTGATGTCTCAATGTGCTGCTTTCGTTAGAAAGGATGGTCCAAAGGCATATCCATATCCAACATGCTGCGGTGCTATACAAAAAGCAGACATTCCATGCATATGCAAGCAATTGAACTCAGAGATGGAGAAAAAGATTGACATGAATAAAGTGGTCTTTGTAGCAAAGATGTGTAACAAGCCACTGGCCCCTGGGTCCAAGTGTGGAGGTAAGAAACTCTTTAGGTCATATAAAACCCTTTATATATAAAGCCTCCACAATTTATGTGTCCCGTTTACTCCATATGGTATTTCAAAATGAATTTTGTGTTTTGTGTGTATTTTTTAGTGATGATTTGGTAGACTAGCATGAGATTGGATGAATTCTTACACAAAGCATAACCATACTTCTTACAACTTATAACAAATATACAAATAAGTTTTCAACAAAAAGTTAATCCAAACGCACATATCTTAACTTATTTTGACTTTAACAAAAAGGAAAATACTCGTTTTGTTTTTGTAGTTTTGATTTGTAACGATTCACTAGAAATCATTTTGGTCTATGGTAGCTTTGCTTTTATTACCCAAAAAAAAATAACAAAATAACAAAACATTTGCTTTTCTTATATTTGGATCGCATTTTGGTATTACATATTTTGCTAATCTTTGGTTACATCTATTGCAGATTTCAATGTCCCACCAGTAGCGTATATTGGATGAAGTGACTGCCTGCAAATCTATGAAATGTGGCTTGTGTAATGTTATGGATGAAAAAAAAATGGCATAAATTTGGATATCATATGCTTCAAATGCTGTATCACTACAAATTTCTATAATGACAAATAAGAATTATTGAAAATGTAATAAATCTATATTCTCCTATGGATATTTTAAGTTTGCACATATACGTAATGAAATATCAAATATCTCTACGAGGGAATAATCCACTCTCTTGTGAGAGAAATTTAATATATTATCGTGCGAGTCTATGAGAGAAATATTGGTCAATTTCAATGTGGAATACTGAATGGGCCTGCACTATTGGGCTTTTGCCCAATCAATTTTTGGTTTTTTTTTTTTTTTTTAATAACAAATTTGTAACCATTAAAATTATTATATTTTGGACTTTAAGAAATAAAATGAAAAGCCCAAATACAAGTTCAACGGCAGTTTGGGCTTTCTTTCCAATCTTTTTTTTTTAATTATAAAAAATAAAAATAAAAACCAATTTTGAACAATTATAATTAATGAATTAAACATCAAAATTAACTTAAAAATTTCTATGCTTAGACTTACAACATTCACCTCCATATATATAATAACAACAATTATAAAAGATACCATTTTATCCTCGGATCCAGTTGCAAGAAGCTGTAGAAGAACCCATCATAACAGAAAGTTACACCTAGGAAGTTAATAATTTAAAAGATCAGACCAAAAAGGGAAATGGGAAAAAATATACACCGAAATAAACTGAATGGATTGATATCAACCGAATAGATCGAACTGGACCAAATGACCGATCGGATCAAACTATAATTATATATATACAAAACTGACCCAAATAAGAAAATTCTAATCACATTCACGTCAATGTAAATTCAAATAAGCAATCCCATTTATCCATAAAAACACTCACCAACTCAAAACGTAACCACAAATTCTCCGCTCACTGAAATCTCCAACAACAATTTGCCTCATGAATAGGTGTTGGAGAGATAAACACCTTGGAAAGCTTCCTTGAGTAATTAATATAACAAATAGAAACATACTTTAACCCAAAAGGCCTAAGTCCAATGTGTATGTGCTCAATTATGTTATATTAACTATTCATTATTCTCATCTTTATTCAATGTGGGACTTCACTCATACGTGTAACCCAACAATCTCCCCCTCACGTGTGAGTCTGCCTCTCTATGGGCTTCAAGACCTCTCTGTGGGCCATGAACAAGTCCTACTCACTCGCCCTTGACTAATGGGCTTTTCACTTCATCAACGCGTCATCCATAGGTCTCTCGTACGCCATCCATGGGAATCACGTGTCAAACGTGTCAACCCCGCACGCACATCCATGGAAACTCCGCACGTCCATGTCGCATCACACCATTATTTAGCACCATTAGCAATATTCCAGGGTCTTTGTGTGTGGGCCGTTTAGGCTTTCTTTGTCCCCACTGGGTAGGAATCATGAACACCTCACCACCTTCACCGCACACCACCATGGGCTCTAATACCACTTGTTGGGGAGATAAACACCTTGAGGAGCTTACTTGAGTAATTAATATAACAAATAGAAACACACTAACCCAAAAGGCGTAAGCCCAATGGGTATGTGCTCAATTATGTTATATTAACTACTCATTCTTCTCATATTTATTCAATGTGGGACTTCACTCACACGTGTAACCCAACAATAGGCACACAAAAAAACCATCAACCCCTATTGCCAAAACACCAGTCATCCCCTTAGTGACCCAGACCAACCGTTGTCTAGCTAAGGGGACGAGTTTTCAATAAAATTCATGAAGAACATTGACAAGCAAACGGACAAAATAAGTCATACCCAGCCATCAATGACAATGGCATGTAAGTGCTTAATATGAATTTTTGCGAATTGGGGTTCGCATATAAAACACCATAAAGAATAGCACTGTTGAGTTGAGCATATACATTATTGTTGGGGGTCTTAGTTTTGGTTCCAAAAGCATATTGTTTTTAATGATAAAAGCTTGAAAGTAATCATTATAAAACGGACATCATAGGTTAAAATTTTATCATATTCATTAAAAAAACCAACTCGCATCACTAATTACTTTATGCTAAAAACAAGCATGATCATGAAAATGAAAGTTCAGGATAGCTAGAAATTATTTCCCTGTGGTTTAGCACTAACACAATTTAGTATACAAAATATTTAATTATTACATTTGACCCCAAGGTTTAGACTAAAATGAAATCATTAAAGTTTCATCCAAATTATCTTTAACAATTTTATTTTAATCCAAACTTTAGGGCCAATAACATAGTATGCTCTTCTTTATTAGGAAAATCATGTTCAAATCTCTTTTCTTATCTTTGTAACTATTGAATAAAAAAAAATTCAAAACTTTAGAGGGTGAAAATGTAGCAATTGAGAAAACTCGTAAGACTAAATTGTGATTGGGAAATCTTTTATCCACAACTACAAAATCTATTATTTTGGACAAAACCCTAACATTTTTCATTCTAATTCAAGCATTAAGGGGTCAAATATAACTGTGGGGGAAGAAAGCCCAACCCAACATATTGGGCCCAAGGCCCTATGTGAGGAATACTGTTCGTCCGAGGAGGCCAAGACACTCAGTCAGAGGCCTATGTGAAAGGAGAATGTCTGGAGATGAGTACGTGCACTGTCCGAGGAGATGTCCATATGTCCGAGAAGCCCGATACCCTCGGATCCGACGAGGTTTTTGCCCGACACGTGTATGGGAGGTTCAAGTGATCTGTTTGACAAGTGTTAAGGGAGAAAGGGGACCTCGGACACACAAGAAGGTAACAGGAACAGAGAAATATCAAGGTGACAGACTTCAACCACCGCATTTAATGCACTGCACCTACCCTCCTGGACGCATTTATGTGGAGAAGACCCCTGAACAGTGCATCCTCAGCTACCGCCACTCAGACAGGGCTAAAGGGGGAGTGTGATAGGACATGCACTCAAGTGGGCGCCCAGATGGTGAACAAGTGGACGGTGGAGATGTAGAAAGGCAGTACTATATAAGAGAGAGAGGTCTCTGATAAGGAGAAAAAAAAGAGGAGAGAGAGAAGAGCATATTATTTTATTGTAGCTCCAGCATTTGTAACCTAAGTTCATCAATGAAAATCACCTCCTCGGACGAGACATTCACCACTGTCCGAGCACATATAAATTCAAATCTTCCTGTCATCATTGCCATTTAATACTGTTATTTTCATTATTAGCCTAGCTCTTTCACCCACTCTCTACAAATTTATTGTTTTGGGTTCAGTGGGCTCCAAATCTACATCTTCTTGGGCTTGGGCTGCAGAATCTGACCCTACAATTGGCGCCGTCTGTGGGAAGAGCTTGTGCAAGAGTGAAAACAACAGTTGATAATGGCAGAACAAGGTGAACAACAAGCAGAATCCAGGGCATCCCAACACGTGGACCATTTTGTCAACTTAGAGAGGAGACAAAACCGTGAGGGCAGTGTGCACACCGTGCGCCTTAGCCAGAGCCAATCACAGAGCGGAAGTCACATGTCCCATGCAGAGAAGAACCGCGACTTACAACTGGAAGTGGAAAAACTAAAGAGGGAGTTGCGACACGCAAAGAGGAAGCGGGCTTCCTCGTACTCTGAAGATGATCTTGATGATAAGCAGGACGTCTCTTATCAACGCAAGTCCAAGACACCAGCTAGCGAGTCCTACACCTATATAGATGAGTCCCATCGTAAAAGGGAGCGCAGGAGCCCATCACGCGAGGACGTGGAGAACGACGCCATGAACAGGGCTCTAAATCAGATATCTAGATCACCCTTCACGCGCAGGATAGAGGAGGCCAGACTCCCTCGGCGTTTTAACCAGCCAACGTTCACCGTCTACAATGGTAAAACTGACCCCGTGGAGCACGTGAGTCATTTTAACCAGAGGATGGCTGTCTACTCCAGAGATGAAGCTCTGATGTGCAAGGTTTTCCCTTCCAGTCTTGGGCCCGTTGCTATGAGATGGTTCGATGGTTTGAAGGCGGGCTCCATCAACTCCTTCAAAGAGCTCACTCAGGCATTCGGCTCCCGTTTTGTTACGTGCCGAAGAGTGGCCAGGCCTCTCTCTTCCCTGCTATCCTTGTCCATGCAGGAAGGCGAGTCCTTGAAGGCATATTCAGACAGATATTGGGAGATGTTCAATGAGGTGGAGGGCAACAACGATGCAATGGCCCTCAGCACGTTCAAGCTCGGCCTCCCTACTGACCACGGTTTGAGGGGATCCCTATCTGGCAAACCGGTCACAAACGTGCGTCAACTAATGGATCGCATAGAGAAGTATAAGAGGGTTGAAGAAGATCAGCAGCAGGGCAAGGGAAAGGATAAGATTATCCCCCAGGAGAGGAGAGATTCGCGGTCGGACCGGTACAATTACAATAAACCGCGGAGGGATTTTGCCGGACAATCAGGATCGATGAATCCTCAATCGGTCAACACCGTGTTCAAAGAGCCAGTGCATCAGGTCCTGGAAAAAATTAAGAATGAATCATTCTTCAGGTGGCCGAACAAGATGGTAGGAAACCCCGAGAGACGCAACCACAATCTCTACTGCCAGTACCATCAAGACCATGGGCATACAACGGAAGATTGTAGGAGTCTGTGGGACCACCTGGACCAGTTGGTTCGCGATGGTAAACTGAAACATCTTCTGCACCCCTCCAGCGGCCGAGGGCAGACAGGCTCGGGGCCACGCAGGGACGACCCCTCAAAGCCGCCGCTTGGGACTATAAACGTCGTCTTCGCTGCGCCGGGGAGAACAGGGTCCTGGCCTTTGAAAGTTATGTCAGTAGGCCGACCACCCGCAGGGGAGTCGAGCCGAGGACCGAAGAGAGCTAGGTCTGGTGCCCCGCTGGTTATGGGATTCTCGGACGAGGACATGATCGGCACCATCCAACCCCATGATGATGCACTAGTCATCACCCTCAGAATAGGAGGGTACGATGTAAAGAGGGTGATGGTGGACCAGGGCAGTGCCGTGGAGATAATGTACCCGGACCTCTACAAGGGGCTAGGCCTAAAACCCCAGGATCTGACGCCGTACGATTCCCCCCTATTCACCTTTGAAGGCCGGCCTGTCATCCCGAAAGGCCGGATACGCTTACCTGTGCAGTCCGGCTCCGAGGTGGTGGAGCTGGATTTTATCGTCGTGGACGCATATTCTCCTTACACGGCACTTGTAGGCAGACCTTGGATTCACGCACTTGGGGCTGTCCCCTCTACTTTGCACCAGAAGGTCAAATATCCATCAGGTGGACAGATACATGAGATCCGAGGAGACCAGTCTGTTGCTAGACAGTGCTTGGTAGCCGCCATTCAGCATGAGGCCCCAGCTGAGTCCTCGGACCTGGCTGGGGGGGATTTATAGCAACTACAGTCTCGGGGAGTGCCTTCTGAAGAATCGGATGAAAGCACTCGGTGTGAGGATCTGACGAAAGTGATCATTGGAGATGATCCTGACAGGTTCTTTCAAGTCGGATCTCAGCTGCCTATTCAAGAGAAGGAGGAGCTGATAGAGTTCCTCAAGCGAAATCTCGACGTGTTTGCCTGGAGTGCTTACGAGGCCCCAGGGGTGGACCCGGAGTTTATATGCCATCACCTGAAGGTGAATCCACTGGTTACCCCCAAGCAGCAACCTATTCGGTGCCCATCCAAGGAGCATGCCGACGCAGTGAGAGACGAGGTGGCGAAGCTCAAAGCAGCTGGGGCTATCAAAGAGGTTTTTTATCCCGAATGGTTAGCGAACACCGTGGTGGTAAAGAAGAAGAGTGGGAAGTGGCGAGTATGCGTTGACTTCACGGATCTGAATAGGGCATGCCCCAAAGACCCGTTCCCTATGCCGAAAATCGATCAGCTGGTTGACGCCACTGTCGGCCACCCTCAGATGAGCTTCCTAGACGCCTTCCAAGGCTATCACCAGATACCATTAGCCCTGGAGGACCAACAGAAAACTGCTTTCGTCACTCCCATTGGTAACTACCACTATAAAGTGATGCCGTTTGGCTTAAAGAACGCAGGAGCTACCTACCAGAGGATGATGACGAGGATGTTCGAGCCACAGCTGGGCAAGAATATCGAGATTTACATAGATGATATGGTGGTGAAGAGCAAGGTTATAGCCGAGCATGTGAAAGACTTTGAAAGTACCTTCGAGATTCTACGGAAATACAAGCTACGACTAAATGCCTCTAAGTGCTCGTTTGGGGTAGGGTCCGGCAAGTTCTTGGGATACATGGTCACCCACAGAGGAATTGAGGTCAACCCCGACCAGATAAAGGCCATCAACAACCTCCGAGCTCCTCGGAATCCCATGGAAGTTCAAAAACTGACCGGAATGACTGCTGCCCTCAATCGGTTCATCTCTAGATCAGCAGACAGGTGTTGGCCCTTTTTCTCTCTGCTCAACAAGTGGAAGGGATTCAAATGGACTGAGGAATGTGCTTTGGCGTTCCAGCAACTCAAGGATTATCTGTCTCGGCCACCAATCATGTCCAGTCCTGAGCCAGACGAGGTACTATTCGCCTACATCGCTGTAGCTCCCTATGCGGTGAGCCTGGTGTTGATACGGTCAGACTCTGGTGTACAAAGGCTCGTCTATTACGTAAGCAAGTCGCTACATGAGGCTGAGATTCGTTACTTGCCACTGGAGAAGGCTATCTTTGCAGTAGTGCTTGGCACACGGAAGCTACCTCATTACTTCCAAGCCCACACGGTGATCGTTCTCACACAACTCCCACTCAAAGCTATACTCCGAAGTGCTGATTATACTGGTCGGATTGCCAAGTGGGGTACAATCTTAGGGGCTTTCGATATAAGATATATGCCACGCACATCGGTCAAGGGACAGGTCCTCGCAGATTTGGTGGCTGAGTTCACGGAGCCCCAGCTAGAAGAGGTAAAGCCCACGTCGGGCATGGATGAAAAATCAGTTGGCATGATCTCTCAACAGAATCCCTCCCATTGGGAAGTGTACGTCGATGGCGCGGCAAACCAAAGAGGTTCTGGAGTTGGGCTGGTATTGATATCCCCCGAGAAAATCATTATCGAGAAATCGTTAAGGCTGGACTTCTCGGCTACAAACAATGAAGCGGAGTATGAGGCCCTACTGATGGGGATGACTATGGTCCGTGGAATGGGTGGGAAGTCCGTGGAGTTGTTCTCGGACTCAAGATTGGTAGTAGGTCAAGTACAAGGCGAGTTCGAGGCAAAGGACGAAAGAATGCAGGGATACTTGGGTCATGTTAAACATCTGCAATCAGAGTTCGAATTTTTCAGTCTGCTGCACATCCCCAGGAGTGGCAACACACATGCTGACTCCTTGGCCACGCTTGCCACCTCTTCGGCACAAGACCTGCCGAGGGTCATCCTCGTCGAGGACCTGCACAGGCCTACAGAGACGAAGTCAGGGGGAGTCCAGGTTCACCAGATCAGGGCCGGGCCGTGCTGGATGGACCCTTTAGTCAAATTTATCAAAGAAGATATATTGCCTGAAGAGAAGGGAGAAGCCGATAAAGTTCGGAGGAAGGCGACTAAGTTCTGGTTGTCCGAAGACCAGAAACTATACAAACGCTCCTATTCGGGACCATATTTGTTGTGCGTACACCCCGAGGCGACTGAGGCATTGCTAGAAGAGCTGCACGAAGGAATCTGTGGGAGCCACACTGGAGGTAGGTCCTTGGCTCACCGAGCCCTCACCCAAGGCTATTGGTGGCCTAACATGCAGAAGGAGGCACATGAATACGTCAAAAAGTGCGATCAATGTCAGCGCTTCGCTCCAAACATTCACCAGCCAGGGGGAAACCTTAATCCACTATCTAGCCCATGGCCCTTTGCCCAATGGGGCTTGGATATTGTGGGACCCTTCCCCAAAGCTGCAGGAAACAAGAAGTACCTCCTGGTCGGAACAGACTATTTCACCAAGTGGGTTGAAGCTGAGCCACTAGCCAATATCAGAGACGTTGATGTGCAAAAGTTCGTGTGGAAGAACATTGTCACACGGTTTGGAGTTCCTCACACCCTCATCTCGGACAACGGTTTACAGTTCGACAGCAAGGCATTCAGGAATTACTGCAGCGAGCTGGGAATTACGAACAGATACTCCACTCCAGCCTATCCTCAGGGTAATGGCCAAGCAGAAGCTTCCAACAAGGTCATACTGAACGGCTTAAAGAAGAGGCTAGATGATGCAAAGGGCAGATGGGTAGAAGAGTTGCCACATGTGCTTTGGGCTTACAGAACTACGCCCCGCAGGTCCACTGGGGAGACCCCCTTCTCGATGACCTATGGGGCTGAAGCTGTCATTCCTCTAGAAACAGGGTTCCCAACACTAAGAACTAGCTCATTTAGTCCAGCCAACAACGATGAGCAGCTACAAAAGAGCTTAGACTTGATTGAGGAAAGAAGGGAGAATGCAATGGTTCGGCTGGCACACTACCAACAAAAGCTCAGACAAGGCTACGACGCGAACGTGAAGCTGAGGCCTTTAGAGCCTGGTGATCTGGTGCTGAGGAAAGTTGTGGGCACCGCGAAGAACCCAGCTTGGGGAAAATTAGGTCCCAATTGGGAAGGACCATATCGTATCACTTCAGGCGCTGGTATTGGAGCATATTTCTTAGAAGACCTGGATAGTCATGTAATCCCTCGCCCTTGGAATGTAAATAACCTCAAGAGGTACTTCTATTAATCAAGTCTTCTCTTCAATTGATATACCAATTCGCTGCGTAAAGTTTTCTCTCAAGTGTTTAAACTTAAACCCAATCATGCCTGTAGTCCTCGGACCAGATGATTAGGGTCAGTTAACACTCATTCAAAGTTTTCTCTCAAGTGTTTAAACTTAAATCCAATCATGCCTGTAGTCCTCGGACCAGTTGATTAGGGTCAGTTAACACTCATTCAAAGTTTTCTCTCAAGTGTTTAAACTTAAATCCAATCATGCCTGTAGTCCTCGGACCAGATGATTAGGGTCAGTTAACACTCATTCACAGTTTTCTCTCAAGTGTTTAAACTTAAACCCAATCATGCCTGTAGTCCTCGGACCAGATGATTAGGGTCAGTTAACACTCATTCACCGTTTTCTCTCAAGTGTTTAAACTTAAACCCAATCATGCCTGTAGTCCTCGGACCAGATGATTAGGGTCAGTTAACACTCATTCACCGCTTTCTCTCAAGTGTTTAAACTTAAATCCAATCATGCCTGTAGTCCTCGGACCAGATGATTAGGGTTAGTTAACACTCATACGCCACCAGCTTAAGTGTTTAAACTTAAATCCAATCATGCCTGTAGTCCTCGGACCAGATGATTAGGGTTAGTTAACACCGTTAGCTCAAGTGTTTAAACTTAAATCCAATCATGCCTGTAGTCCTCGGACCAGATGATTTGGGTTAGTTAGCACTCAGTTACGGTTCTATGGTGTTTAAACTTAAATCCAATCATGCCTGTAGTCCTCGGACCAGATGATTTGGGTTAGTTAGCACTCAGTTACGGTTCTATGGTGTTTAAACTTAAATCCAGTCATGCCTGAAGTCCTCGGACCAGATGACTAGGGTTAGTTAACACTGGCGCGGTTTGTGTTTAAACTTAAATCCAGTCATGCCTGCAGTCCTCGGACCAGATGACTAGGGTTAGTTAACACGAGTACATTCGAATCCTATAATCCTTGGACCAAACGACAGGTTAGTCAATACCCCCACGAGGCCAGTGTCACTGGGGCTTAGTGCTAAAACTCCTAATCGCGTTTAAATTAATTCTAATCTATACATGTCTCCCCTAGTTGTGTTTAGTTTGAAGCCGAGAAATAATAACTTATGTTTAACTTGGAAAGACATGCAACTCATCAATAACTCTTGGTTGGCCTATCCTTTTCAATATTAATTTTGGTTACTTACACCATAAGCATGATGTATCAAGCAGATTTATTTGCATTATTTGGTTATAAGTGCAATGTACAGTTATGTGACAGTAGTAATTAGTAAGGCAGGTATTTAAAACATCATAGACAAATGAAAATCTATTCCATAAATAAAAGTATAGTTTACAATTCTTCGGATAAAACAAAAGAAAGCACAGGTGCAAAAAGTGAAAGCCCTATACGCCTATTCTTTTACTGAAGGGAGCACGGGGTCAGCAGCCTGGCCTATCCGAGCAGTTGCGTCAGGGGCTCGGTCCTTGGGCTCAGAAGGAATTTTCTCTTCGCCTGACCCTTGGCCTTTCTCTTTGGCCGGTTCAGCTGGCTTATCCTTGCCGCTTGGTTGACCAGTTTCCTTGCTTGCACCGAGAGTGAGTGGAGGAACATGGCCGACCAAAATTGGCTCCGAAGCCTCTGGGAGCTGTGGAGCAGGAGGGGGATCAGTTCCTGGGAGCTCTCGAATATCAGGATCATAGTATACACTCCCAGGTAGCCTCAGCTCCGAGTCGGCAGGGACTCCAGCTGCATCCAGGGCTTTGCCCCAACTTATGTTGCAATAATCTCGGCTGACCGAGGCGAACTGCTCTAGAAGCTGGGACGTGGCCGTCTCTACCCCCAGCTGGTAAGCTGTCTTCTTTTCAGCCTCCGTCGCCTCCTGGGCCAACTGGGTTTTCTCCTCGGCATATCGGACGCTGTCTTTGGCTCTTCGGAGTTCATCCCTTAGCCCGTTTACCAGCTCCCTCTCGGTCTTCAGATTGGCCTCTGCCGCCTTTAGCAACTTACGCTGATCCTCAGCCTGCTTTTCAGCGTTTTTTATCCCAGCGTCAAGGCTTTTCTTCTGGCTGGTCATCTCCGCGAGTTCCCCGGACAGACGGGTATAATCGTCCTTCAGTTGGCCCAGAGATTTCTCCGCCTCGTCTCGGGAGCAGAGCGCCGCCTGGGTTTCAAGGCGATTCTTCTTGTCCCACTCCTCGGCTACGTAAATCTGCTGAGTGACCTGCATGATGGAAACTCTAAATGTCAAACGCAGAAAAATAGGAAAGGCAAAAATCAGTGATTCAGCTAATCGGATTGAGGTTACTTACGATGGCTAAATCCCTCTTGAGGGATCGAAAGAGCTCCGGCTGATTGAAACGCCTGAAGGACTCCATGTCATGAGGGAGGAGAAGTGGTTGCTGCAGGGCCTCAGCAACGTAGCCGGCCCTCCCTCCATCATAATTCCTGAGGGAGGTCTCCCAGAGGATTGGAGCGCCCTCCAACTCCAATTTTGGAGACCAAATCCGCGGTCCCCCTCCTCCTCGGCGCACCTCTGCCACTGTGCCCTCGTCTCGGCTTTCAGTAGACGGAGCCCTGCGAGTTCGGTTGTCCTGTGCCACCTTTTGCTGCTTGGCCCCCTTGGTTGGTGGCACCTGTTTTTCCTCAACCTCAGTGTGGGGTCTCTTCTTCTGCAGTTTTAGCATGGGTTTCAAGTTTGGGTCAGGGATCTGGGTAGGCACCGGAGGAAGTGTCACCACTGTTTTAGATGTCCCAGCATCTTTCGGGTCGGACTTTTTACCTCTCCCCTTCATCAAATTCCTCAGATCCATATCTTCGTCCGAGGAGTCTTCTAAATGAGTGGCTAACAAATTAAGCTGGGCGCCTGACTGCTCGTAGGCCTCTTCCTCAGCGTCTGAGATCTCTACCACCTGGTTTACCCTTGAAGCTTCTCCCTCAAACTGAAATTCGTCTATTTGTTCTTCTAGCGAGGAAGTGGAAGAGCCAACCCCCTCACCTTCAATCTCTTGTCCGAGGGGAACTTGCTGGAGTGGTTGGATAAGGGGAGGTGCAGCCCGAGGAATTGGACGGGGTACAGGCTCAAGATCGTCTGGCGCCAAGAAGCCCTTCCGACCGACGTCAATACGCGCAAGGCGATAGTCTCCCTGGACGATTGCGTTACCGACCGGTTGAAAACCCTTTGACTTCGCTTTATATCCAAGAATAAGGGGAGCAGATCGTAGTTGCCCGTCCTCGCTCACGAAGATCTCCGACCTTAAAAGGTAGTTGAGGGCATTAACATTCGTTAGGCTGAGCCGAGGAGAAACTTGTCTCTTATCTGTTGCAAGTAAAAAAAAAAAATGGTTAGAAGCTCAGAAATAGTGACCGAAGAGAAATCAAAGACAGTTAAAAGACGGGAGCCCTAAGCCTATGGTCAGTGCGCCTAAATCTACATGTCACACCTGGCTTCCCATGCTTGGTTGGGCAACCAGGCGCCCGAGACGATCACATAGTCGTCTTTCATCCCTTTGTTGGATTTGGGAAGGCAGGAAATGAGCCTGACAACATCCGACCGGGATTTTAAGTAGTACCCAGCATCTTGCTGGCTATGGCATTCGTACATATGTACCACGTCAAGCCAGGTGAGTCCCAACCCCAAGTGACGCTCAAGGTCCTCAATCGCTCCTAGGATCCTAAACATATTGGGCGCACACTGCCAGGGAGTAAGCCTATGGTTCCGGAGGTAACTGGCGGTGATGGGGCCCATGGGGATGGTCATTCCCCCTTCTTTGAAGGCGATGAGGGGGATAACCACCTCTCCCGTCTGCCGGTCTGTTAGTATTTTTTCTGGGGGGCAATACCTCACACCCACGTTAGGGGGTATGCGGTACGCGGTCCTAAACGCCTCTATTTGCTCAGGGCTGTCCATCATGTACTCGAGTTTTCCCATGGTATTTAAGTGAAACGGATGGCCGAAGAGAAAACTAAAAGATTCGGTGGGCGACGACTTACAAGGGCTAGACCGGAGAAGCGATTGTAGGTTCGTAGGAGGACTCGTGAGGGTTCTGAGTAAGATTGGCACCGGCGACTAAGAGATTCGGACGGAGAGATGTGGACGGAGTGGCGCGTCTGTTCTTGCTGGAGCGTCTGAAGATTTGCAAAGTAAGGAAGAAATGATTTCCTCTGAAGCTTTATACGGGGTCAAGCGAAGGGTCAGGGGCACTCCCGCCCAAATCCTGAAGAAAAACCACAGCCATTGGATCAATCAGCCACCATTGGATGCGAAGGACGAAACGTCACCTGGTGCAGTTAATGCAGCGCCTTGGGAATAAGGAAACCGCAGCGGCATTAATGAGGCGTCTGTTCCCACGTTTACACACGTGCCAGCTCGGTTGTGCGTGTTTCCAAGCTTTTGCTCCGTGGCAAGTCAAAATCCTACTTTTTCTCCTCGGATGCGAGGGAAAAACTACAATTTCGAGGGGCTAATGTGGGGGAAGAAAGCCAAACCCAACATATTGGGCCCAAGGCCCTATGTGAGGAACACTGTTCGTCCGAGGAGGCCAAGACACTCAGTCAGAGGCCCATGTGAAAGGAGAATGTCTGGAGATGAGTACGTGCACTGTCCGAGGAGATGTCCATATGTCCGAGAAGCCCGATACCCTCGGATCCGACGAGGTTTTTGCTCGACACGTGTATGGGAGGTTCAAGTGATCCGTTTGACAAGTGTTAAGGGAGAAAGGGGACCTCGGACACACAAGAAGGTAACAGGAACAGAGAAATATCAAGGTGACAGACTTCAACCACCGCATTTAATGCACTGCACCTACCCTCCTGGCCGCATTTATGTGGAGAAGACCCCTGAACAGTGCATCCTCAGCTACCGCCACTCAGACAGGGCTAAAGGGGGAGTGTGATGGGACATGCACTCAAGTGGGCGCCCAGATGATGAACAAGTGGACGGTGGAGATGTAGAAAGGCAGTACTATATAAGAGAGAGAGGTCTCTGATAAGAAGAAAAAAAAGAAGAGAGAGAGAAGAGCATATTATTTTATTGTAGCTCCAGCATTTGTAACCTAAGTTCATCAATGAAAATCACCTCCTCGGACGAGACATTCACCACTGTCCGAGCACATATTAATTCAAGTTTTCCTGTCATCATTGCTGTTTAATACTGTTATTTTCATTATTAGCCTAGCTCTTTCACCCACTCTCTACAAATTTATTGTTTTGGGTTCAGTGGGCTCCAAATCCACATCTTCTTGGGCTTGGGCCGCAGAATCTGACCCTACAATAACAATTTAAAGTTTGTGGATTGATTAAATTGTGATAAAAATAAACTATGGAGGAGTAAATTGTAATTTTAGGAAGACATCTTATTGCATGGTGCTTAGAGATATGATTTTGATGATAAATGTTAAATTTTATTTTAAATTGCTTGAAATTTTTGGTAGTGTAATTTTTAATTGAAGTAGAATTTTAAATTTCTTCAATGTAGTTATAGATTTTAGGATAGAATAAAAGAAGTGAAGAAAAAAAAAATGTAACTGATTTAGAGCAAGTTATCTTTATGAACTTGAGAGAACAAAATCCGATAGAATGCAAAAAGAAAAAAGAAAATAAAAAAAGTTAATATCAATGTAACAAAATATAGTTTTTTTTTTTTAAGAAGAAAAAAAAAAAACATAAATTATGCCCGTAAAGAAACATGACAGTTTTTTTTTTCTTTTTTTAAGTCGATATAACAAATGTGAAAATTGTGGGGCCAGAATAAGTCAGCAACCCCGGCCCATTCCAAACCAGGCCCAGAGGCCCACGCCGAGGACGCCTCGAAGGTCCGAGGTCCGAGGACGAAAGTTTAGGGCCCAGGGCCCAAGGAGCATTGCCGAGGATGGTTACATCCTCGGGAGACCGAGGTCAGAGAGTAGGCAATCAGCATGCCCTTAAGGGGAACCTCCCTAAAGCATCCAAGGAGCAAATAGAAAGAACCAAGCACCGGACATTGAAGCATGGTGGAGGAACAAGTCCCAGGTGAACTGTCACCTCCACATTAAATGCCCTCAACTAACGCCCTGGCCGCATTAATGAGGATAGGACCTCTGAACAGTGCCGTCTTGGGCGCTGCAACCCACTGGAGGTATGGGAATGCGGCTGATGGGACAGGCTCTCAAGTGGAAACCGGGCTGATCAACAAGTGTAGGGCTAGGATCAACTGAGAGAGAAGTATATAATGTAAAAAGTCCCTCTTGTGAAGGGGACGGACGGAAAACCAGAGAAAGAGAAATACTGTAGCATTGTATTTTCTCTCAACCATTGTAACCTTACTTGAAAGAAATAAGAACAACTTCAACCTCTATAAGACCCGTCCGAGGAGTCCTATTAGGCATTCCAACCCACGTACAACCATGCATGGGCGTTGCATTCTTTACTAGGGCCTAGCTCTTGAGCCCATACTCTGCAAATTTATTGGAGGGTTAACTAGGCTTGGGTCCACTCTCTCAACCCGGGGAGAGCGCTCGAATCCGGTCCCTACAAAAATCAAATGGGGCCGGGTGAGCGGGTATGCCAGAGCAATCAGTCACACCACCAGTGTGGCTGCTGAGTTATGGGCTATCCGAGATGGTATCAACTTGTGCATCGATTTAAATTTGACAAATGTTGTAATTGAGCTTGATGCGAAGATTGTGGTTGATTTGCTTTTGAAAGAAGAGGGAAACACGAATGACAATGATGTCATTATTGCTTATTGCAAAGAAGGCTTGCAAAGAATCCCAAGAGTCCGAGTTCTACATTGCTATAAGGAAGCTAATAAGTGTGCCAACGCGTTTGCTAGAAGAAGCGCCGTTAGTCCTCAAAATTTTGTAATTTATCAATCCCCTCCAATAGATGTTGCCATGTTGGCTAGTCTGGATGCAGTGGGAACTCTGTATGAGCGTAACCGCTCCTTAAATTCTGTTTTCTAGTTTATGAATACTATCTGTTTAACCTAAAAAGCAAAAAAGGTTTAAGCTGGCCGTTACAATAACTTTTTACATCATTGGCCCATGAAGGTTATGTTCAGACCTCACATGCATTGCATGCCAAAGGCTCAACTTCCAAAAAAAATAACCAAAGCAAGCTAGCTCTTTCCTTGTATTTTAGCATGAAGAATAATCTGGTTCACATGCATCAACCCATTTGCACCAGAAGTAACGCATGTTTCTCTGCACAAAATGAGCCCAATTTTCAAGGCTCAAATGCTAAGTTTCATCCTAATCTTTCCATCCAAACCCCTATAAAAACCAACTCTCACCACCCAATGAAGCAACCAACATATACACAAACATTCAAACTTTCAAAGAGAAAATAGATTTGGCAATGTACTTCAATACTAACATCTTCCTTTTGGCTTTCTTCGCCATTACTGTGATTCTGTCCTCTAGTAACAATGTTGTTGGCCAAGGTTGTCAAGGTGATGTGCAGGGTTTGATCTCTCAATGTGCTTCTTACGTTAAAAAGGATGGTCCAAAGATAAAACCATCTCCACAATGCTGCGATGTTATCAAGAAAGCCGACATTCCATGCGTGTGCAAGCGACTGACCGCGGAGATTGAGAAGATGATTGACATGGACAAAGTGGTCTTTGTAGCAAAGACTTGTGGCAAGCCACTGGCCCCTGGTTCTAAGTGTGGAGGTAAGAAACTCTTTGGGCCATAAAACTCTCTATATTTAGTGCCTCCACAATTTGTGTGTCCCTTTTGCTATGGTATTTCAAAATGAATTTTGGGTTTTGTGTGTATTTTCTAGTGATGAGTTGATAGATTAGCATGAGTTTGGATTAACTTTTAACCAAAGTAACCTTTAACAAATATACAAATAAGTTTTCAACAAAAAAGTTAATCCAAACGCACATAACTTGACTTATTTTGACTTGAATAAAAAGGAAAATACGATTTTTGTTTTTGTAGTTTTGATTTGTAATGGTTCACTGGAAGTCATTTTGATCTATGGCTTAAGTTGCTCTTGCTTTTCTTGAACCCAAAAAAAAATGAAAAAAATAACAAAATAAGTTGCTTTCTTATAGTCATGTGGATCGCATTTTGGTATTGCATGTTTTGCTAATCTTTGGTTACATCTATTAATTGCAGCTTTCAATGTCCCACCTGCAGCGTATATTGGATGAAGAGACTATCTGCAAATCTATGAACTGTGGTTTGTGTAATGTTATGGATGAAGGAAAAAAAAAGGCATAAATTTGGATCTCATATGCTTCAATGCTGTATCACTAAAAATTTCTACCATGACAAATAAGAATTATTGAAAAATTAATAAATCTACATTCTCCTATGGATAATTTAAGTTTGCACGTTGGTGAAATATCAATTATCTCTACGAGGAAATGATCCGCTCTCTTGTGAGAGAAATTTAATATATTATCGTGTGAAACTCATTCCCGTGTGAGAAATTCGATATATCATCAGACATAAAATAAAAATTAATGATTTAGGTGGTGATTCCGGTCCAATTGGGCCTTTTGTTTTTGGTTTGTCAAAAAACTTTACCAGAATTGACTAAAAAGGTGGAGTGGACAAGCTGGTTCAATTGAATTCAATTAAGTTAGTATCAATTTGGATTACAAGTTTAGGTCCACACAATTGGGCTTACAATTTTTAGCTTTTGCCCAATCAATTTCGGGTCATATTTTTAAGAAAAAAAAATTAACAGATAGTAGATCAAATTTCAATCAGATTTGAATACTGAGCAATCCCATTGACAACTATATATATCTTTATTACAATAGGAAAGATGAAAAACAAAGTTAATGAAATACAAGAGTGAAATTCAAGTGCATCAGTGCTCTTGGACGAACTGCATATATACTTCAAAAACAAAATCAGTGCATCACACCTTTTTCTTCACCTTTAAGTGTACAATCAGTACAAAGTGGATTTGCAGAAATGATGAAATCATGGTGAGCATAATTGATAATACATGTTTGGATAACTATCGTCAGATACCTCATATATCCAAACCTACAGGCGATGTTTAGCTATTATACGATAGAATTTGTGTAAATCTTATTTATTTTTTAATTATTATATAAATTTATGTGCTTACAAAAACGCATTCAATTCATTAAACAAGTTGAAATTGATTTGTATCTATGTTAATCCAATACGACTTGTCTACTAATATTTTATGTAAGTCAAGTCCTGTCAATGTGCTTAATAAATAATTTGTGTTAAGATTGAAATATTTTAATACAATTACTAAATGAGTGGGTTTTTTTTTTTTTTTTTTTTTAGGAAAGAAATGGGTGGTATTAAGGCTAGGCCATATAACTAACTAAATACCTTTGTATTGACATGACACGAACAAGATCCAATAACACAAATTGCAACAGCTCAATTTTATAATTTTTGTTTTAGAAATATTTTTTCAAGCAATCTTTTTTCTTTTTTTTTTTCCTTCTCCTATTAAGGTAAGAATTTTATATATATATATATACAACTTAACATTTAATCGGAATACCCCAAAAAAAATCTCAATATAAGCCCAATATCATCTTGCCACGTTCACACGGGCCTAAATAAGCCTCCCCAAACCTTAGGTTCGGAACCCCGAAGCAAAGTAGTCTTGGTCTCTTTTATCCACTTTAGTTTCAATCATTTTTATTTTTTACTCACTGGATCTCACACTCTGAAGCTTAGAAAGTGGACTCATACTCTCGAACCTTTGACCTGGGTATGTAATAAAATGCATCATAGAATCCTTGTTTCGTTTGGTTTTAGTGTTTTGCAAATGTTGTTTTGATTGTTTTGTCCCATTCTGTTTGTCATATTTGTTTGTCTTAGTTCCGAGGTTGTTGGGTACTGAAAAATGTTTGATCTTTTCTAGAATGTTTTTCGATCATGGTTATATGGTTTTAGATTCTGTTACATGGGTTTCCTTTAGATTTTTTTATTAAATTTCTTCTTCTTCTTTTTTGGATGTGCCTTTGTTTATCTGTATTATTACTAAGCAGAAATGGAAGCAAGCTCAAAAATTTTGGTTCAAAATTGGTTTTTTGTTGACTAGGATTTTTTCATGAGCAATATTCAATAATGGGTTTATGTACTTATGGATGATAGTGTGTGTAAACAATATGCTGTAGATTGGCTAGTGGGTGTTTGGTGCTTGTGTTTTGATGTGTAATCATGTGTTTTAGGATGGATAATCTCTTTTGTATTTACTAGGTTTCTTCTATGGTGGTAACTGGGAAGTGTTTGGGATTCACTTCAAAGGATTCAGTGAGATCCCTTTTGATCTGAGTCATGCCTAATTTGTGGGGTAATATTACATGGGAATTAATGAAGTTAGCTTTTCTTGGACCTTTTTTAGTAAGTAAAATAATTTTAGTCAAAATAAGATTTAGTTCGAATACGCAATTTGTGCTTTGAACCACTTCTAAGTAATCACAATCTGAGATAGAAAAGATCTAAGAACTCTAGATAAGATGATGCAGTGATACTATTCGAGGTAGTCGTCCAATCATACAAAGATCTTAAAATAGATTGCTTAAGAATCTGATTTGTGCATCAGAAGTTCTATTGTTTCTATCTTGCCAAATTCTCCACAGTACACAAAATACTACTACATGCCTTATTTGACTCAGTTAGCTGCAAAGTTGGACATGTTTATTGCCTAATGCATACATAATTGGAAAATCAATTTATGTTATCTTTTCAGTCTGATTTTGGACAGCATTGGCCCAATTGACTAGCTGAAGATGGAATTGTTATCATTGTTCTAAAATTCTAACTATGCCAAGTTGTATTTTTTGGATAGATTGGAGAACTAATAGAACAGACCGATAAATTTAAGAATAGGGATGGCATTAGTATCTGGAGAAAGATCAACTCTGAACCCCAATGCCCCACCCTTCATTCCTGCCACTTTCTATCAAGTGGAGGATTTCTCATCAGAATGGTGGGAACTAGTGAAAACTTCAATATGGTTTCGCGACTTTTGGCTGAGTCAGCACGAGGATGATGATTTTGAAGGCAATATCGAGGTTGATACTGCTGATGCTGAGGATAATGATGATGTCAGCATTGACCATATCTTTAATCACAGCATTGATGAAGCACACTTGACCGAATTGTCTCAGCTTGAGGAAATATATCTGTCATACAAAGATATTGGAAACACTGGATTGTTCCCCACTGCTCCTAAAAATGAAAGTACGCCTCTTAATGGTACGCTTGTTCTCTTTATTATGATATGATAAAAGTATTTCATTTCTTAATTCTTTTTTTTGTGATCTCTGGATTGTTGTCTCCATTTCACACAATGGCAATCTTCCAGGAGCTTGTGACTTTTCAAGGTTTTTATTCATATGCCATGTCTTTCTACTTCCATTGGTCACTCAAATTACATTTGAATCTTGGCATTCCCAAGTATTTGTTTTAATGGCACTATAAGCATTATCTCACTTTCAGTGACGTGAGTGCATCCTAGAAGAGTATATCGTTTTTAACTTGGATCCAAACCTTAATTTCTGATTTTGTATTCAGGTTTTGAAGAGGACACTAAAGCTTTTTTGAAGAAGCTGAGTGTTTCAAAATCTCCAAAAGAAAGAGGTCCCAAGTCCCCAGCAGGGCCTGCAAAGTACCAACAGAAGCCAGTTCGGTATGTGAGCCCCAAATGCACTCCCCGACTAATTCATCAGCCTCGCTGAAAAGTTCCACACGAAATTTCAGCTTGTCTCTTGCAATGGCACCGACACTAGTAGTCTCACTTTAAGTTAAATCTTTGTACATGAACTTGCAACTCTCTGTATCTTTTGTTGTCAGTTTTCGTGTTTTTCTTTCTGCCAAGTTGAAGAACTTGACTGAAATAATGGTCCAAATGTTGAGAAGTTTGTAAATATCTCAAGCACCCCATCTTCAGTGTGTTCAGTTACTTCAGTATTGGTAAAACGTTGTGTGGAATGCAGCCCTTGCTTGATATTCAATCCATTGCTTATTAATTCTAAGCTGTGTGTAAGTTTGATTGCTTGATTTACTGGGGGAAATTGTGACTTCCATCTAAAGCTTTCCTCTAGAACTGAGCAGTGGCATGCATATGTTTTACTAGCCAATAGTTTGGGCTAAAATGGCAACCTAAGCTCAGTATATACGTAGTTGGTACTCCTTATTGTGGCTAATGATAATTGCAGGGCTATTTTGGATGAGCCTAAAACTTGATGGGCTAAGAATGAGTTGATTGGTCTAAGTATATGGAAACTTCCTCTCTCGATGGTCGTTCAGAAACCACACCTGAAGAGATTTGAACCTAAACCAGTGTTAATACTGAACCTAGCTTGATATGCTTCGGAAAATCCCTAAAAACTCATACATTATGTGGTTTTTTTTAACTAGTGAAACCTAAAGTTATTATAAAACTTTACTATATACTTCTTATAAATTGATGTGTCAATTTTAAAAATATAATACAATAAAAGTATAAGTTGTACTTAAGGTCCGTTTGGATAAAACTTATTTTGCTGAAAACTAAAAATATTATAGTAAAATAATTTTTAAATGTATGAAAAAACACTGTCCCATGAACAGTGCACCAGGCGCTGGTCTTTAAAAAAAAAAAACTGCAAATGCTGAGTGGGAAACGCGAATCCAAACAGATACTTAGTATACAAAACTTCAACTTTTACAAGGTTGGCTAGAGGTCATGGTAAACAGTTTTACTCTTAATTTTTTGGAAATGTTGACTTACAAATTCAAAGTCTCTTGTCAAAGCACCAAGGCCGTCAATTTTTTAAAATACAAAACAAAAAACAATTAAGAAATTTATTTATAATATTGTTAATGTGGTACTGTTACATTTATTATCATATCAATTTGTAAACATTTGTAGTAAACTCGGTAATTTTAGCATTTTCTTATATGTTTTTATTTTGGCTATAAGTGAATTTGTTAGAAATTGGGTACAACTACTCAAGGGGATTGGGATGCCAAGCTTTGTGTTACTTTATAGAATCAATTGCATAAATTGATTTTGGTTCATACAAAGCATTCAAAGCCACCTTTTAACGGATCCGGATTCTCTCCATTTCCCTTTGAAATGGAAAGGCTCCAGTTAACGGTGGGAATCTCTTTTAAAATAATCCACACTAAAAAACGTGCCACGTCATTTAAAAGGTTAAAACCCACTTTAACTCAGGTTCAACACTTAAACCAGAGGCACTCAAACGGAAAATGTTTCAGACTCACAGAAAATGTTTCACTCTCTTTCAAACTCTCTCTCACCAAACCCATCTGAATATTTCAAACTCTCTTTCTCAGATCAACAAAAAATGTTTGCTTCCCATACGTTCTCAGGTCGCATCTGCAAATAGGTATCGATCGCATCTGCAAACCTTCTCCCTCTCTCTCAGATCGACAATTTGTGGATTCGGTGGTTTGCTCTCTTTCTCCTTCTCTATCAAATCGGTGGTTTGGTTTTGTTCCGTGGAGATCAGCGGTTCTATGGTGGTGGGTTTGGTATGGGTATTTTGAGTGGTGGGTCTATGGTGGTCTGTGGTGGTACTGGTTTATTGGGTCTATGATTTTTTTTTTGGCGGTGGGTTTACTAGTGGTTGTGTGGTGTGTAGTGCAACGGTGGTGGAGTGGGGTTGCTGGGGTTTCCTTTTTTGCTTTGTTTTTCTGTTGTGGGTATTGTGGCTGATTTGTGGGTAGCCGATGGTGGTTGCTTTTGATTTGTGGCTGATTTTTTGTTGTGGGATGTGTGGGTTTGATGGTGGTGGTGGTGGGGATGGGTTCGCTGTGTAAGAATGACATTAGAAACGAGGGATGAAATCGGATCGTGATATTTGGACTTCGAAAAATTCCAAATTCTACCATGGATGCAGCAATGCCAGCAACAAATTTCCATTATGTTATAGCAATACTCAAATGTTTTAACTTCAAACTAGGGCAGTACTTGGGATGGAACTTGAAGACCTTAAGACTCCTATACTGACAATTACCTTGACTTTGAAAACACCTTCATTGCCCCAAATTAAGGAGACAAAGGATCACATTGCCAACACATATTCCTCACTTCTCTCTTTAATTTTTTTTGCTTAAATTGATTTTGGCCATCAACGGTAAGATCGATCGCTCTCTCTCTTGGATTTTTCTCTCACCATCCGTTCGTCCCTCTCTCTCTCATGACTCACTCTCTGTTTGCGACTTTGGGTAGCCGATCTAGTGGTGGCCGTGGTTGTGGTGTGGCTATGGGTATGGATGTGGGACGTGAGCAAAATCTAATCAGAGCCATGGTTGGTTTGGGTTTTGGTTTTGTGAATTTTTTTGGGGTTTGAGTATTGTGAATTTTCTGGGTTTGTCACTTGTTCATTGTGATGAAGGTGTGTTTTCAGTTTTGGTTTGTTGTGTGGGTGTGGTGTAAAGTTCAATGGTGTGGTGTAAAGTTTTTTGTCCAGTTGAGTTAAACAAGCCTCTAGTTTAAGTGTCTAACCCCAGTTAAATGTGTGTTAACATTTTAAATAAGGTGGCACGTTTTTTAGCGTGAATTATTTTAAAAGAGATCCCCACAGTTAACTGGAGCCTCTCCATTTCAAAGGAAATTGAGAGGATCCGGATCCCCTTTTAACTACCTTATTTTTACAATTCCACCGTACTCCCACATAAAGGAAACTTAAGTCTACTTCAGCTTCCGCTATATTCTGGTTTAACATGTGAGGCTTGAATTGTTGTGGGCTACAAGACTACAAGAGCAGCGTGCACAACTCAACTCCTTAGTAATATAAAGCCCATTGTTTTGAGTTAGTTTTGTCAAAAGTGCAAGTTAGCTAAGTTTGGCTTGACCTTATTTCTATATCCTCAGTGCAACATGAGACCTCAGTCCAATACAAGTCCACATTTGCATGCCTTGTTAATACTACTAGAAAAAGCTCACCAAACCCACCAACTACACACATGCTAGAGGATAACGCAAACCCAAGTCAGCTTTCAATCATTTTCCAAGTGACATCTTGAAAGCTAAGAAGAATATATGGCAAGGTAAATTCCTACACCACCAAACGACATAATTTCCATGGTTTCAAATGTCACAAACTGAAAAAAAAATAATACTGAATCTGAATAAGATTACCCCGCTTAGAAATTTTTAGAAAAAATCAAATACATCAATGTGTATATCTTTGTTGCCATGGGATTAATAATAGTCTCTCTCTCTCTTTTATGAGAAAATATGTCTGAATTTTTGTGATCCTCAAATTTATTTGCCTTATGTATTGTACAAAAATTTTCTTTAATTTAATTATTTCCCCTCCTTCATAGAGTAGTATTAAAATTCGAGCGATCATAAATAGGATATTGGTGAGATTATGGTGAAAATTTATTTTACACTTCGGAATTGCTTCTAAATCAGTCGCTTGACTTTCAAGACTTACAATTTGCATCAGTGACTATTATAATGATGCCAATGTGTCACTTTTCTTATGTTCTCATAGATTTTTCCCATTAACCCACTTAAAAAATCATGTTGATTGTCTATTTTTCTGCTCAAAATTACTTTGCTTTTCTATAGGTTAACATAGTAATATTCCAACAATCTCTAACTTAGAGAATGCAAATAGTATTTTAAGTAGTTTTTAACATCAAATCTTCTATCAATTATTAGGGTAAAACTTGAAATTTCAGAAAGTTTTGAGAGTTCATGACTTCCCAAACATGTTGCATGTATATGGTACCACTACCATCCATGTTTCTCTCACTCGTGGACGAAGTTAAGTTTAAGATTTGACTCACCATGAGTATGAGATTTGTGGGAACATAAATTATTTTTTTTCCCTATCAATTGTAACTAAGAAAATAATATGTCTATCTTTACGTTTAATCAAGGCTCTCACGTCAAAGAAAAAAATAAACTACTACATGTTAGTATGTTACCAACATTCTTAATATATTTCATACCACAAATTTAAATCTACAAGCTACAATCCTACAACCGACCTTGGCAGCGCAATCTTCGCATCAAATAAAAATTGCAACAGACATCAATCAAGCTGACAACCACACCGGCCGCCATGCAGTGTGCACATATCATGGCTTGTAAGCCTTGTATTGTACCTTAAGACACATACAAGATTCGACTATTCTGCTAACTTTTATACTTGTTGAATTCTGGACCATACAGGAATGTGATCAACTTATTAATTAATAGGTGTAAGAGTTTTATTAACTTTTGAGTAGTTTATTTAATTATTTATTTATTCTTTTAGGATGGAATAGTTTATTTCTTTTTTCATAATGACTGTTTTTTACCAGCAAGGACAAAACACTAATCTAATTGAGTTTTGGTGTAGATAGAGTTTAAATTTCAAATATCTTATTTGAGAACAATAGGTATTATGTGTTGAGGTAACTAGAACCGACAGGTAGTTTATTTTATAATGACCCTTTTTCATTAAAAAAAGAAAAAAAAAAAGCTACTCTTTCTTTTCTATTTTTATTTGGGTGCTTTTTCCAGGTGACTTCTATGGTAGTTCTACCTCCAATTTCTTGGGAGGCACACTTGTTCCATGTCAAAAGTAAAGGGAGGTATAATGAAAGAAAAAGGTGGGGCTTAAAGAGTTAAAGGAGCCAATGTTACTTGTCATAACAAATTAAAAAAAATGATATACTTTTAGCCGACCATTTTCAATCTTTCAGGACAAACGTGTTTTATTTTTTTATTTTTTTGGAGCAAAACAACAAGATTACTAGTATATTAATCAAGATTAGTATTATATTGATCTTACATAGTGGTTTCAATAATCAAAGCTGGTGGTTCTATGAATAGAACCTATAGCTTAATTTAGAGATTATAAAATATGAAAACAATAATAAAGCTCAAATTTGCCTCTCATCAAGATGTAATTTTTTTGTGTAGAAAGGATAATTAAGTAACATAAATTTGTGACCAAAGTGGGAGGGGGCAATGATTAGGTTAAATATAAGTTTGTGATTGGCGTGTTAACGAGATTCATGTGAGCTAATGAAAACTAACGCACTACCAAATCCTATTTAACTATGGCACTCTTTTCCTTTTTTTTTTCTTAAAAAAAAAAATTGATGCTTATCACATTTGTTCAATAAGCTAAAGCTTTCTGGTGATGATTAAAAGACAAAAAAAAAATATTCGAAAAGAGGGCTTCTTAAGTTTTTTTTTTTGTCAATAATGTACTGCACATAATAGAAGCAAAGAATTTATTTCTTAATAAATCTCTAACTTTAACAAAGAATGTTTGCTTTTGAAATTTATTATAAGAAATAAGCACTGCTGCATTATGGCCTAAGCTTGGGTGGAGTTGGACTGAGATGGTTCTTTGGTTGAACTTGAATCTTGCCTGGCATTCAAATTATATACACATAAAAACCAAAAAATTTAAATAAATAAATCAAATTAAACAAGACATTGCATTGTATTGCCTAATGCTCAAAATTTGAAGTCGAAATGTTCCAGTTATGATAATAATTGTGTTATGAGGTTGAAGCCTAAATACTTTTAATTATGACATTTGCTACATAATTATTGTAGAAAATTATTTAGTACTTTTGGAGTATAGCAATATGATTCTTCCCCCTCTTATATGAATGGTAGATCCAATTATGAATTTAATTAGTTAGACCTATATCATTGTATTCCGAGCGTACTAAATCATTATGACATCTTCTACATAATCATTCTAGAAATTTATTCAATAGTAGTCTTGGAGTATAGCGATTTTATAGTCTATTCTTTCACATGAATGGTAGATTTCACTATGAATTTAACTAATGAGATCGACCTATTATAATGTGAGAGAAGAGAATATTATATTATTGTACGTATTTTGAGTACTGAATTATTATCCAATGATTATGCTCTATCATAAACATGAGATAAGTGTATAGTGGGGGAAGGGGAGGTTAGGTTTGAAGACAAACACGAAGTACCATTAAAGATGCCATTACAATTGGACTACATCACTTTTTTTTTTTTTTTTTTGGAGAAACAATTGGACTATATATCACTTGAACGCCTAAATTTGTTATATATAGTTGGCTAAAAAAAGTATAGTTGATTTTTTTATCAAATTATGATCTGATCTAATTATTTTTTGATAATAGATTTAATTTACTTCTAGAAGTTGGATTTCAAATATGAAAAAAATATTGAGCTAATGTAGTTTGTATATAAAATCCTATTTGGCTTTTGTAAGCAACCATCCTATATATTAGTCCAATCAGCAACCAATAAAAAAATAAAAAATAAAACTCTCACTTTTTTAGTCAACAAATATTTGTGACGGGCTAATTGAGTCTGGAAAGAAAACAAATAAGAAATTATTATTTATTTCATAGTTTATAGTCAACTTGGATTAGATTTACTTAGACAGCACAAGTCCAGTTCAAACATTTTCAGCTGTATACACCTATACACATCTTTTTTTGCTAAGGTTTTTGTTTTATTTTAGTTATACCTAAAATAAAATAAAAACCATAGCAAAAACCTATACGTATAGGTAAGCATTTTGGTAAATGCATACAACATACAAATCACATCATTATATATTATCGTTAAATTGTGGGGGTGGATCCACCACCAGGGCCAATGTCTCTTGGACTTTGAGGAATTTCTCTCCAAAAAAAAAAATTGTATCACTCATAATTGAAAATTATAATAATATACTGCTAATCGCAATTTCATAATAAATTCATTCAAGACATGAACAAGTTTAAATTAAATATTTAGACATGTTTGTACAAAAAAGAAAAATCATTTAGAAGGCAGATATAAAATTTTGTTTAAAATAATTTATTATTATAAAAAAATGGTAATCAGTTTCCTATTTTCAACTACCCAAAATCCCATATAAAAGTATGATTATAACACTAAGAATAAATTATAAATTACATTCTTAGGGGGTGTTTGGTTTGCCGTGACATTACATTACACTGTAATATTATATTATTGTAATCTTAAATTAATGTAATCTCAATACAATAATACAATATTATATTATTTAGGAAGGTGATGAGATTAAAGTGATGTGATATATTTTGTAATTTTAGATTATGATAATATTAAAAAAAATAAAATAAACCAAAAAACATTAATCTCACATCATTGTAATGTACATCACATCAAAAACACAAATAACCAAAAACCCTTTCCCCTTTTAAGATTTTGAGGGTACATATTTAATTTTTCAAAGTTTCAAACTGTTGATGTGTTTACACACAATGATAGAGATGTTACATACGCAATACATGAAAGAGATGTTACATACGCATAATACATAAGATACCAGCTTGAAGATAGACGTTGGATTATCTATTTATTTTATGTGTTAAATAAAATCTTGCATTGTTCTTTCAATTTCATATGTGGTAAATTATTTCCAGCCATAGAAAAACATCCTAGGATCCTATTTGGCATGCTACAATTGGTCAACTGAACATCATGATAGAAGAACCTAACAGCTCCAAATCCAATCCTCCATTGATAAAAAAGAACAGTGTGGACCCAGAAATAAACCGACTTTTCAATGTATATACTATTTGTCAAAGTAGCCGTTGCACCCCACTGTTTTTAAATATTACAGTTACCTACGAATCCTTTTCCAGCAAGAAATCCATGTCCCTCTTTATTTCCTCCCTCTTCACAACTACGCTCCCCTTCTCACTCTCCCATCTCTCTTTTTCTGTTTTCTTAGCCCTCTCTCTTTCTTTCTTTATTTCCCACCAGCTTTATCTCTCTCTTTCTCACGTATTCTATCTCTCTCTTTCTCACATATTCTTTGCCATCATATACTCAAAGAGAGAAACAGAAACAGAAAGAGGAACAGAAAAAGAAAAAGAAAAAGTTTTTGTGATGGATTTTCCAGTCTCAGAAACCAAGCCTTCGACCCCATTGTTGTCTGCAGCAACAAGCAGTAGCTGCAGCAATAGCAGTAACAGCAGTGAGACCGATGAGAGCCCTGTAACATCCCTTCGTTTCGAGCCCCAGGATGTTAAGTATCAGTTGTCTTGCAAACCCTCATCCGGGTCTTACTCGTATCGATCATTGGCAGTTCTTTCAGGCCATATTGGCTCAGTTTCTTGCCTGGCCTTATGTGGTGAATTCATATTGAGTGCATCACAAGGCAAGGATATTATAGTTTGGCAACAGCCTGATTTGAGGCTGTTCACAAAGTTTGGACAAGGGGATGGCTCGGTTAAAGCCCTTGTAACTGTTGGAAACAAGGTCTTCACAGCACACCAAGATAGTAGAATTAGAGTTTGGAAGGTGTCAAGAAGTTCAGAGAATGTGTTTAAACTTTCTGACACTCTTCCAACTACTAAGGACTATTTGGGGAGGTTCATGAAGCAAAGCAATTATGTCCAAACTAGGAGGCACCACAAGAAGCTGTGGATTGAACATGCTGATAGTATTTCTTGCTTGACAGTCCATAATGGGTTGATTTATTCAGGGTCATGGGATAAGACCCTCAAGGTGTGGAGGCTATCAGATTTGAAGTGCTTGGAATCAATTAAGGCACATGATGATGCAATTAATGGGTTGGTAGCAAGTAAAGGGATTGTGTATTCTGCTTCAGCTGATGGGAAGATTAAAGCTTGGGGCAAGGAGGGGAAGAATTCACATGCTTTGAAAGGAATTTTGGAGGGTCATAAGGAGGTTTCGATTAATTCAGTTATAGTTTCTGAGGATGGAAAATGGGTTTATGGAGGAGGGTCAGATGGGTTTGTGATGGGGTGGGAGGGGAGCATGAATTTTGTGAGTTGGAAATTGGTTAATGAGACAAAAGCTCATCAAATGGCTGTTCTATGTATGTGTCAAATGGGGGAGTTTTTGTGCAGTGGCTCTGCTGATAAGAGTATTGGTATATGGAAAAGAGAGGCTTATGGTAAGCTTAGTAAAGTTGTAGTCATAAGTGGCCATGAAGGTCCAGTCAAGTGCTTGCAGGCATCACCAAGTAATATTGGTGGTGGGTTCTTGCTCTACAGTGGAAGCCTTGATAAAAGCATAAGAGTTTGGTGGGTTCCGAAGAATACTGCTAATAGAGATGATCATGATACCTCTTCAATGGAAAGTGCAGTGAAAAGTTCGAGTATCATGTTGTGTTAGGAAACAATTTTCATGGTTTGAGTAATGAAGCACTGGTTCCCTTTTTTCAGTGTCTGCAGTGCTTCCAAAAGAGGTCCTTGTAGTTGCATATTGTCCATAGTCATACAAATATCAGATTTGGTGGAGAATCAAGTGCAAAAAGAAGAGGCATAGCTGAAGGCTTGAAGCCTAACTTGTGTTAGTCTGTTTTTTTGGTTTGAGATTTTATTGTGTTCATAGGATATAATCTAGGGGATATGATAAACTGGGGTGATCTTTATTTGTGTTTTTGTTTTTTCCTTTTTTTTTTTCAGTCTTTTTACAATGTGTAAACTTGCTGTCAAATGTAATTAGGATTCTAAGGAATCATTCAATTGGGAATCAAATATATTCTTTGTTGGTTGCATGATTAATATTATGTTGCAGTTTATTGTAGTTGGTGAGGAATATAATCAAGACTTATTGGATACTTGTGCCTGCTTAGGACAAAACTTAAGCTAAACCGAACAAGCATTAGGAATTTAGGATAAAGGACCCTAGAACATGGCTTTGCCTTGAACATGACACTGCTACCCTAAACCAATTTTTAGGAAAGAATACTATGATTTTATTAAGAAATCACAAAAGCTTTACCAACCAGAGAACAATTTTTGGCTAAGGAATCTTTCCTCCATCATATGTTTTTAATTTTTTTTTTTTTTTTCCTATTCTTAATTTTCATTTATATATTCTTCACTTTTTTCCCCTGTGAAGATTTAGTGCCCCAAATAAAATAATTTAATCATAATATGATTTTTTTTTTTAATTGCTTTCTTCCCCATTCTAAACGTCTATAGTTCTCTACTTTGTAGCTTTTTATATCTTCACTAGTGCGTTTAGATATGTTTTGCTAATTATTTATTTGCTAAAGCAAACGACAGGAAAAAGTTTTTCTTTTTATGAGACCCATCAAAATAAGCTCAATAACCCCAAAATTTTGACTTTTTATTTGCACTTGCCAAACCCACTTAGATCTAAAAAATTGAGTTTAAAACCCTGAAAGTAACCATTCAATTTAGAATATTGAAAATTGGAAAATTTCCTAACAATCACCACCTTGAAAAGGAAGAGGTTAAGATTTAATAAGGGTATTTCCCTCGTCAAGTATTGAATCTTACACATATAATAGCTAGTAACCTTAGAAAAGTAACAACCTGCACCAATGAGGCTCTTGGCTGGCTGACTTTTACTTTTCTAAAGAGCAAAGCATCTTCAACTTTTAATTTTCCCCCCTTTTTCTTAGCAATGTCCATCCATTCCTCAGTTAAGAACTTTCTAATGGTGCAAAATCAAACTGTAACATCATTGACTGACCCCCTTTGTTGAATTCACAATTGTCGGTTTGGTTTTGGTATAAAAAGTGTAAAGCTAAATAGTAAATACATTTTTTTCCTTTGGATCGGTACATACAAAGTCTTTAATAAAAGAGATAGACTGTTCCTTAACTCATCTTTAAAGCAACCATTAAGCTTGTTGAACCAGCAAGCGGTTAACTAACAGTATTCTTGGTTCAACAACTGGTCAGAATTCAATAGCACTGCTTCATCCTATAGTTGTGGCAAAAATGGCCCACTACCACTATTTCGCAAAAAAATTAGCAATCTACCACTGTTTTGGATATATGTAGGAATCTATCACTTTTTTGAAATTCGAGTCTGTGAAACTCAAGTTCTTTGAAAAAATATACTCTGAAAAATTTTGAAAATTTTTTAATGGTACTCAAGTTTATGAAACTCAAGTATCATGGAAAAATCGATTTCACCAAACTCGAATACTCAAAAAGTGGTAGATCCCTACATATTTCCGAAACAGTGGTAGATTGCAATATAATTTGCAAAAAAGTGCTATTTGTCTATTTTTGCCCTATAGTTGTCATTGCAACAGTGAACCATGAACTGTTTGTGTTGGACCACAAAAGGCCCATTAAAGAGGTAGAGAACACTAATAAGTTCATGCACAATTCATGTGAATGCAAGCAAGCAAGCAAGGTACCATCTAAAGCAGCAGTATTTTGAAGTTGATGCATAAAATAACTTGTTTGTGGAACCCTGAAACTATTTTTTATTTCTCAATAGAGAGACCAACTGCCCTTTAATTTGGACCACCCTTTGCTTTTTGTGAGGAAACATTCCTTAGGCCAATATTTAAATGAAATCAAAGCAGCCATCCCAAGTAACAAGAAGAAAACTTCAATGAGGATACAGCCAATCCACACCATCTCTCTTTTGTGTAGCCTCTTTGGGGACTATGAGGGACCCTTTAGAAGTTAACTAGGCTGGGCTATTTCTGGGCAAGAAACATTTATAAATTCCTTGAATTAAGCTGACCAAACTGCTTGTTTAACTCACTTAAAATGTTTGTGAACTCAAAGCTTTACAATTCAGGAACATCTAGGAAATGTTGTAACTTGTAATAATTAACAATTAAAAAAATGGTTCACAAACAATAAAATGTAGAACTCATTTAAAATATGTAAACATAGATAAAACTCAAAAACTTTTCAATTCCGGAACCATCTAGGAAAGAATAAGTGGTTAAAATACACTAGTTTTTTGACATGTTTCCAATGAACAGAGTTCTTCAGCTTCAGATTTTCATCAGAAGTCATTCACAATAGAGTTATATGAAAGCAATAGCAGAGCCACGGATTTGACTTGAGGGGGGATTTATGTATGACACACATATATATACATACATGATGCATGTGACTATATATATACAATTAAAGCATTCATTTAAAAAATCATTGATATTTTAATGTAAGAAAACCCACAAAAAATAACATCTTCATTCTATTATGTTTATCTATTAGAATTTTTTCACTTGAATAATCCCCTTTTTCAATTTTTTAGAAGTTAAATTCCACTTATGAATATAAAGATGGGCTATGTTATCAAAAAAGAAATGGGCTAAGTTTGGCTACAAACTTAGTTGCAGTCTAAAACTACAACTTCACTCAATATCTTTTTAATAGATATGAATTTTAACAAATCCACTATTGGATTACAATTAAAAAATACTGAGTGGTGTTACATTACTTAAAGTTATACACAAATTTATAAAGTTGACACATAAATTTCTAAAGTTGGATTCAAAAAATATTACAAAGTTGGACAAATTCTATTTTAAATCCTATAAAAGAGTAATCCAGATTAAACCTTATACTTTCAAAAACAAGTTACTTTAATTTTGAGAACAGCTTATTTAGTTTTTTTTTTTTTTTTTCCTGTTACAACTAATCTAGTTTTTTTGTGATAATACTATAAATAAACGCTAAAATCTAAAAAAACATAAGTTTATTAATTTTTTGCTTAAAGTACTTCCAAAAAAAAGAAGGGTAAAGTCGGACTGGTAATAACCCAAAAACCTAGTCAAACCAATAATCCAAATACCTAATTTGGTAATGACATCACAGGAAGACCTGGGCAAGACAATTCCAATATTGGGTCTCTCACTGTACTTTGGATTAGTGGTCTTCACCTATATATAAAACAAACCCATATCCAATTTTCACACAAATCAATATTACAAATACCCAGAGCACAAATAACAAAAATCCAACTTTGAAAACCACAAAATGTGTTTTAAAAAAAATTGAAAATGAAATATGAAGTAAAAGGATAAAAAAAGATTTAATTTTGTATTTTGTATTTAGTTAAGAGGATGAAAAAGTGAAGAGATAAAAAAACTCATTCGTTTGGTTTTTTTTTTTTAAATGGAAAATAAAGCTAAAATAAATTAACAATTATGTCACAATTAAATAAAACAAAAGGTAATACATTTTTTTATTAAAAAATTATGTATGGACACTTAAAATTATAGAAAACATAATAATAATAAAAAGTTAGAGAGAGAGAGAGAGAGAAAAGTGCACAAGCCAAAGGATCCAAAACAAATGAGCAAAAAAAGTACAAAAAATGAATAAATAAACTATAAATAAAATAAAATAAAAAGCCCAAAGAGGAGTTTTTTTTTATCAGTTTTTTTTCTTGGTTTTCCTCTCCAGCTTTCTCCTCATTTTGGAGAGAACATTTTAATGAATCCACGAAGAAAACACCCGACCTCGCCAATTTTCCACTCTATCCTCTCTCCAACCAAAAACCCAAAAAAAAAAAAAATCTCTCATCTTTTTTTCATCTTCCACAAAATTCATCCAACCAAATGAACACTTAGCGTAATACCTTGAAAGCCGCATAGCTATCAGTCTAATTGAGCAATTGGTTGTTCGCCACTGATAACCAAGGACAATGCAAGGGTAAATTTCTCTACCCTAATTTCTAAGATTTTCTCCTGAGCCAAACACAACAATAAAACAAAAATAGAAGTAGAGAGGGAAAGAAAGAGATTTTGAAGAGTGAAGACCCTTTTCATCTTCCTTTTTCTTCTACATCAATGGTTTGTGGTGTTTGAGAGGACGACAGTAATCGAGAGCCTGAGAGAAAAGCATTTCACAAATGGTTGGGCAAAACATTGAGGAAAGAAATAAGAAAAATCAGCTTTTTCCTTTAAAAAATATATAAATTGAGGCTAACATGAAAAAACAAAATTGTGGGAGGTTTAAAGTTTACGTGGCAAACCTCATAAGGTTAACAAAAAGTCATAAGACTTCAATTTTATAGTATTTATAAATTAGGTTCAAAGTCATATGCAGTAAACCCCTTCACGCATTAATGTTCTTAGGTATACAGAAGCTTACAAATACAAATTACCACTTAGATAATGTTCTTAATATTTGACTTGCAGCAATGCAAAAGCTTACAAATACAATTGTCACTTCCATAATGTTCTTAAACCAAGCCCGTAACTTGAAACGCAAATAATAATAATAAAATTTCTCTCTGGCAATTGAATTAGCACTTGTGTGAAGTGCCCCTACTAAGGAGGCATGGTCACTTCCATAATGTTCTTAAACCAAAGCTCGTTATTTGAAACGTAAATAATAATAAAATTACTACCAGGCAATTGAATTAGCACTTGTGTAAGGAGGCATAGAAGTGGCACTTGTTTTCAATCGAAGTACCATGTTTTCCTTTCTCTACATTGCGGATAATCCATGTGCCACCATAATTGTAGTTCAGTTAACCATGTAGTTTTGTTAACCATGACATGGTCTAATATACTTCTTGAACCACCCTCTCATCAGGTCATATAAAGTCAAAGATTTCAATTTTATATTATTTATAAATTAGGTACAAAGTCATATGCAATAAATTATCACTTACATAATGTTCTTAATGTTTGGCTTACAGCAATACAAAAGATTACAAATTAAAAAAATTAAAATTAAAAATGCTATAAGCTCAGCTAGTTGAACTTGCACTTGTGTGAAGCGCCCCTGCTAAGGAGAAATTATAAGATCCACATGGTGGACAAGTGATCTAGTCCACCATTCCACTAAAAAACAGCCACTTGTTTAAAATTGTTAGTTAGAAAAAAAAAAATTAAATAGAAATTAATCACTGACTCAGCAATTTTTAACAAGTGAAAGCTTTTTAGTGGAATGGTGGACCACATCACTTGTCCACCAGAGGAGTCTATAATTTCTCCCTGCTAAGAAGGCATAGAAGTCGTCCTTGTTTTTAATTAAAGTATCATGTTTTCTTTTCTCTACATCTACATTCTTGATTGTTGATAGACCATGTGTCACCATAATTGTAATCCGATTAACCGTGACATGTGTCGAGTCTACTAGTAGTCAATATTTAGTGCACCAGTAACTTCATTTATTAGTAATATCTTTGGACTTATAGCTTGCATATACAATAGCCACCTGCTGCTTCTGCTTTCTGGACAAGTAGACCCCATGATCTCCCACTCTTGTATCGTAACCCATCATTTTGCATTTTAAGAAGAAAATATAATAGTTTTTCTTATAACATTAAAAATGATAAGGAAATTAATATAGAAAAATGATTTATTTTGTTTTAACTTTTTGTAAGCCACTAATGAACATGTGAGCATTTGCCAACTCAACTGCATTTTTTATTTATGCCAATGTTACGTGTTAGCATTTCCTCCATTTTCATATGCAATAGTTTCACTGAATAAAATCTATTCTTGATACACAAGATCTATATGTTGTCTCAACCATGTTATATTAAATTTATTAATTTCAATTGCATTAAAATTAATAACATTATAATCAAGATCATAAAACATTTGCAATAGTGTGGCTATCCCACCCCCCTTTCTCCAACAAGGGCAACTTATTATAAAAAAAATTAAAAAATTAAAAAAACCAAAATTGATTTCATATCAAAATTATTTTCATATGAAATTTGGCTTTTTTTTTCCTAAATTTTTTTAGTAAATTTCCTGCTTGGAGAAATTGCGAGTGGGATATCGTGATAGCATTATGAAAAGGTTTTATGATCTTGATGTTGGTGTTATTAAATTTGATGGAATTAATACTATGAAATCCAACGTAAAGTGATTAAGATAACAGATGGGTCTTGTGAATCAAGAACTGGTTTTATTCAATAAAATTATTTTTGCCAATATTGCATATGGAAAGGGAAGAAATCATGCAACTTTGGAAAAAATAAAAAATGCAACAAAGTTGGTAGATGCTCACATGTTCATTAGTGACTTACAAAAGGTTAGAACAAAGCAAAGTATTTCCAATATTAATTTCCTTATGTTTTTTACTGTTATAAGTAAACTATTATTTTTTCTTTCTACAATCCAAAATGCTAGTCATGATACAGCAGGAGATCGTGAGGTCCAATTGTGCAAAGTGCAGAAGCAACAAAGGACCATTGCACATACAATAATAAGAAGCCCAAAGATATTACTAATAGATAAAGCTGCCAGTGCACTAGACACTGACTACGAGAGGGTTGTCTAAGAAGTATTAGATCGTGTCATGGTTAAATATCGAAGAACCTTTCTCACATGGTCCAAGATGTTGACATGATTTCTAAAAACCATGTCTGCAAACAAATTTACCGAAATTGTTTCGAAATTTTTTGATGTTGAAAAACTTTATGTGGAGTGTACAGAATAAAGGGGAAATGAAATATATATAATAAAAAAATGGTTTGTAAGAAGTGGTACTCGGATTTCAGCCCGCACTCGACATTTTCCCCCAACCATTGAGGGTTTTCACTCGTCGAAGCTAGTTTATCATAAAATGCAAAAAGTGTGTGCACATGTGCAACACTATAGTGGGGTGTGTGCAAGTAAACTTCCTTACTTATATTCAATTTTAGGAGTCGTCACCAACCATTGGAATTATAAGGTTTGATTGGTCACCCAATTCTAATTAATTTTATTTCCCAATCTTAGCTAAGAAAACCCTAGGGCTCCTAAGCTAAAATAGAAAATAAAACAAAATGTCTCAAACTAAATTATAGATCCGAAAGCTCGGTTATGTGTGGAGAAGGTGCTAGGCACCCCACAAAACCTATCCAAAAGGATAGTACCTCGTTTCGAATTTAATCTTAAAAGTCTCCATTTAAATAACAACTAAAATACTTGGTATTTGGTTTTTAAAAAGAATGATATGCATGTAGATGTGAAATAAAACAATGATCAAGCTATTACTAAGATGACATGCAAAAGAATGATATGTAATCTATCCTAACATGACATGTGAATACATGACATGTATAATCTACACTATGGTGACATGTGCATGCATGGCCACAATTTATTCTTGAAAACAAGATTAAATAGCATTGCTAAGCGTGTGATTGCGTGACATTTACTAAGAAAGTAAAATGCGTAAAACTTACTTCACTCCTTAGCCTAGCATACCAAATGCAATTTTGCAATTCTTTTTCTCCAAAATATTTCATCTCATGCAAAAAGAGGGACACAAGGAAACAACAAAAAACACAAATGTTAAATACTTATAAAAGATGTGAAAATAATGTCATTTGACAAATTATTGATCTTGAATAAAAAAAAATTTTGGCAAAGTAGAAAAATCATTTTTGTGGCCTCAAGGGTCTTTGTGCAATTATTTGAGGTTTTCGGTTAAAATGCAATTTCAGGAAGTTTTGGGGTTGAAAATGAAATTTTGGAAAGTTTGGGGGTGAAAGGTAATTTGGGAAAATTTTGGGGTTCAAAATGTCATTTGTAAAATTGGAAGTTAAAAGGGAAACTTGGAAAAGGTTTGGGGTCAGAATGCAATTTCGGAGAGTTTTGGGGTCAGAGTATTTTGGAAAAGATTTGGGCCTTGGATTCAGGTTCGGTATTAGCAAAATTCAGACCTGGGCCTAAAATTGGGTTTGCCTGACCCACCTTATCCAAATGAAATCTATCTCCACCAATCAGAGCCTGAGGGATATCTAGTGCATCAATGAAATTGTGACACCTCACACCCTATCATCCAACTCTTATTTCCTTCGGTCTATCATGAAAAAAAAAAAATCCTTTTTTTTAATCTTATTTTCTTTTATTTTTCTGCTCAAAGAAACTCTCTCCTTTTACTCTCTAATTTCTTTTTATTTCTCTTTATGTTTAGTTTGTGGGCTTGGTGATTTTGTTAGATATGTGTGGCCTTTTTCTGATTTTTTGGGTTTGAGGTTTCAAAAGATGGGATTTTTGGCTGTGGGTTTTTGGTAGAGACTAAAACAAATGGGTTTTGAAGAGTGTATTCTTGATATGGTCTAGACTCTAGGTTGCTGTTGAGATGAACTTGGATGTCTCGTGTTTTGACCTGGGATTTGTGTGTTTTGAATATGTGTGTGTGTTCTGTTTTAGGCATGTGAACTAACTGTATATAATCATAAGCATAAAACCAACATGTATTGAAGACATTCTATGAAAGGTGAGAAGGGAATAGATGTTACTCATTTTGGTTCTGCGTTTTTGCCATTTGCTTTGCTTCTCCTTGTTCTCCCTTCTTTATGGCTGAAAAAAAGGAACAAACTTTAAATTTTATTTCAGGCCAAAAAGAACACAGAGCAGAAACAAGAGAAAGTAAGAAAATATTACTGGGTCGTTTCTGCTCCATTTTGCTTCTTCTTCTTTTATCTGCTCTGCTCTGTATCCACATTTTTGCTTCCATGTCTTGCTGCCCGCTTGTTGTTGAGAAAGGAGAGGCATTTGTTGAGTTCTTTGGCTTGATGATAGAAAGGATGGAGCTTTTATGAGTTTTTGGTTTTGTTTTGGAGGTTTTTTTTGCTGCTGTTGGGAGGGAGCTTTCAGTGACATTTTGGGACTATTTTTCTGGGTTTTGTGGCTGATTTCGGTGGGGTTTGGGGCCTCTTTAGAGTGGAATGACTACTGCTGAAAGCTGGCTTTGTGTTGGAGTTTTGTTGTTGAGAAGTTCGGATTTAGAACTAGTAACAACTTTCCACATAAATTTTGTTGTAAAAGTATTGTGAAAAATGTTATGGACGTATAACACTTATCATTAAAAAATATAATTGTTGGTCAATTTTATATTATTTAATTAGTACAAATAAATTTATTTTTTACCAATTATGTAACAAGGGTATAATAGTAAATTTATATAAACTATATTTTCTATCCTTTCATTTTTCTCTCTAACCAAACAAAAGAGTTTTCCACCCTCCCACCTTTCCACCCCTCCAACCAAACACACAAGAGGGAAAACTAAATATTTTTCATCCTCCCACTTTTCCATCCTCTCATAATTTTCTATTCCCCACTTTTTCACTCCTCCATCCAAACGGACCGAAAAATGGGAAGGGTAGAGGACAGCCGTGGGAGTGGGTTAGGGGGGATTCCTAGGACTAGAGGGTGGGTTTGTGCGTCCAAGGAGCTGCTCATTGTTTGGGCTTTGTGAATAGGAGAATAAAGACACATTTATACGGGACTCTCTAGGGTTTAAGGTTAAAGGATAAAAGAATGGGATTGGATAGGATTGAATTACACAACCACGAAAGTTTAAAAACTGCACTTAAACAACTGCATGGACTTTAAATCAATAGTTAATAATTTATAATATAATCTTGCCAAGTCCATTAATTAAAAGAAATTAACTTGATTTTTTAAATAAATCACATGCATGACTTGATAAAAATAAATGGACTGACAAAGTAAGTGAACCCGAATAAAAACAAGAGATGGAGCTCATGAAAATCAATTAAATTCCTTAATCAATTTTGACAAGTAATTTTTAATCTCATGTTTGATTAAAAAGTCCCAAAATGGTACCAATTTTCCATGAAATTGTTACTAACAATTTAGTTCAAGTCATATAGAAAATTATGAACTTTTTTCACAGTTAAAATATGAAGTGGGTAATTTCCTTAATTAAGTGATATCTCATTTTATTCAAACTTGATTTTTGCCCATGAGAAGCTAAATTAAAGAGAATTTCATGATTTTAAATATAGCATCAAAATTAATCCAATGACATGGTTAAAATTCAATTAAAGCTCGATCAGACTTAGTCAACTGCATAAAAAATGAAAAATCAACAAAAAAAAAGGGGGGTTTAATCAATAAGACCATGAAATCCTTTAGTTTATGGATAAAACTTCTATTGAAATTTAAAGCTGGACAAAATACAGTATCAATAATGAGGTGTGATGATATTAATGAAACTGAAAGCAAGTGCAAATAATTATAAAAGAAACTTGGAGAAATTGGACCTCTCTTTTATGAAATTAGTGGGTGTGTACGAAATAAGAAAAAAGGGTATTATCTTCCTTTGCAAAAAAAAAATGACTTTATTATTGGATTCAACTAGTAAGAGCATTTTAATATAGGAGTGAGCCTAATTTGTGGGCCTATTAATTAAGTCATGGACTAACTATTTTAAACAATAACTAGCCTAAGCAACCACATCAGTTCATGCAAATTTTCTATCTATTTTGCAAGAAAAAACCTACTTTTTCTATTTTACACATCCATTTTTACAAAACACTCACATCAATTTATATATTCTACACATTTATTCAATAAAATATTCATTCTTTTTACATTTTTTATTATTTCCTTCCCTCTCCTCTTTGGAACCCTCTCACAGACCCAACACAAACCCAAAATCACCCACACCCAGCCATCGTCTTCTCCGTCGAGCTACCGTCTTCTCCGTCGAGCTACAAACCCAACACAAACCTGAAATCACCCACACCCAGTCGCTAGCCACCGTCTTTTCCGTCGAGCTACAGACCCAACACAAACCCAAAATCACCCACACCCAGCCACCAGCCACCATCAATGATCAAATAGAACAAAATCACCCACACACAGCCAACCACCGTCTTCTCAACGCAGAACTCAAAGCTCGATCGTGGATTCTCCGTCATCACCAACATGTTGAAGAAGATCGAGCCCTTGGATACTTCGGTTGTATACAAGGCCGTTTCTGATTCGGCCAAGGATTCCATGAAGCAGACCATTTCCACTATGCTAGGCTTGCTCCCGTCCGATCAATTCTTCGTCACCGTCTCCGTTTCCAAACGGCCAAACCCAACACAAATCCAAAATCACCCACACCCAGCCACCATCAATGATCAAATAGAACAAACCCGTCGGAATCACTGGCAAGTTCAACAGCAAGTTGAGATGATTGAATTGTTGGATCGGAGAAGCTAATCGGCTTTGCAGTGCAGAGTTGAGATGAGAGAAAGAGAGCTGTGATGAAATGAGAAAGAGAGAGTTGAGATGAAAGTCAGAGGTAGGAGAGAGAAAAAAATAATAAAATATCAAATACACGAGTTACATTAACCGTGCATATATGCACAGTTACTGTAACAAATGTGTATAAATACACAATTTTACATCCACTGATCTGGGTTTTTTTTTGCCAAAATGTGTAAAATGAAGAGATTTTTGTATTTTAGAAGACTATACACCCACTAATATGGATGCTCATCAAAGCAAGAGCTTGAGGTTTGATACAGGGACGGAAGGAGACTTGGACTAGGGGGGGCCATAATTTTTTTTTTTTTAAATTAATATATACATAGTCACCAATTTTAGCAATTTTGTTCTATAAAATCACACTTTGCCCCCCTTAATATTATCATTGATTCTTTTAGAAGTACTACTCTAGCTAGCCACAAAATTTTCTATAACATTTTTACAAACTGTTTTAGTAGTAAACTTTTATTGGTTTGCATATGGGCCCATCACTTATATCGCATTTTTACTTACTAATAACCACTCACCACATTAATAATTTGTAAAAAAAAAAATTGTAATTCTAACATTTTCCTCCTTTCAAAGGCCAGATCTAAAATCTAAAGCAAAATAAACAAGCCCAAAAAAATTATTCAACAACAAAAATTACCAATAGTAAAACTAAAAACAATTAAACTCAATTATCCAATTTTACCTAAAACAAATAACTTGACCCTTTAAAAAATTTTAAACAAAATTATTTTGTCCATACCTGGATGCACACACACACACCAAAAAAAAAAAAAAAACTCATTAGTTGTTAAGCAACTGAGCCGAAAAGCTAAAGCCACCGCACACAAGTAACAGCAAAACTATCCCCCTAACTTCAAATTCTAGCTTCATCCCTGGTTTGATATAGGGGGCGAGCTTAATTCGTGGGTCTATTAACTAAGTCGTGGACCAATTATTTTAAACAAACCCTATCCTACATAATTAGTCTGAAGAAAACCCAACCCATTAATAAGCCCTTAATAAAGCCTCCCTATAAGTCATACCTTTATTTTTGTCGCTGGAACATGTTTTATTCAACTAGTCTATCTGTTTTCCTTAAAAAAAAACAAAAACAAAAACAAAAACAAAAAAACAAAAAACAAATCAAACTAGTCTATCTGTTTTATAAGCTTTTGCTTTAGCAGATACAGTAGTGCTCATGCTCAAGCTCATGCTCATCTATTCAAACGTCACATGCCGAGCTCTAGTAGTTAAGAACTTAAGATACGCTTTAGTAAAGAGTATAAGTAAATTTTCTTTAATAGAATATGAATTTTTTTTTTTTTTAATTTATTGTTGTCTTCACCATTCTAAATACCTATAGTTTTCCGATTTGCAGGATACAGTAAACTGATTAGGACTTCTATATTTTTACATTATACATTGTAGACATACCACATTCATCATTTTTTATTATCACATTTGCCATTTTTTATGTCTACAATATAAAAAGATAATTTCTCAACTAATTATTTACGCTAAAAGTACACAAAAAAAAAAAAAAGGGAAATTTCTTTTAGGACCCCCCCAAAACAAGCTTTTCTTTTCTTTTCTTTTTTTTAACGCCATTATAAAAACTAAATGCCCCCTAGAGAAATTTAGAAAATGGATTGATTTGAAGTTTTTGTTAAAAAATTATAAGTTTTTGAAAATTTAAGATTTGCCACCTTTTTAATATTTTCAAAAAGAAAATAAAAAAATAAATTAAAATCCATTTTTATTTAATTAAGTCAATGGATAAGAAAATTAATCTAAATGAGTTTGGAGATCTAGTTATGTTATGGGAAGGTGTGACTCACAAATAACAAGTTTTTTAGTCTTTACTAAATAAGAGTCTCTTGTCTACAATTAATTATTTAATTAACACAATGTAAAATCCAGTAAACTACCCTGAGGTTTGATATAATGTCAAATACATCCAACACTTTTTAAAACGGACCAATTTAATCTTTTAACGCAAACAGAGTTTATTTTTTCTGTTAATAACAAAATTTTCACAAAACCAAATTGAAAATCAGATCTACTTTCTCTCTCCCTCTTCTTTTCTTATTTTTTTTTTCCTAATCTCATCAACTCTATATCTCTCTCAACTCTCTTTTTCTTTGCATGTGCAAATCTGAAAATTTTTGAATAGTCTGTCATGGACCCAAAGATTCATTCTTTGAATTTTTATCCTTTTTCTTCTTAAAATCAACAACACAAGCAAAGCTTTTCTTTGGTTTTTTTCATAAAATAATTTTTTTAAAGTTAATTACTTCGTTACGTGTTTGGTAGCCGAGAAAATCAAAGAGAAAATCTGAGAAAATCGACCCACCCTTTTCTTAATAGATCAACCAACCCTTCTTATTTGGGCAACGGGGAAAAAAAGGCCATAGGAAAGGTCACATCTCCTCCATGTAGAGTTTGGCAGCTGAGAAAATCAAAGAGAAAAGCTGAGAAAATCAAAAGAAAAAGTCACATCTCCACCAATTAGTGTTTGGCAGCCAAGAAAATCAAAAGGAAAAGCTCCTTAAAAAAAAAAACCCTTTACAGATCTGAGTAACAGCAAGCATTAACACTGTTTGTGTTGAGGATTAAATTGGTTATTTTTTTAAAGTTTTGGGTGTATTTAGTAATACCCTAAATCTCAAGGTAGTTTATTGGAATTTACCCTTAACACAAAATATTTATCTGAATTTATTATTATAACTCAAACAAATAGTGAATTTTATAACATAGTGGCCTAAAACTAAATCATGTGGCAAAGGCCAAACAATAATAGAGATGATAATAACAGAAATAATGGACAAGTAACAGTAATAAATAAGAACAATTTTATTATGTGTAGTGCTGCATGCCTAAAGTCGACTTGTACACCATTGTAAGTTTTTTTTAAAACCTTCTCTCCTCTTCCTCTATATGTGTGTTAAAAATACTTAAGGTATGTTTGTTAACTGTTTTTTCTCCATATTTTCTATTTTCAAAAATAATTTTCTATTTTGAAGACTGAAAAACTTGTTTGGCAACTCAAAATGAGCAGAAAACAAAAACTGTTTTCAAAACTCAATTTGTGAAGGAGACTGAAAACATCCAAAAGACTATTTTCAGTTTTTAATTTTCAAAAGTGAATGAAAACACGCATTAATTTAATGACTCTGTCTCATTTAATGAGTTAACATTAAATTTCAAATCCTAGTAACAACATATTTTAATATTTTCTATTTTTTTTTTTAAGAAAACTATCTTTTTAATTTCAACTAACCAAACATGTTTCTGATTTCAAAAAAAAAAAAAATTGTTTTTTCTTTATATTCCCAAAAACAAGTTTTTGAAAATAGAAAATAAAAATGTTACCAAACATAACCTTAGTATTCTCAAAAGAAAAAATAGCAGATTAATCTCATATTGGAAAATGAGTGTGAGTTAAAGAGATTTAAAGTCTGTGCTGTGTATCTAAGAGTTAGATCATTTTGGATATACACTACTGTAAGTTTCTTTAGAAAAATTTCTCCCCTCTCTCCGTGCGTGTGTTAAAAATACGGGGGTATTTGGTACACCTACTCAAACACATATTTTCAGTTTTTAAACAATATTACACGTATTTTCATAAAAATTTTCACCCACACATATTTCCATACATGTTTTCAAATAACAAAATACATGTTTTCAAACACCCCTGTATTAAAAAAAAAAAAAAAAAGTCAACTTGTCCTAATTTTCATTATTACTTGTGGCAATAAAAGTTAAATTTAAGCGTAAATGCACTTTTAGTCCTTATATTTTTACTTTTTTCCATTTTAGTCCCTACATTTTAATTTTACCACTTTTAGTTCCTAAACCAATTAACGTATGTTATTTTCGTCCTTTCCGTCAGTCAACTGACAGAAATAGTTGAGGTGGTAGCCGGAAGAATTAAAATATTATAAAAATGCCACATCACCCATAACACATCAGCATATAAATTTAAAAAATTAATTTATTAATTTTAACAAAATTAAAAAACATAAAAACAAAATTTAAAACATAAAAATACGTCAGAAAATCAAACCCAAGAACACAAATTCAAAATTAAACCCATTGAATCAAATTAAACCCAAGAACATCCGTCATCAGCCCACAACCCAGAAAATCAAAAACTCAAAGCCTTAAGAGATGCCCCTAATAGAATGGCAACTTCAGATTCTCATCGATATCCAAGAGCTCACTAGGACCAGGCCAAACCAGGAACCAAAGAGAAGGCTCCTACAACAATGTCTCGATAATCATTCCCCTCCCAAGGGGGAAGAGGAAACCATTCAAAACAAGAAGTTGAAGTGAGTAGCCCAGCTGTTAGCAAGCAGTAGGAAGATAGCCAATCTCAACCTGCTTCAAGGGTGGAGGACACTGTGGTGTCACCCAAACTAGCATGTAAGGCACCATATTTGCAAGCCATTAGCTTGCTAGTTTGATGGTGGAGCACGACTTGAGATGTTCATCCAAACATATATGTTGTAGTACACACTTGACACCACCACCACCACCAGCAACCCACGATCCACCATCAACATTCAACACCAAAAAAAAAGAAAGCAACCCATGGTCTCCACCAAGCAAAACCCAAACCCACAGCAAACAAAACCCATACCCACGGCGACCAAACCCACGACAAACCAACAGTGAGCAAACGACGAGCAAAATACATGCAAACAGCGAGCAAACCGAAAACCACCAACCCAGATCGCAACCACCGAAACACAAGACCAACACACCGAAACCCATATCGCAAACTAAAAATCACCAATCCAACTACCACCCAAATCGGCCAGCCACCACCATTGAAACCCAAATCGCAACCCACTGACCAAAATCTCAACCCACCGGCCAAAATCTTAACCCACTACACCCAAATCACAAGACCCACCACTGATCCACAACCCCTCCAATCCACTGCCAAAAAATCGAGAGAGAGAGAGTCCAAGAAAGAATAAAGAAGAAAGAAGAGTGAGAGAAGAAGGTAATTGATTTTCTGGATTGTGGGCTGATGACGGATGTTCTTGGGTTTAATTTGATTCAATGGGTTTAATTTTGAATTTGTATTCTTGGGTTTGATTTTCTGATGTATTTTTATGTTTTAAATTTTGTTTTTATGTTTTTTAATTTTGTTAAAATTAATAAATTAATTTTTTAAATTTATATGCTGATATATCATGGGTGATGTGGCATTTTTATAATATTTTAATTCCTCCGGCTGCCACCTCAGCTATTTCCGTCAGTTGACTGACAGAAAAGACGAAAATAACACGCATTAATTGGTTTAGGGACTAAAAGTGGTAAAATTAAAATGTAAGGACTAAAATAAATAAATAAAAAAAAGCCAAAATGTAGGGACTAAAAGTGCATTTACGCCTTAAATTTATTATTGCTTGGATTCTATTCTAAAAGAGGTATTGGGCTTCTATATATCAAATTTATTTGTACTTCAATTTGTTTGATCTAAGCTTAGCTAACCCACCTATATTTCTTACCAATTAGCAAATGTAAACTGAAAAGTGAAAATACTAAGAAAAATCTAACTTATAAAAGCCACTTAAAGAGTAAAGCTAGCCTTCATCTACCTTACAGTTTCCTCTCTATGATATCAATCAACAAGACCATTTCTAAATCTTCCGCTCTCACTCACTCATTCTACATGCCAAACTTCAAACTTTTAGCAACCTCAACCCATATATCAAGCATCCTATTATCGACAAAGAATTGCGAAGAAAGACAAAGTTATTAGGTGAGTTTAGAAATATACCTATAGTGAAGGCAGTAATCATAAAAGAACAGGTGGTTAACACAGATAAGTTCCCTAGCTTTAAGATTTTCAATTGAAGTTGCTCCCATTAGGACTGTCTATAAGCATTGTTACTTCTCTATATATTTCTATTACATAGAAACACATGCACAATCACACAATGAAAAACAAAAACAGAAAATATTATAAAATTATTTATTTAAATAAAGGAAAGGAGAGAGGCAAAATTTTCTTGATCAAAACTTATTCTGATGAGTTACATTCATGAGGACAGAAGGAAGATAGTTAGAAGTTTCATCATTGCAAGATAGACAGAATAAAGACAGAAGGAAGATAGTAAGAAGAAAGATAGGCACCTACGGATAGAATAAGGATAGAAAGAAGCATCTACAGCAAAGCTTTATAATTGCAAGAAGACAAAATAAAGACATAAAGCGTTGGTTTGAATCACGCGTTTCCTGGCTTGCGTTTTCTTTTTTTTTTTCTTTTTTTTCAGCGCGTGAACAGTAACCTCACATGAATGTACTGTGCAGAGGAAAAAAATACTGTTCATGCACTGTTCCGGTACTGTTTATGAGACCCACAGTCACTTTATTTATAAAAAATATATATTAAAAATGGGTCTCACGATACTATTCATACATTTAAAAATTATTTTGCTATAGTATTTTCAGCAACAATCAGTTTTCAGCAATAATAAGTTGTATCCAAAAGGACCCAAAGAAGATAGAAAGAAAAAAAAAAGCATCTAAGGCAAAGCCTTATAATTGCAAGAAGATAGAATAAGGACAAAAAGAAGATAGGAAAAAAAGTCTACATAGTAAAAACAAAAATATCACTATCAATGAAATGTTTAAACTGTTCATTGAATAATATTCTTCACTAACAAATTAATCAGGGTTCACTTTTTACCACCAGAGTTACTTTCCAAGACATACTATGAATAACATTCATGTTTTAATAAGCATTTAGCATTATTCGTGTTTTAATAAGCATTTAGCATGTTGTATCGAATGATTACATTACATTAAAAATGTCAAAGAGCAATGTCAACAACATTACACCATTAGCATCCGACTCTTCAAAACATTTTCTTAGCCAAATTGCATTTTAATATCCAAACAATATTTAATTTTTTTAGCAAAACGTTACAATAATCAACAAGTTTGGGAAACATTTCCCATTTTTAACTTTTCTATTCTTTTTATATTCAAATTCTCTCTCTCTCTCTATTCTCTAAAAAGATTAAAAAGTATGGACAAAGTTTAACTACAAAATTGGTTGTAACCTTGAATTTTGACAAATCCACCATTGAATTACATCTTATTCTTATATCCTCTATGCTTGCAAAACTTCAAAAAAATTAAAAATCAATTGCTATGTCATCAATAAATTGTTTAAATTGCAAGTTTTTATAGTTTCAAATTATGCATAAAATATAAACTTATAGATCATTTAGTAAATAATATCAAATTGATACAAAATTTGACATGTATTTTAAGACCGTAAAAAACATGCAATTCAATGATTAGATTTTCAAAATATGTAGTAATATTTATTTTATTGAGTAAAGTTACAACTTTAAGTTACAATCAATTTTATAGCTAAATTTTGTTCAAAAATAATTTAAAGTAAATACTTCGAGGACAAAATTTACCTACAAAATTGATTGTAATCTAAGACTACAAGCTTACTCAATATCTTTTTATTGGAGGTGAATTTTGACAAATCCACAATTGGATTACATTTTCATCTTATATCTTCCATGCTTGCAAAATTTCAAAAAAATTAAAGATCAATAATTATCTCATCAATAAATTATTTAAATTGCAAGTTTTTATAGTTTCAAATTATGCATAAAATATAAACTTATAGATCATTTAGTAAATAATATCTAATTGATACAAAATTTGACATGTATATTAAAAACACAAAAAACATACAATTTAACGGTTAGATTTTCAAAATATATAATAATATTTATTTTATTAGGTAAGATTGTAGTTGTGGGTGCATGACTCCGCCCGCCATTATCAGGAGATTATCCGCTTTGGGGAGCCAGGCCCTCACGGTTTATTACGTCCGACCCCGAGTGTGAGACCAACCAAGCAATCGCCGTAGATTGGACTTGTAATTGTAATCCCACATCGGGTGGAAATCCCTCCCACTAACCCCTTATAAGCTTCTGGAGCAAGAGTTAGTGTACCACTACTACACATGACTCCGCCATTATCAGGAGATTATCCGCTTTGGGGAGCCAGGCCCTCACGGTTTATTACGTCCGACCCCGAGTGTGAGACCAACCAAGCAATCGCCGTAGATTGGACTTGTAATTGTAATCCCACATCGGGTGGAAATCCCTCCCACTAACCCCTTATAAGCTTCTGGAGCAAGAGTTAGTGTACCAATCTACGGCGATTGCTTGGTTGGTCTCACACTCGGGGTTGGACGTAATAAACCGTGAGGGCCTGGCTCCATTATCAGGAGATTATCCGCTTTGGGGAGCCAGGCCCTCACGGTTTATTGGCTCGTCCCCGAGTGTAGTAGTGGTACACTAACTCTTGCTCCAGAAGCTTATAAGGGGTTAGTGGGAGGGAACTCTAACCGATGTGGGACTAAGTTGCCTACAAGTCCAAGCTAAGCGCTTGCTTGGGTGAACGCCTGCACTCGGGGACGAGCCAATAAACCGTGAGGGCCTGGCTCCCCAAAGCGGATAATCTCCTGATAATGGCGGAGTCATGCACCCACAGTAGTCTTAGACTACAACTAATTTTATAGTTAAGTATGAATGGATGCATAAGAGATGTAGACTGCAATTGAAAAGTGGATAGTTAAAATGGAAAATACCTTGAACTTTAATATTGATTAAGGATAGGTTCTTTGACCACCAAAGACTAAGTTAGACATCACCTTACATTATATATAAAATTCAATTGTACTTTTTTTCTGTTGGCAATGGTAATTATCTTCTGTGCATGAGGGGACACAAATGCTATGGATCTTTATTGGTTCTACCGGGCACGTTTTTAGAAGACATTCACATCCTCACTTCCTCATTGTAATAAAATAATCTCAACAGTCAACACAATATTTTGGCAACCAAAAGGAAAAATACCATCCCATGGGTTAATAATCACATATATACAATGAGAATATCCCAGGATCTTGGTGAAATTATTCAAAGCACTCGGTGGATTACACCCTCTCATATAAAGGTACACCGCATGCGTCGATCCCACAGATGGGACCAACATTTATGTTGATATGAAGTGTAAATGTAATCACCACCTGGTTAATCTGAAACTCAACTACCAGCTCATTGCATCACAACCACAATTAATAATAGTAAACGATCAAGAATCAAACTAAAAGGTTCAAAAACATCTATAAGTTGTGACATGTCAAATCTTTTTCTATAAATTACAAGAATGAGACAAGAATCTCAAAAGGGCATTAGTTTAGTGACGAAACTCTTTGATGACCTTACTACACTTGCTTGTAGAAGAGCACATATGCATGCTCATGCAACACCTGATTTGCATCAATGTGAATAACTGAATTATCATCAAACCGTAGCCACTGACCATTAGGATAGCGAGCATCGGCTGTATAATGCCCCTTTGATGGCTCCCTGCCATGGTGAGTAATTGTAGCAACAAGTTCGTATTTCCGACCCTGTACACAGACATTTTGTCAGTCAAACTACAATTAAAACTTGATTGAGACATTAAGAAAGAATGTGGATAGTAGATACTAGATGATAGCATGATAATAGATGGTTTTAGAAAGATACATGATAACATTCAAATCAATGTGACATCTGAAGTTCTACAGAGCACAAGTAAATATTTGATTAGAACAGAACTTGTAACACCTAATCACCCAACAAAAACTCTAGCACAGGTAAGTATACAGGCACAAATCAAACGCGTTCAACATGAAACTGTGAAGTACAACCACATGCGCAATTGCTCACTCGACCAACTTTTTGGTTCCTCTAAAAAATACTAACTTTTTGGCACAACTAAGGTAATAAAAACAGAGACAAGGCCAGAGGTCATTTGACCAAAATAGAGAGAAAAAAAGAAAGAGCTTCAGTATGGCAACAGGTAAATAAAATTCATATGCATCAACACCTACATGTGTGAAGCATAGTATTTTGATCAGTCTTAGGACTTCTAGCTCTGTTTCCAGGTCATTCAAACCTAAGGCCTATAACAACCCCAACACACCACTCCACAGCCTGTACCAAGGCACAGGCGCAAAATCAACACCTCTTCTAATAAGAAAGCAACCACATTAACTTCCATTACAATTCCCATCAGTTAAAACAACATAAGAACCCAAAAAGCAGTAGATTGGACCAACACCAAATTAATCTACACTCTCTTTGCTCCTAAAAAGATAAACATGGGGAAAACGCAGCTATATCACATGAAAAGTTAATATAAAGGGGAAATAAATTTGTCTCCATAGATATAAAGTGTTTGACAGAGACACAGACACTGTATACATTTTAAACTCCATATGCACATTTACTGATTACAACAAGAACAATAAAGCCTTTCCTAATTGCCACAATTATTTTTTTGCAAGTTACACTAGTCAGTGGGTCATGAATCCATGATCACACCCTCTATCCCACTATTACCATAAATCAATGTCATTGGTACTTAACAAGTTACTCCCCAATATACTTTCAATACAACAGTTAAATTTCTATTTTTCTTTGGGGGTAGCGATCATACAATTAAAAACATATATATTCTCACACATTTGGTAATATTATTTCACTAACATATAACACACCATATATTTAATTCATAAAAAAATTAAAATTGTTGAAATGATATATTAGAACATTATCAAGAGCCAGGGTAAACAAGATGACAGCCACAGAAACAGCTAGTTAAAACATTTATATCAAAACTATGTTGTGCAGTAACCCCAGCGTATTAACTGTCAATAGCCATTATAAACTTTTAAAAAATAAATCATAACTATGTTGTTCAGTAGGCAGAGGAGCAAGAAAATACCAAGAACTTGCTTCATGTAACAAAAGACATCACACGCAAGACAATTTTTACATTTCATTTTTAAAGAACATAACTTGTTCACAAGAACAAAAAAAATGAACATTATTACAAGGGAGAGTAACATTAATCATAACATTTGGTTCATCACCTCAACAGATGGAGAAACAAGCAGATCACGACCCAAAACCAATTCAAGAGGAAAGTGCACAGACTTATGCAACTTTGCACTTCCTTGATTTCCATAACTAAAACGCATCAGGTGCAGAATCATTATCTTTGAAAGTTTCTGTATCTGGACAGATTTGCTAGCAGTCCCAGCCTGAAAATAATCAACATTAAACAACATGTTAACATCAGTAACATAAAGCATGACTTCTAAACATGAAATTATCACAGACAAAACTGCACATGTGCAGAGAGATCACATGTTATGTGCGTCATGAGAATGAGAGAGAGAGAGAGAGCTATAGAGACAAGAATATTTTCTCTTCTTCCTCACTTCTGCAGACATTGCTTTCGCAGGACCCATACAATGATGTTAACCACCCAATAGCAATTAATGTTTCATAAGGAAAAAAAATGCAACAAGAACAAAAAGGATCTTAAGGAAAAAAAAAAGTTACCTTCCCAGTTGCTGATGCTCGGTAACCCTCAAGAGATTCTGGCACAGAAAATAAATGAAGTGCATCCTCAATAGTTCGAACTGCTTCAGGATGAATATCAAGGTGCAGCAAGAGATATGGTTGTACAGTAGCAGAAGGTTTTTTTCCTGCTCCACACATCATGAAAATTACGCATAAAAACTCATTACAAACAATAGCGCAAGGTATTTGACTCCCAAGTTCCACACAAAAATTTAAAAGTAATGTCATATATAATAAATGCACAAGATGGAGCACATTCCTGGTGGTAAGGCTAAAGCATTTCTTTATTCTTTTTGTCTTTTTTTTTTTTTTTTTTTTTGGGGGGGGGGGGGGGGGGGGAGATGTGGGGTTTGAATTGTTGGTAAACTATTAAAAGAGAACTAATTCTTTTCCACAATTATAAGAGGAAAATTGGCAAAAATAAAATGATCATAGATATTTACTTTGCAGGTAAAGAGCTCACTTTTTTTGTGATCAAGCTATTAAGAGACTTGGAGTGAGACATTCAACATAGATGAAGAAAATTATAGTTCAAAACCTCAGTAAATATACTTGAAAAATCATATGTTAACTAATCATCTGAACTTGATGAAGCAAACCCACCTAGTACTCTAAGGTCAACCCATTGGATACAATAGACGCACATGTTAGAGACCATTGCATTTGGCATAGTTATAGTAAAGTTGTATACCATGCCGAATTCTGCATTCACTTTAGCTCACTTCATACAAATGATTTTTTGAGTGGAAACACATTGTATCAAATGATCTATGTGTTCCACATACCTTTTTATTTTTCTATTCTTTTTTTCTTTTTTTCTTTTTTTTGTAATGTCGGCTTTAATTTAACATACAAAACATAAATGAGAAAAATGAGAGAGATTATATATAGCATTAGAGCAGAGTAAGCTAGAAGAAAAAGAAATATTCAATTGTAGTCACATAAATAACGATGCCCTACCTGATGCCTTCACCAGACTTCTCAACTGTCCCCCAAATATATCACTTAGTTCTGAAGGAACAAAACTTTGAGTTCTTGTCACAGCTGATTTGTTCTTTCGACCAACTGTCTCCCATTCATCATCTTCAGCAGAAGAAACTACAGATGATTTGTTCCCATTAATGCTTGAAGACTGTCCTTCAAGTTTAAGTAACTCATCATGCATCCGATCCATGATGAAGCTAAGAAACTCCTGAGCATCTTCCTGCCTAAAAAGACAACACCAGAGACCAACTTAAATCAATCACAAATATCAAAACACAATAAAATTGCATATGATAGCAGCAGATAGATACCAGGAATGAAAGATGCTAAGCATGCAAAATTTAAGATACAATTTCAAATTCTATTTTGTACCGAGTGTTATATAGCCTTTTTTTTTTCTTCCCTGGGTTCATACCAATGTACACTAAATCGACCAGATGAAAATTAAGATTACCTACCAGTGGCCTATTAACTTCTATTTTTCTCAACTTGTACATCGCTTTTTTATTGTTAAGTTGCACATATACTTGGTGGGTTTTGAATCTACAACCTCAACTTCCACCCATTCTTGAGGGAGGGGGGAGTGCTACTTTTTCTAAAGCTCATTGGCTTCTCAATAATCTGTATCTAATCTCGTATTCTCTAAAAAGAAAGCTAGATAACAGCAATAAACAATTTAAAGTGACTATATTTGGAAATGGCAGCTTAATAACAATAAACCACTCAGAGCAGCAATATTTTGATAAGTTTTTTAACTAATAAAGGTGCTCAAGTAAAAAGTAGAAGAAAAGAGACAGAGAATCCTAACTAACATGGGAACCTGTAAAATGAGTCGTGTCACATAAATCATGATAATTCTCCATCAAACTTACCAGTGACCATGTAATAGGCCCACCTTGAGAAAGCCCCACATGTTAACAGTAAGCATGCCAAAAAGGGACAAAAAAACATGGCAGATACGTCACTTGGTTATTCTATTACTTTAAATATGACAACTCAGTGCGAGATATGACAGAAGGAAACATATACAATAGAAAAGAAGATGAGGGAAGGGGAGAAAAGAGCTCCCTTAGAATGACGACAGAGTTTATCCAAGTGTCTAATTATCTCTTTTTGTCATCAATTTATAAAAATGTTACTACCTTTGTCCCATATTGTTAGTCCTATTTAGAAAATCCAACTTTGTTGGGAACATCAATTGATTGCGCTGTCATTTAGTAAAAAAGGTGAGAGTTTCCAAAACTACACTCATTAATTTAAACTTTAGAGAAGGAATGGTATTAATTTTTTAAATAAAACGTAAAGGGTAAGTTAGGAATTTCATTCATTGACTTCTCAAAACGGACAACATTTTGGGGCAACCCAAAATGAAATAGAGCACCAACAAACAGAGGGAGTATTTCCATACCCTATTATCCTATCTTAATTAGAAAAAGTTGCCGTTAGACAATCCAAGTCCATACATGGTGCAACATATATGACACCACTTTGTTATTGTTTGTATTTTTGGCCAGCTAAACAGTTCTCAATCACAAACAAGATTAAGCTTGTGTTTGGCACGCAGTTTATAAAGGCTTGCATTTGAATTGTGGTGTGCTGTATTTGCTGGATTGGGCTAAGGTTCTGTTAAATTAAACTTGAATGATTAGTTATTGGTGGCGGAAAGGATTTAAAAGAAGGGAGGGGGAAGAAAAGCACTTACTGGTGGTTGGCTGTCAGGCAGCAGTGAACTCAAGTGGCCAATGATTGACCACTAGTGGCAAAATTTAGAGGCCAGCAGCAATCTTGACCCGTCAGCAGTGACCTCAAGTGTGACCAATTGCAGCTTTAAGACAAACTAATAAGGAATCTATAGTATCCCCACCAGCTGTATTTAATAAGACTACATCCCCATAGTATCGATGTATGTGCCATGTGGAGGATTAAAATATCCAAAAGAATTTTCATATCCAATCCGATTGTCGTGACAAAAATTGAATTTAGATAATTTTATCCAACCCAGTCTTAATATACAGTAACCAAACAAGGCTTAAGATTATTAAATAGAAGGAACAAGGACTGACACAGAACAAGAATATACCTTGCTCTGCCGGAGATGCTACTCGGCACATCTGGAGTAAAAATTTTAAGAATCCCTTCAAACATGGTAGGCCTTTTGGCATCTTTCTTTAAGCTTGAACCATTTGGCATGTCAAAATCAGCAATGAACTCTGCAAATGCAGTTAATGTTGGATAGCCAACCTAAAAAATCAAACAAAATGAGCACAGATTAGTTATGTTGGTTTAGTATATTTTGATCATAATGACATAAAAACAAGATTAATTCACATGATATGTTTTAAAGGCAGAAAGAAGTAATAAAACACATTGCATCAAGAAAATAGACCTTGGGGAATTTGCGAGTTCTCAATTCCTGTAAAAGCTGAATAAAAGGAGAACAGGCTAGGAGAGCCTGCAGAGTTGCATTAAGAAAACATAAATTCCCTGAGTTAATTAAACCTCTAGGTGATATGTCTCTGCAAGAATTAATAGGACCATTAGATGCCTTCTGTAAGTCATTGTCACCCACAACTACAGATGAATCACTGAGAACTCCATTTTCTTCTGGGTTCTGCAATTTCAAACTCGAAAATTGATTCAAGAGACCATCTTCATTCTGGGATGCATGCATTGCAGTGAAATCAGTACCATCAGCTTTTACTTCATCCACACCATTAATATGAGAGGAGCCATGGGTGGAACTGTCAACGCTTCCATTTTCTTTTGGAGTTCCAAGAACTCCTGGTAAATGATTGTTTAGTATTTTAACACTCTTCGGTTCATTGTCCTTCTTCAGCATAGGGGAGGACAGAAGACCATTTGACCCTTTTGGAGAATCCAGTTGTCCGCTTGATTCACCATAAAGACCACCCAAAGATTTTCCAGCAATAAAATCCACTGACCCAAATCGTAATTCTTTCTTCTCCACTGGCTTTTCAGCTTTGCCAGATGACGGCTTTAGCAGCAATGACCTGGTTTCATCTTCAGTGAATGATCCAAACACTAGTACCTTCTACAGACAGCAAAAGCCACCAGAAAAACAACAGTTAAAGCAAAAATAAGAATCATAATAACTTCACAAGTTGCACAAAAAAATCAGCATTCAAACATGTGTCACACAATCAGTTGCCAGCAATATTGCAGAGTATTCATATCGTGGAAAATCCAAATAGGTAGGTGATGCTATAAACTAAATCTGCATTCAAGACCTACTTCTTGTAACCATTGTTTACTCATGCCTGATGCATAATCTTTTAAGAAAAAATGAAGCAGGAGAGTTGCATTATAAGGAGAAAAAATTCCAGCAGGTAATAAACATTAAAATCCTAGCTATAATTCTCTGAATCATTACCCAAGCAGGATGAATTCACCCAAGAAATCAACCGATTCCACTTGCACATCTGACACTAATTCTTAAACATAGAGTGTCTTAGAATAGAATTGCATTTTACACCAATCAGTTTATTTGCAATGCACAAAGATTGAAAGATACCACATGCATTGCTTTCATCTTGCCACTAACTTCCATTACTACATATAAATATAATACAAACTAATGCCTATATACTAGTAAAAGAGGTTGCTTTACAATATTTGTTTGTTTCTTTTCTCTAGGGGTGAACCAAATGTAAATTTGCAGGCTCTATGGCATAAAAAATGTAAACAAAAAAGCTCCCTAAACAAAAGAAACACTTCTTCAAATTTAATCTCCAAAACCACTTCAGATTTACTATAATTTGAAGTATCAACATTCACATATAAGTACATTGAAAACTCAGACTTATTTTTAACACATATCAATAACTGAGAACTTCAGAGCAACAGATTGTATTTTCTGACCTATACACAATTTTAAATTCATAATTTAAGCATTCATGTAAAAAAACAAACCGGGTCAAGAAAACATCACAAAAAAACAACTAGAGCTTTCTCTCTTGATTAAAACATAGTGCCATCACATCATTAAACATAAACTCAATCAAAATTTCTATAGACTTGTGAACAATTGCATCTCATCATAGAAGCAACCAACAACCAAAATTAGTAAATTTCAGAACTTTTTAATCAACAAAACTCAAGCAACAGCTAAATCAAACAAACGCACGTAGTTCCAATTCATACAATAACTAATCCATAATATAAAAACTACAATGTTTCTACTCTTTTTCTTACCAAACAAAACTTACTAAGAGCAAAACCTTAGAGACGCATCATATTTCCTATCATGCATGAGCTAATCCAAAATTCAGACATTGAAAACAACATATAAACATCCAATCTTTCTTACAACTAAACCTCATAAACACAACAACCCACAATCTAAAACTTCATAATTCAACCAAAACCAACAAAAACAAAAACACCCACATAGCCAAAAAAAAAAACTCCACATAAAAATCCAATCTTTAAATCAAAAAAACAAGCAAAACCCACCAAACAAAACAAAATAAATAAATATAAAAATAAAAAACTCACCCTAGAGTCAGTCATCTTTGTGGGGCGGAAACACAGAAATCAGAACCCAAAATTGTGATATGAAAAGTGGATTTGAGAGCAAAGTAGGAGCTTTCTATAGAAGAAGAGGAAGAGAGAGAATAAGGGAAAAAGTCTAAAAGTGTATTGTAACAAGGAGACCCTGAAGGAACAGAGGAGAGAGAAGCGTCGATTGAAGACATGAAAAGAAGAGAGAAGAGTGAGGAATTGTGGTTAGAGAGAGAGAGCATTTAACAAAAGAACCCTCTCTTCTTCCTTCCACAAGTTCAAGCATTACACTGCAAAGTTTGCAAACAGAGACAAATAGAGAGAGAAGAAGGGAAATTTTTGTGGTTTCTTTGGTGGGTTAGGGTTGAGTTTTTCTATTTTTTATATATATATATATTTATATACTTTGAGAGAGAGAGTTTGTTCTTAATGGTTAAGTTGTGTTTGGATAGATAGTTACAAGTTCTTACAACAATAAAAATAAAAAGTAAAAAGGTTTCTTTTATTTTCTTTTTGGTATTTTGGGTTTTTTGTTTTGTTAGGAATTATAGGATTTCATGACAAAAACAAGGAGTTCCTTTTTTTGTTTTCTTTTTTTTCTTTTTATGGGTATACTATACCATAAGCAATGCATGAAAAGAGGAGAGGATGAGGTATCACATATACATGTTGAAGTGAATATACTATTTTTCTTCATCTTATTTTCTTCCACTCTAAATATACCCTTTTAAATTTGTAATCTCCTATATATTAAAAGGTTATTGCAACACCATGAAGCAACTCTATATATTTCATTAAAAAAAATCAAAAAAAATTTGAAGCAACTTCTATATTATGAATAGGTTTGAGCACTTTATTCTACGTATAACTTATCAAAGATTCTATTAATATAATTTATCAATAGTTCGTCCGTTGTATGGTTTTGAAGATGATTGAAAATAATAAATAAATATATTTCATTATTATTATGTATCTTCAAAATTATTCTCTATTGTATTGAATGTCTAAATAATGGAGTTTCAATATAACAAGTTCATCGTATATTTATAAGCTACAATAAAATGAGTTTTTGTAAGTGGCTTTCAATTTTATTAGTAATGATAATAATAATGAAACATGATATTAAGTGTGCGTTTGGATACCGCTTATTTTGCTAAAAACTAAAAATTGAAAACAATAAAAAAAATATATATATTCCAGTTACCGTTCACATGTACAGTGCTCCAAAAAAAATATATTCCGATTACCGTTCACATGTACAGTGCATTGTTCATTTGCTTTGGTGCACTGTTCATGTCACATGAATAGTGCACCAAGCGTAGGTCCCAAAAAAAAAAAAAGGCCGAAAATGCTGAAACGCTAAACGCATCAGCTATCCAAACGAAGCTTAAGAGTAGTTTTTACCCCCTTTTTTTTTATAATAGATAGCAATTTTCACTTTTGGGAGGTTGTTTTTAGTGTATTCTTGTACTTATGGCAAGTACACATTAATGTTGCCCTCAACAATATTACAATATGTCGCAACAAGCATTCATCTATTTCACTCTCAAAAAAAAAAAAAATCATCTATTTAACCAAATAATAGTTTATATATGGCGAACAATTATTATTAAACAAGCGAAAAGAGATGCACAAGTTTTACAATCATGAAAACTTACAATTTACAACTTTCTTATCTTAAGTTTCGTATCACACTTATTGTGTAATGTCGTGTTTCTATCCATTTGTAATACTACAAGTTGTGTAATGTCGTGTTTCTATCCATTTGTAATACTCCACAAGTATAAGTATTTGTGAGGTATGGGGGATAAAAACCGGGGTTCAAATCTCCAAAAATGAGTTTTACATACATATACATTTAGATTATGCTAGAGTAAAATTTATATTTTGTATTAAAAAAAATAAAAAAAGTTAAGAGGCAAATGACATTTCCATTTCAGTTGTAGGTGTAACCAACTTGCTATTAAAGATATGGATTGGTTAGTGTTGTTAGTTTTTTTATTCTTTTTTTTTTTTTTGGTAATAAAAAAAGGGGTAGAGGAGGGTGACTATTATGGCTTTCTTAACTAGGCATAACCATAGTAACACCTTACTCGTTGCCGGGCAAGATCCTATACTCCTAATCTGTGTGAAGAACTCACTTATTTTTTTGGTTAATCATTTGGGATGAAGATGAGATATAAAGAGCACCAACACACAACTAGTTGTTTGAGGCTCAAAACCAAGTCTTAAGACTTGTTGGCCCGGTATCTTGCCAACTAGGGCACCCGAATGTTGGTGTTAGTGTTGTTGGTTACTTATACAAATTTCTGTTATGCGCATTAATTATAACGGCTAGTTAGTTAGATTAAAGACTAGTCTTTGTATGAATAAGAGCACTCATTGTGCAATTTATAAAGTAGTGAACCAATAATAATTTCAGATTGATTCCTCCATTTTTTTTTCTTAGTAAGCTTTTTCCATGTTTGTCAATAATTAATTGATAGGGCTTAAATGACGTACTGATAGTAATAAAGATCCATTCGATTTTGAATGGACATAGACTGGATGCCGATTGGGAAATCACATGTCCATTGAGATACAGATTAGATATCAGTTTCTAATACACACAACCAAGAAGACCAATTTGAATGAAATCCCTGTTTTATGTTGTGGTGAAACGTAAATTCGTCAGTCAAAATGTGCAGACAAAAATGGACTCCGGTCTGCAAAGTAGTGTGTTCTCGAGAATGGTCACCGGTGTGGTGCCTGCCACAAAGCCTCCGATGCCAAAGTCAGTATCAATTGCTATTTAGAGAGTGAGCAATGTAAGGATAATAGAAAAAATAATCTCTTAGTGCGTATGTATGAATGTACCTCTTCCTTGGCAATGTGGGGGCTATATATATACATGTTGATGCAGCCTCTAGCCGTTGGGGCATTTATGGTGGCTTCAATGCCCTCCTGAATAACGTTTTCTGGCCTCATAATGTTGCCTTAATTTCCTCCAACGGTCTGTACAGTTGGCTTTGTAACCGTCCGGGGTGTTTATTGGCAGCATTGAATGAGATACTTAACCTCGTCAGTGAAGTGGTTACTCGTCAGTGGAATGGTTACTCGTCAGTGGAGGCTTGTCTCGTCAGCATAATTTATCTCGTCTATACTTGATTTCGTCAGTCCCATTAGTTGCCCCCGGATTCCGTGGTCGTCGTGACCTGTCATGACGACCAGGGAAGGCGAACGGTTTTGGGATTTTAAGCGGTTGGGTTTTCGTGCCACATTAAATGTATTGCGGCAGCGCCTTTTGGGTTGTGGCCTACGTGGCGCGTTCTGGCTGGGGGAGTTAATGCTTTAGATGATAGGACTATTGGTTTTCCCGCCGGTTCCTTAATTTCCCAATTTCTTGGTTTAAAACTTCCCTTCCTGTCATTTTTTTCTTTCTCACTTTTTTCAAAAGATCCATTACTCATTGTTCTGGCCATCTTCTCCGGCGAGCTCACTCTGCTATTTCCTCGTTCACGGCGCGGTGGTGCTCTGTCTGTTCCTTGCTTTCTAAAGGTACGCCTACTCTCTTATACCTTTCTGTGTTTTTCCTTTTGCTGTTACAATCCTGTTTCTGATTACTTTTCTCTCTTCTCTTCCTTCTTCGTTTTGTTTTCTTGGGGGTTTAGATTTATATCTCTTTTTGGTTTTCATGGTTCGTAGTTCTGAGTTCTGTTTGCTCGCTTAGGGGGGTCCTTAGGTGTCTTCTCTCATATTGAGAACTTCGTCTTTGAGGGTAACTGTTTGAGCGTAGCGTTGGCCGATTTGCTGCCTTTGCTTCGTCAGTCGCTAGATTGGTTTGCCAACGAGGTAGGAGAGCGAAGGAATATGTCTGAGGTTAGATCGAGCGAGCTCGAGACTGGGTTGTCGTCTAGCGGCGGCCCAGTGGAAGGGGATACTGCTGTTTCTGTCCCTCGTGAGGTTAGGGCTTTTTATGCTCTCGAAGAAAGGTGTGGGCTAGACGCTGACGCCCTTAAGAGGTTTCAGGATAGATTCCAATTTCCAGATAGGGTTAGGGTTCGTCTGCCCAACGAGGAGGAACGGGCTTGCCACTTCCTTCCAGGCGAGGTGTGCTTTTATGAGTCCGCCTTCGTCTGTGGGCTGAGGTTCCCCGTCCATCCCTTTTTGATGGAGTTGCTAGACCATTTTGGTATTGCCCCTGGGCAACTCATGCCAAATTCGTGGAGAATATTGGTCAGTTGTATGGGGATATGGCTGGCTGCCACGGACGGGGATATGCTTAAGGTCGACGAGTTCATCTACGTGTATCGCTTAAAAGCGTCAAAGGAGCACGGGTACTATGAACTGGTGCCTTGGGAGAGGAACACTAGGATCGTCAAGAAGTTACCCTCGTCCTTCAGATACTGGAAGTCCAGGTTTTTCTTTGTGTCTGGGGACGACTTTGAAACTCCCTCGAGCGAGGTTTGGGGTGATCTCCCGAGGTTGCATCGTCGGTGGGAAACCCCGACCTTAGGTGCGTCAATATTCCCTTTCACGCATTAATTTCCGGCATGCTCGCTTTTGTTGTCATCGTCATTGATTCTCCTATTTCTTCTTCTGTGCAGTTAAGAGACGGCCTAAACTGAAGAGCAGGTACAGGAAACGGGTTCAGAAGGCGATCGAATACGCACAGACGATCGAAAATTGGGACGAGCTTGTAGATCCCAGGACTCTTGCCTTCTACTGTCTTGGGCCAGATCCGTCCAGTTACGTTCTGCGAAATCTTGAGATCGAGGGAAAAAAGAGTAAGTATTGAGTTCATCAGTATTTAGCTTTTACCTATCTCTTCATTTTTTTTTGAGAGCGAGTGTTTCCTTCTTGCAGAGATGACGACAAAATTCAATAAGGATATGTACGCCAAAATGAGGGCCAAGAAGGACGAGCCATTGTCGAATTTGGGGAAGAAGACTGTGCGCGTTACTGGGAAGAGTGGTTCTGCCCTTCCCGTCTCTTCCGTCAGCCCAATGGTATCAGGGGTTGTGACGACGAGGACCGCTTCTCCCATGACCTCGGTGGAGGAGATCGAAGGTACTCCCGTTTCCAAAAGACTGAGGTTGTCTGAGAGGGAGAAGGAAAAAAGCGTTCCTCGTCCATCCACCCTTTGGACTGATGAGAGGCTGGCCGTGGATAGGGCTCACGAAGTGGTCACTGCCGCGGATCTGAAGGTCCTATCTGGTGTTCCGTTTAATGAAGTGGCAGCTCGCCACGTCCACAAGCTTGTACAGGTTAGTCTGTTTGTGCCCCCTTCTTTCTTCGTCTTCTCCTTCCTTTCTTTTCTTTCATTTACGACTTTGAATTTCTTTCTCCAGGTACTGGGAGAGAGCATCCATATAACCTCTGAGTATCTCACTCAGGAGACGAAGGTGGCATCCATGACGTCCAGGATGGAAACTTTGGAAGCGGAGAACTCTACGTTGAGAAAGAATCTCATTGATTCTATGGGCGAGTCTGCTTCCTTGAAGGAGAAAGTGAAGGCACTGGATGACGAGCTTAAGGTTGAGCGTCAGTTGACGCAAGAGAAGGACGAGCAACTCTTAAGCGCTAGGGAGATGTTGAAGACGATAGCTGCAAGGTTGGTGGAAGCGTTCCAGACTACCGACGAGTATAGCACCGTCTTGTTCAGCTGGTACTTTAAAGGATTTGAGCTTTTGAGGAGGTACCTACTGAAACATCCTTCTGGGGTGGACATGGAGAAGTTGGACCTGGAGGAGATAGACCAGGAAATGGCTGCTGACGAGGCCGCCCAATCTTCTGCCATTGTGCCTTTTGCTCGTGAGGATGTCCCTGCTAGTGACGCTCTAGCTGGTGAAGACGATCCTGCCAACTCCTGATCCTATTACTTGTAAAAAATTTCTTTTTCTTTTGGTGGGTGCCCGTCATGTTTTTGGGCCAAAATTTTTGAACAATTGCTGCTTATCTTATTTTGATGACGATGTTGGCAACCCAGTGTTTATGGGTTTTATGTAAAAATAATGGTAATTGCCCTTGGTTTTGGGGATTTTAATTAAATCTGCTACAAACTTACTTTGCATTTCATGATTGCCCATGTGTTTGATGAGTCTTGTCTGGCTTTACTTTTTGTGCTTTGATGAAAGTCCCTTACTGTGACTTTTCTTCTCTCTCGTCGGTAGCTTTAGCTGTTTCTTTGCAACTAGAACTCCTTTGGTCCAGGCAAACGGGCTGGGCGTCTGAGCTAAAGGTATTTTGTCATTTAGACATCTTTTTGACTTAATCCCTTTTAAAGGGGATTTTGTAGTCTTTTATTTATTTCGTCCGTAACTTACATCCGTCAGTGCGGAATCTTGTTACTTAGTCAATTTTGACTTACACCCACTGAAGGGATCTCGTCATTTTTAATTTACTTCGTCCGTAACTTACATCCGTCAATGCGGAATCTTGTTACTTAGCCAATTTTGACTTACACCCACTGAAGGGATCTCGTCGTTTTTAATTTACTTCGTCCGTAACTTACATCCGTCAGTGCGGAATCTTGTTACTTAGCCAATTTTGACTTACACCCACTGAAGGGATCTCGTCGTTTTTAATTTACTTCATCCGTAACTTACATCCGTCAGTGCGGAATCTTGTTACTTAGCCATTTTTGGCCTTTTTGTGACTTACACCTTTTTCAAGGACCTTGTCATCGTCAATAGCTTACGTCCGTCAGAGCGGACTTTTGCTACTTGGCCATTTTTGGCCTTTGTAATCGGATATGCCTGCTCTTTGAGAAACATCATCTGAATAACTCATTTATTAATTTCAACAATGAATCATGAATACATGTGTTTATTGATGGTATTTCTTCAAGTGTTCGATATTGCATGGTTTGGGGAGCCTTTTTCCGTCTATGGTCTCCAGATGATAGCTGCCCTTCCTGGAGTAATGAATGACCCGATAGGGTCCTTCCCATGTGGGGCCGAGTTTCCCTTGAGAAGAGTCCCTGGTTGCTGGGGTTACTTTGCGAAGGACGAGGTCACCAATATCAAGTTGCTTGAGCTTTACTCTCTTGTTGTAGTAGTCTGTCATCTTCTGTTGATACTCCACCATCCTGTTACAAGCTTTATTTCTTACTTCGTCTAGGAAATCCAGATTGACTCGCAAATGGTCGTCATTGTCTTCTTCAATGAATGCTTCTCGCCTGATGCTGGTTACCCCTACTTCGACCGGGATCACTGCTTCAGTGCCGTAGGTGAGTCTGAAGGGGGTCTCTCCTGTTGGCGTTCTCGCTGTCGTCCTGTACGCCCACAAGACATTGGGCAACTCTTTCGACCAGGCTCCCTTCGCGTCGTCCAGCTTCGTTTTGATAATCTTGAGCAACGTTCGATTCGTCACCTCCGTCTGTCCGTTCGCTTGTGGGTGGCCTGGGGATGAGAAATGGTTCTTGATGCCTAGGCCTGAGCAAAATTCTCTGAAGCCTTGACTGTCGAATTGTTGCCCGTTGTCTGATATGATCGTCCTTGGAATCCCGAACCTGCAAATGATGTTCTTCCATACAAAGCTCTGACCTTTGCCCGGGGGCAGTGGGCCGACGATGTCAATTCCCCATTGTGCAAATGGCCATGGCGATGCAATTGTCGTCAATTTTTTCGCTGGCAGTCGCTGAACATTTCCGAACCATTGGCATTTGTCACATCTCTTGACGAAATCAGCCGCGTCTGCCTGCATAGTGGGCCAGAAATAGCCTGTTCGAATTATCTTATTTGCCAGGGACCTGGGACCAGCACGATCCCCGCAAATACCTTCGTGGACCTCTCGCAGAATGTACTTTGCTTCTTCCTCGTCAACGCACTTTAGGTAAGGCATGGAGAAGCCCCTCTTGTATAGGGCGTCGTTGAGGATTATAAATCTGGCTGCTCTTTTCTTGATCTTCCTAGCTTCTTCTGTATTCTGTGGGAGGTGCCCGTCCTGAAGGAAAGATATAATGGGTGTCATCCAGCTGTTTGTGTTTTGGATTACGAGTGTCAGAACTTCCTTAATGCTGGGGTTCTTCTGGACTTCCATTGTCAGACCTTCGTCCAATTCTCCTCCGTCGGACGAGGCTATCTTTGAGACTTCGTCTGCTATTGCATTCTGACTTCTGGGAATCTGCACGAACTCCACCTTTTCGAACTCTTGAGCCAAGTGCTTCGCCAGTTTGAGGTACCTCTGCATTCTTTCTTCTTTTGCTTCGTATTCTCCCCTCATCTGCCCAATTACCAGTTTTGAATCGCTTTGGACCAACAGGTTCTTGGCTCCAAGCTCTTTTCCGAGCCTCAAACCAGTCAGAACTCCTTCGTATTCGGCCTCGTTATTGGTGGCAGGAAATTTCAGCTGGACTCCATACTTTAGTACATCTCCTTCGGGGGTGGTTATGACGACCCCTACTCCCCCCCTCTTCTGGGCTGACGAACCGTCGGTCTGTACTGTCCATTGGTCTTCTTCGTCAATGAATTCCTCTTCGTCTGAGGGGGTAAATTCTGCGATGAAGTCTGCCAAAGCCTGTGCTTTAATTGCTGTCCTAGGATGATATTCAACATCGAATTGGCTGAGTTCGATTGCCCATTGGACCATTCTCTCCGCTACCTCTGGTTTGCTCATGGACTTCTTAATAGGCTGGTCCGTCATCACCTAGATCGGATTTGCCTGGAAATACTGCCTGAGCTTGCGTGAGGCTATTATCAACGCGAACGTGATTTTTTCGATTTTTGGGTACCTAGACTCAGCCCCCTGAAAGGCTTGGCTGACATAATAAACTGGGAGTTGTATCCTGTTTTCTTCCCGGAACAGAGCTGCGCTGACGGCTGTAGACGAAACAGCTAGGTACAGATACAAGTTCTCACCTTCCTTTGACGGGCTTAGGAGAGGAGGATTGCTCAAGTAGCGTTTAAGCTCTTGGAAAGCTGCTTCACATTCGTCGGTCCAGGCGAAAGCCTGCTCCAGAGTCTTGAAGAAGGGGAGGCATTTGTCCGTTGCTCTAGAGACGAATCTGTTGAGGGCAGCGATCCGTCCTGTGAGCTTTTGGACTTCCTTGATGGTTTTGGGTGACGCCATGTTGATTATGGCCTGAACCTTCTCTGGATTTGCTTCTATTCCTCTCTGAGACACCATGAATCCCAGGAACTTCCCTGAGGCTACACCAAAAACACACTTAATTGGATTCAACTTCATTTGGTATTGTTTGAGAGTAGTGAATGTTTCCTTGAGGTCGTTCAGATGGGTAAGCTCTTCTTTGCTCTTGACGAGCATGTCATCCACGTAGACCTCCATATTCATGCCTATCTGCTTGCTGAACATTCTGTTCACTAATTTCTGATAAGTAGCGCCTGCATTCTTTAGTCCGAAAGGCATTACCTTATAGCAATAGAGGCCTTGGCTGGTGATGAAGGCCGTTTTCTCCTCATCCTCGTCAGCCATTTTTATCTGGTTGTATCCTGAGAAAGCATCCATGAACGTCAATAGCTTGTGTCCGGCTGTGGAGTCTACGAGCTGGTCTATTCTTGGAAGGGGGAAACTGTCCTTCGGGCAGGCCCTGTTCAGGTCCGTGAAATCTACGCACATCCTCCACTTCCCATTTGCTTTCTTTACCAGAACAGTGTTGGCCAGCCAGTCTGGATAGTACACTTCCCTGATGAAACCTGCAGTCAAGAGCATCTTCACTTTGTCAGCGACTGCCTGATCTCTTTCTGGTGCGAAGACTCTTCGTCTTTGCTTGACGGGCTTCTTCTCTGGGTCTACATTCAACCTGTGTTGGATGATTTCCGGGGATATACCTGGCATGTTGTCATGGCTCCAGGCGAAGACGTCCAGGTTTTGCTTAAGAAACTGGACGAGCTTTGTCCTCATCTCGGGGCTTAAGGTCGTCCCTATCCTGGTCGTCTTGGTTGTTTCTCCCTCAGTTAGTTGCACTGTTTCTAGAGCCTCCACTTTTTCTTCCTCCTTTTCTTCAATTATCTAGGTGTGGTTTTCCTTCGCGGCCAACACGGCCTGGTAGCATTCTCGAGCTAAGACTTGGTCTCCCTTAACTTCACCAACCCCATTCTCCACAGGGAACTTTACCTTTAGGCAGTAGGTAGATGTGGACGCCTTCCACTTGTTGAGGGCAGGTCTTCCAATGATGACATTGTAGGAGGAGGGGCAATCCACCACCAAGAAGTCCAGCTAGCGGGTCAGTTGCTTCGGGTATGTCCCCACTATCACTGTCAACGTCACTATGCCCTTGGGATAGACCCTGTCACCACTGAAACTGACGAGGGGGGGAATCAAAAGGACGTAGCCTTCTGGGATCTAGATTGTTGAAATGCAGGGAAGTAAATGATGTCAGCAGAGCTACCATTGTCCACGAGGATCCTTTTGGTGTTGAACCCTTCTATGGTAAGCATTATGACCAGGGGGTCGTTGTGGGGCTACTTCACTCCCCTGGCGTCGCTTTCATTGAAAGTCATGTCTTGCTCGGTTCGTCTCTGCTTCAACGGGGGAATCGTGTGGACGCTGTTCACCTGACATTGGCATGCTTTTTGAAGGGACCTGAACGAGCCTCCTGTGACGGGTCCCCCTGTGATCGTCTGTATTTCTCCGACCACATTTTGGGGAGGTTGTATCTGACGGTCATTGCCTCCAGATGTAGATTCGTGCTGCCCCTTATTTCCACCTTGGAACCTCCTGAATTCCCCTTTCTTCACAAACTTCTGTAATTTCCCCTTCTGTATCAATTCCTCTATCTGCTCTTTGAGGTCTCGACAATCTTCGGTATAATGGCCGTGATCCTTGTGGAATCAGCAGTACTTATTCTTATCACGGACCCCGGGAGATGAGTGCAGTGGTCGCGGCCATTTAAGGTAATGCTCGTCCTTAATCTGCGTTAAAATTTTATCAATAGGCATAACAAGAGGGGTAAATTTTACCATTTGCGATCCCTTATCGTCTTTCCTCCTGATCCCGTCACTGGCTCGACAGTTCGGGCGCTCCCGCTTTTGTCCCCTACGATCGTCATCTTTCCTTTCTTTGTCCCCTGGCCTTCCTGCATCCTTGATGGCTGCTAATGCGTCTTCAGCGTTCATGTATTTTTGTGCTTTAATGAGCATCTCGGCCATCGTTTTTGGGGGATTCTTTGCGAGTGATGCAATGAGGTCTCTGGACCTCAGCCCTGCCTTAAAGGTCGTTAGTTGCACTTTATCATCTGCTTCGTCTACCTCTAGTGTTTCACGAGTAAAGCGTTTCACGTACGACCTTAGAGTTTCCTTTTCTCCTTGCCTGATGGTAAGTAAATGGTCCGCGGTTCTTTTAGGATGCTGTCCTCCAATGAAGTGACGTAGGAAGGCATTGCTTAATTGCTCGAAGTTGTCGATTGACGACGTTGGCAACTTCGTGAACCACTCCCTTGCAGCCCCTTTGAGGGTAGTCGGGAAAGAACGACACAGTATTTCGTCTGGGGGCTGCTGGAGCCCTAGGGTCGTCTTGAAGGTGTTAAGATGATCCTGAGGGTCCTTTAAGCCATCGAATGGTTCGAGCTGGGGCAACCGAAACTTTGACGGTACCGGACAATCAAGGACCGCTGGAGTGAATGGCGAATCCGTCGCCCTTACCAGTCGATCTACACTCCTCTCTGTTTTCTCCCTGATGGCGGTCCTAAGTTTGTCCGTCTCCCTCCTCATCTCTTGAAGAAGATTTAAGTTGTGCTCGGTTGGAGTGGCGGGTCTTTGATGGTCACTTCTTCTGTGGCTATCTCCCTCGTCGTCTCGGTTTCCTTTAGATCGATTCTCCTCTTGCTGAAGTCGTAACTTCATTTCCTGATTTTGCTTGGTCAGTTCTTCTACAGTGGCTACGAGAGCCTGAACTTGCTGAGCCAAGGATGTGGAATCTTGATTGGACTCCATCTGATCGTGATTGCTGAGTGGAAACTATTTCTTCGAGATTGAACACGAAAATGTCGTTCCCACAGACGGCGCCAAACTGATGAAACGTAAATTCGTCAGTCAAAATGTGCAGACAAAAATGGACTCCGGTCTGCAAAGTAGTGTGTTCTCGAGAATGGTCACCGGTGTGGTGCCTGCCACAAAGCCTCCGATGCCAAAGTCAGTATCAATTGCTATTTAGAGAGTGAGCAATGTAAGGATAATAGAAAAAATAATCTCTTAGTGCGTATGTATGAATGTACCTCTTCCTTGGCAATGTGGGGGCTATATATATACATGTTGATGCAGCCTCTAGCCGTTGGGGCATTTATGGTGGCTTCAATGCCCTCCTGAATAACATTTTTTGGCCTCATAATGTTGCCTTAATTTCCTCCAACGGTCTGTACAGTTGGCTTTGTAACCGTCCGGGGTGTTTATTGGCAGCATTGAATGAGATACTTAACCTCGTCAGTGAAGTGGTTACTCGTCAGTGGAATGGTTACTCGTCAGTGGAGGCTTGTCTCGTCAGCATAGTTTATCTCGTCTATACTTGATTTCGTCAGTCCCATCATGTTGTATCTTGCCCTTTGTCGGAACCCTCATCTCTTTGCTACATCATGTTCACACCATAAGATTTGGCCTTGTTGTCACCACTTGCCACTATATTTGGTGCGAAAACGAGCAATCTACTCAATGATTGGAAGAGTATTCTTACTCATTAATGCGACCTGTTTCGATTGGTGGTGGATCAATACTTCAACACCTAAGAGCGACCAGATGAGATGACGAATATGCAAGAAACTCGATCCAATTCAATCCAACCTGTAATGATGAATAGTGTCCAATTGTTCATAACTCTCTCTCTCTCTCTCTCTCTCTCTCCATTGGACTTTAAAATCCAAACTCATATGTGATTCAAAGTTAACGGATGCCTTAAATGTATTTGTTTAGAAAATATTTTTATTATGAAAGGAAAAAGTAACTATTTTTTTTTACAACTTTTTATATCCCCATAAAAATGGAATCAAAATTTTCATAAAATAATTTATTAATATATGTCCTTTAATTAACAAGACCTTTATATATATATATATATATATATATATTATGTTTATTTGATTCTAGAAAAATAAAATTATCATGTTTATATATATATATATATATATATTAAAATCTAACCCTCTCTTCTTTTTCTTCTTCTTTTTTTTTTTTCTTCGAGATAGGAACATCTAACTCTCTTGAATACCAACAAGATGATTGATTAGCTAAATTGGCATGCTGAAGTCTTCGTTCCCTGAACGAGAAATCGAGGAACATTCCAACAAAAGAAAAAATAAAAATCACAATCATATTATACCCATTAAAAGTAACTAGATTTTGTACATAAACTAAGGAGCAATAAGAATAATGGGGATCTGGAAATTGGGTTAGTGGCTTTGAGTCTTGAGGATTCGGATTGGTTGGCCATGTTCGATAAAGAGCACAAGACAAAGAATGAGACTACCAAAAATAAAGTGGGTATCTGAATTTAAAGCCCTCTTTCTCTTTCTTTCTCTATCCATAGGTATAGATCAAAGGACAAAGTTAAGAAAATTCCTTCACCTCAATAGGTGCTGATTTATATGATAACTTTGGTGTATTTTTTATCACATGAAAGTTATTTCTATTGGTCAAGTGAATACTAATGTGTCATATAATTAATGCACACATGTAGGATCTTATAAACCTTTACATTGTGGATTGAATTTGAAGATTGAACGAATTCCATTCAAACCAATCTGTAAGAAAATCCTGTCAAAGATTTGACTAAGTCCTATTTTCTCATTAGTTTTGTGTAGAGTCCCTCATTTCACTCATACTGCTCCCTAGTCCCTCTCAATTGTAACATTCATAGAATCATATTCATAATATTTACCCTTAACCATCACCCAAATATCACAATTAAAATAAAGCCATATGTAGGGTCACGTTTTACAGCCCAAACCCAAAAGGTATGAGATATTGACCCAATAAGCTCAGTACAATAAATTTCTAGAGAGTGGGTTAAAGAACTAGGCACTATGTGAATTTAACAATGGCTAGTATAGATTTAAAAGATGATCAAGTAGGAATAAAATATATAGGACTGAATGAATTTATTTTTCGAGGAGGCAAATCTTGGTATAAATCAACAGAATTGATTACAAATGCAACTTTGTTTGCTCTAGTCTCCTTTCTCTAGTTTTCGATCCCCCTCTCATGGAGGGTCTCTCTTATTATATAGTTCCCTCTGAACCATCTTATCTTGCATTTGTTGATCATCTGAACCTTTACTTGAGTACCTGTCTCATCAGACATCTGCTTTGGCTCTCTGTGAGTCATGGTAGTCAAGAATACACTGTTTAGGAGTCTTTTCCACATAAATGCGATCAGAAAAGTAGCTGCAGTGCATTTAATGCGATGGTAGCAGCTTTTCATTATATATTTCGGAGTTCCCATCAATCTTATATGTGTATGATGGACGTTCTTATCACTGGAGGCTCCTGGAAGATCACCTGGATTATTGGAATATAGATTTGAAGTGTATTCATCACATTTGAGGAAGATTTGTCTCCTCGGACCACCCTCCATTCGTTCCTTACTTATGAAACTTTAAAATTGGAACCCCTCATAATCATTTGCTCCTCCTCGGATACAGCCATATCTTCGGATTAGGCCCAAGACCCAATATATAACTTCAGGCCCTTATCCCTATACCATGCATCATGCATTTTGGCTAATAAATTATGTATATGGGCATTTGAAGGGTTTTGTTTGGTCTAGAAATCACTGCACTAAAGCTTCGCCCCAAATCTTCTTCTTCTTATTTATTTATTTTTTTTGCCCCAATTTTTAAATGGTTGATAACTTGAAATACCGTTTTTTTTTTTTTTTTTTTTTTTTTTTTTTTTTTTTTTTTAATTTGATCATTACAATGGGAGACTAAGGATTTAAATATTGAATTTCATAGAAATAACAGAAAGTGTCAACCAATTGAGTTACAAGCTTCTTGGTGTACCATCCATTTAAAATGCTACATCAATTTTTAGATTTTTTGTAACAAAACATTTAATCCTAAATAATTGGTATATATTTGTTGTGGCCATCAAATTCAAACCAAACAAAATAATAGATCAACCTATACTTTTTTTCCCCATGAAAATATTCAATACTCTTAAAAATGTTCATTTCTCTTATATTAATAATAGATCACCCATCATATGAGAAATTAATTCAATACACCATTAAATCTCATCATAAATTTAATTAACAAAACATATAATTCAACATCCCTTGTAAGTTAGTAACATTGTAAACACAAAATTTCAAATTTGGAAATTAAACATTTGAAATTGATGAGTGCCCCCATGAGATCAATGAGTACCTATTTAAATGAGTCATGAAGAGGCTTAATGACACATAATTGTTTTTTTATTACCTACACTTGTCATAATTTAAATGGATAAACTCAAAGTCTTTATTTATAAGAGACATATGACATCATTTAACTTGCCAAAAATGTTTTACTTTAGGTAACATACGACAATATTTACTTAGATAACTTGTATCACTTAATAAAAAAAAAAAAAAATCGACATGTAATTAGCTCTTGAATATTCCATGTAATTTCCATTTAGTAACATTTGACAAATTTTCGTTTATCTCTTAATAACAACAATGGTTCTCACTAAATAACACATAATAACCTTGCTGTTGGCTGTTTTTTAACAACTAAATAAGTGAACTTTGGTCTTAATTCAAATTTCCCTCTCTACATACATAGCTTTTTCTATTTAGAAGCTCTACATACACAATATGCTCTTCTTTATCGGGTGAAAGGAGAATTAGGTTTTAAATCTTCACCGGTCCTTGGTTTTTGACCGATTTTTACTTGAATTTTTCAGTTTTTTTAATTAAGGTTTGGTTCCCAATTGAACCGATTGATTTGGTTTTTAAAACTATGCTTGTAACTATTGAATAGTAATTAAAAAGATAGTGTAAAATATCGTTAATACTTCTGAAATTTGGGCTAATGTCAGCCAAGTCTAAGACTTTTCAAAATTGACTAATTTGATCTCTATACCCAACTTGGTCCTTAAATTTTACTCATAATTTGGTTAGGACCCTGAATCCTAATAGTTTTAAAAAGTTTTAGATCTAATTGACATTAACCAAAATCATAGGTCAGTATTTTACCAAAAAAAAAAAAATCATAATAATAATGCCATATGAACAAATTTAGTAATTAATTAACTACTAATTACTCCCCACATACTGAATTTATGATTATAATCTTTCAACAGTTTCCTTAAAAAAAAGGAAAAAAGAAAAAAAAAGAAAAGAAAAAAGAAAAAAAAACCAACCTCAAGGACATCATCAACAACAACAAAGAACAACAAAAAGGTACAGCGTACATTCACATGTCACTTTCTACTCTTGTCTGTCCCTTCACTTCCAAGTTTCAAACTTTCGTTTAGCTCCTCAGACTGAAACTTGACTTCTCTCTCTCTCTCTCTCTCTCTGTGTCTCTGTGTTTGTATGTTTTGAAAAGATGGCCAACAGCCACCAGCAATCGTTGCTGCGTTCAACACCATCATCTTCGATCTCCTCCAAGCTCCTCCTCCTCCTCACGGTTCTTCCTCTCACTCTCGCAGCCTTGGCTTTCGTCCTCCAATGGCGCGGAGGCATCACCGACCCCACCACTCGCTGGGCCCCACCTGGGTCCCAACACTTGTTCCCTGGGATGGACCCTTCTCCTCTCTCTCCCGCCGCTCACCAGCACCAGTCCTCCTCCTCTGACTGTGCCAGTCTCCGTCAAGGCTCGACTCCTTCGTTTCCTTACTACCATGGATGGAAGTTCGATGACTTGTCCAATCTCAAGCCTAAGGTTCGGTTTTTCTGTGAAATTCTCTGGTTTTGAGGTTGATTTGTTATTGGGTTTGCTTTGTTTTATTTATTTATTTCGTGGATTGGATTTTGGTGTTGTTTTAGTATTGTGCTTGGGAATTTTGAGTGCTGCTTCAATCTAAGATTGAAAAGTTTAATATTTTGGTTCTGGGTTTTGCTTTTTATGGATAAAAATTTAGTGGTGGTTTAGTATTGTGCTTAGAAATGTTGAGTGCTGCTTCAATCTTAAGACCAACAGTTTGACTCTTATTAAAATTTTGGTTTTGGGGCTGATCTGTTTCTGGGTTTTGCTTTTTATGGATTGAATTTTAGTGGGGTTTTGGTGTTGTGCTTGGAAATGGTGGGTGCTGCAACAATTTAGGAACAAAAGTTTGACTCATTTTGAAAGTTTGGTTTTTGAGGTTGATGTGTTTCTGGGTTTTGCTTTTTGTGGATAGGATTTTAGGGGGTATTAATGTTGCTTTTGGGCTTTGATCTGTTTCTGGGTTTTGCTTTTTATGATGCATTTTGCTGGGGATTCAGTTTGTGCCTGGAAGTTTTAACTGCTGCTCCTATCAAAGACCAAAACTTTGACTTGCAGTGATGTTCTGGTTTTTGGGGTTGATCTGTTTCAGGGGTTTTCTTTCTGTGATTCGGGTTTGTACTGGTTCAAACAGAAATAAAGTTCGGTTCTTAGTGATATTTTGGATTGGTCTGATTCTGGGGATCTCTCTTTTTGATGAATGAGATGATATTTATTGACTGAAAACCAATCAGAACATGTATACTATACAGCCTTAAAGTGCCTGAAGAAACACTCTGTTCAAAACAAAATCCACTCAACTGAATACACCAGAAACAGATAAGTAACCAATCAAACGAAATCTGCTCTACTGTTTACAATCTGAAACTCTATCAATACAAAACTGAAATCTCAGCTCTATTTACTCATTGTGCCTTTCCTTCGAGCATACTTTCTGGATTTCCCCATACTCTGCATAATGCTGCACTATCAACCGATCTTTTAAACCCATTTCTACATTTAACTCTGTTTTTGATTTCCTATTTAATTGAGTGCAACATTATTTCTTCATCCCTAGAATGGAAAAGTATCTCGTGAGACAGTCTTATGCAGCGGTTCCCTCACATCTCTTGGGCCCAAATTATTCCACGAATCCCTTCTTGCAATGTCATTATGAGATGCATAAATACGGGAGAGAAAAGTTCTACCCTGTCCTTGAAGCATCTGGATCCTGCTATGGCATATGTTAAATAAATCCTAGATTTAAATTATGTTAAGACTAATAAAAAAAGTAAATTAAACCTCGTCATTGGGTCGTGCTACTCGTGTACATGAAAAATGAGCTTGAGTGATGAGTCTACAAATGATAGGCCAGTTGACGTAGTAATGGTTGAAGCATTGTTAATGTTATTTAAAAAAAAGAAAAAGAAAAAGAAAAAGAATCATGTGGTTTTACATAGCTTGTGATCAGAATGAGAAACTGTGTTTTGGGCTCTGAGGGTCATGCTACTAACAAATGATGTCATGTCACTGCAACCTCTGCTACAATCTGCCAGCCAATGTTGGTTTGATATAATTGGAATAAATTACATCGAATCTTTGACTTATGTGTGCATTTCCTACTTAACAATTTTGTTTGCTTCTATGTTATTTATGTAGTCTGACCATACTTTTGTCTGTCACATATGCCGTGTTGTGTGCAAGCCTTTTGTGAGAGATTGCATTTGTTTGGGTTTAAATCATGTATTATTGTATTTATCTTAGTTTCTGAGTAGGCATTGCTTAGTGAGCCTTTGAATTTTGGAGATAGATTTGAAATTTGAAAGAAGATTTGGATTCTAATTCTTTTTGAGTTCTTTTTAATCCAGATTGGAAAAATTTCCCCCTTTTAGAATTGAATCACGTTGTTCTTTGAGATTTTGAAAGTTTACTAGAAAGTAGAAACTGAGAAGAGACTTTGAAAGTTTACTTGAAAGTAGAAACTGAGAAGTGGGTGTGATTTTTTATGGTTCATTTGTGGTAGGTTTGTGCGTTGGGATTCAAGTTTGGGAGTTTTCTTTGTGATTTAGCATGGATAACAAATTGTGGGTTCAGTGAATTTTGGTTTGATTTAATGTGGCTTGGTGTTTTTGAATGTATATTGGCAAAAGAATTTGGATTTGTGAATGTGAAGTCATACATTGGAAATTCTAGTGATTTGGTAGACTATTTGGTAGTGGGATTCATGAATTGGTGTTGAACTTGGACTTGGTCTTAGCACTTTGGTATTAAACTTTGCAAGACAATTTTGTCTGATTCTGGGTTTTGCTTTTTGTGGACTGGATTTTAGTGAATACTGCTAGATTTTTTCCCCAATAGTTACAATGGGGAATGGATTTGAACCCTATACATTATGTCAAAAACACTAGGAGGTGCTAGTTGAACTACAAGGATCCTTGACTGACAGGAAACCGTTTGTCTGGTTGCTGAGTTTCTGAGAACATTGACTGTAAGAAAATGGAGACAAAGTGTTGATTTTGCTTTATTTTCTCTTGGTTGTTGAAACTAGATCAACTGAGGTTATTAGTGTATTAATGCTTTGAGTGGCAGCTCGTTTAATTGGTTCTGGTCTATGAACAATGGAAAAATTCTGACTCTGGGATCTGTTTTAAAATGATTATTTGGTGGCCTATGGTAAATATGATAACTTCAGTGTTAACTATTAAATGTTTTGATTGCTGTGATAGTAGGAGATAGAGAATTTGTTAAGAGGTCTAATATTGACGGTTGACGGTTGGATTGATCTAATCTAGGACTTTGTTTTTTGGAAATTGGTATTTGCGTCCGATTGTTCAAAGTTACTATTATTTATATAAAAAAACAGTTCCAAGTTACTATTTCTACTTCTTATAGTCATATTATGGATTCAATAAAGCAAATTATTGGACAATGGATTTTTTTGTTGAAGTCAATGTAAATAACTTTCTTATGTCTGTACAGTTAACACTGAATTAAATGATTGGTTATAACTTTGTGCAGTTTGCTTCTTAACTTGCAGATATGTATTACGACAAGTACTTCAGCTGGTTTAGAGCAGATCTTGCCATGGATGTTTTTTCATAAGGTTATTGGAGTCTCAACCTTTTTCTTTTTGTGGAGGGAAAGGCTGCATCTCCGGCTGTGTCTAAAGTTCTGGAATCCATCCCAGTAAGTTGATATATATCCTCTTCTCTGACTGCTTGACATTCATTTGCGTTGACCTTTTCGTTTGCTAACTTTTTAAAATGAAGTTGTTCTACTTTGGTTTATATTATGTTTTTTCTCTGAGCCTCTTTGAGCATGATGTTGTTTTCTCAGGGAGTAAAAGTGATATATAGAACAAGAGAGCTGGAGGAGCAACAGGCTAAGAGGTTTGATCACTGTTACTTTCAAATCACATATGATTGAATTGAAGCTTACTGTAGGGTATTGTTTCATAGTTTTTTCCTCACTAGTATGTTGTTCTTAAAGCTTTGGACAACTTTTTCTTGTTTTTCTATTCCTGATTTGCTGGATCACTTTGTATTGCTCCCATAGTACATTTCCATTGTACATAGGTTTGTTTTGTTTTCGATAAAATTTTCATTACTTATAAAGAAAAAAATAGAGTTACAGTTTTCTCCTAGTATTAATCATACAAATATTTAGTGGTCTTTCTTCTATGTTTCATTAGTTTTCTAGACACTTTAGACCATTCACATTTTTGCTTCCCCCTATGTTTCTTTCTTTTTGCTGGAACATCATTTCTGGATTTGATGTAAGCAACTTTAAATGTTTTGGCATTTGATACAAGTAACTTCCTGAATTATTAAACATTGAAGTATTTCTTCTATCACCTCTCTTTAATTGTTTATGATATTTTTTTTCTTTTACTTATATATATATATATATAATGTGTCTTTAATTATTTATTTATATTCCTGTTTTTTTCGGGGACCATCAGCCGGATTTGGAATGAGACATGGCTTTCAAGTTTCTTTTACAAGCCTTGCAATTATGAGCTGTTTGTGAAGCAATCTCTCAATATGGAGATGGCTATTGTAATGGCCCGGGTATGAAAGATAGTATTCTCCTGTATCTCATTCCTCTTTTTTTTTTTTTACCAGTCTGTCCCGAGTTAATTTTTCTCAATATAGTCTCTTGCATATTAAAACATCAGGATGCTGGCATGGACTGGATAATTCATCTTGACACTGATGAGTTATTACACCCAGCTGATGCTCGGGAGTATTCACTGAGGCAGCTGCTGCTTGATGTGCCTGGGAATGTGGATATGGTTATATTTCCTAACTATGTGAGTGAAATATTTAGATTTGTTATAATGACATATTAGTGATAACTTATAGTTAGGGGCCTTGTTGAAGATGGTAGCATATGCTGGTCTTGTCATTCTTCTATACTCCCTTCAACAATGAGCTGTGGCATTCATTACTTGAATTACAACTGATTGTGGTATTTATTTCTTTAGGAGAGCAGTGTTGAACGAGAGGATATCAAGGACCCTTTTAGTGAGGTAAACTTCCCTTATCATCCGCTGTCCTTTCATTCACTTGGTTCATTAAGTTTGATTATAGATGTCTGAAGGGAATGGGATATCTTGGCCAAGATAAAATTTCCTGTTTATTCATAAAGAAAATCTTGGCCTTTATAAATAGCGTTTTCATGTTTGTTATTGTTTGTTTCCTTTAGTGAATTAGACTCAAATATACAATGTTTCCATGTCCATTATCATGACAAATTCATAAATTTGTGGATCATGTGACAGTTAGAATGCCTAGAAGCCAATAATGTTTTCTTGATCAATTGACCTGCACAGGAACATGGTTATCACATTTATATTTAATTACATAATTTTATATCTAACTTGAATGAGCTGACGATCCATTTTTCTATTGAATATATATATATATATATATATTTGATAGGTAATTGAAGTTTTATTGATAATAAAAGTACGTTGTGTTTACAATAGTAAATCCATTTTTCTATTGAATATACCAAGGGACTTTGGAATGTCACAAGTTTTAGAATTTCTATGTGGAGTTACCTTTGTGCCTAAAGAACTACTAACCCTTTTTTCCATAGAGACTGTTGACATTAGAGTTTGTTAGTTGTATCATTTCTTAGAAACTAGTTCTCTGGTTTGGTAAAGTATTATGTGGAGTGCATGGGCACAATATTCTGTATCAGATTGGATTGTATAACCTAGTTAAAGTGCATTGAAATATTAGACAGTTGAAGTTGAAGATACTATGGTTGTCAAAAGATAGGTGAAGGCAGTGGATCATCCACACGTGATTATGTAATGAATTCAATCTGGTACAAAGCTTGGTTGGAGATGATGGTTCTTTAAACATTCAATACTTTGGCTAGTATATCAGAGTCAGGTGAAAAACCATGAAGTGATTATTTATTATTTGACCCAAGTTTGGTCTTTTTCAATGTAGTTGCTTGCTATGTAACCACAAAGATGTGTTTCATGCGTCAAATTTCAAAGACCTTAGCAATTGACATGTATTCCAGAATCACAAAATCACAAACGTCAAAGTAGTTTACTCTTATTTGGTTCACTTAGTATTTTTACTTATCAAAAAAAGTTTACTCTTATTTGGTTGCTTGTGTAGCTCCAACTAGGTGTATGACCCCTTACCATTACTCATGTTGCAAAAACGATATCTTGTGAAATTTTTGCACATTTGGTATTTTCAATTGGGTTCTCTGCAGGTTTCAGCTTGACACATGGGGAAGTTTGTTGTGAATATTTTTGTTTTGAAGGCTCTAGAAAGGGAACACTGGATTTGATAATCATTATACTTTGTGACATTTTATTATGTTTTCTGTTTATTGATAATGATATATCTCTATATTTATCTATGTGCGATTTTTGCATTGAGCTCCACTAGTAAATTAATGCAGTTAATGTGATATCTTTATTAGAGAGACACTTTGATAAGTTTATGATATAAAAATGCAATGCTTAAGCTTCAAAGGAGACAAATCATGACATTTGTTGATCAGAGGGCATATTGGCGGATAGATGGTGGGTGGGGGTTTGGTTAGTGAAATGAACACATGGTAAGGAATGTATAATGTGCAGCTTCCATTTAAATAGAATGAGGTTTTTTAGTAACTAGGTGTTCACCTAATTTTATTCTATACCATAGTTAGGTAACAGATGTGTTGGAGGTTTATTTTGTTGTCCAGGAAAATATTGTGGCATTATGTTTGCTTGTCTTTGAGGATACCTGTATAGTATTTGATGTTTGTCTTGTTCTTGTATCTATGCAAACAGATATCGATGTTCAAGAGAAATTATGACCATCTTCCAAAGGACACATATTTTGGCATGTACAAGGATGCCACTCGTGGTAATCCAAACTACTTTTTGACTTATGGAAATGGGAAATCAGCTGCTCGGATTCAAGATCATCTTCGTCCTAATGGTGCACACAGATGGCATAATTATATGAAAACCCCAAAGTATGTTAATTTCATACTGTAAGAAAAAAAAAAATCAGTATCATGACCCTAAAACAATCTTTATTATTGGATTTCTGATGTCAATACTTTCTGCATGCAATGGCTACTACTAGTGAGATAAAATTGGAGGAGGCTGCTGTTCTACACTACACATATTCCAAATTTTCAGACTTGACCTCTAGGCGTGATCGGTGTGGCTGCAAGCCTACAAAGGAGGATGTCAAACGATGCTTTATGTTGGAATTTGATAGAGCTGTGAGTCCAGTGATTTCTCTTATTCAATTTTTTTGTTCATTAATTGTACTATTAAACAATCATAATAAGTAAAAAGTAGAAACAACAGGATTATGGAACATGAAATCAGTATTTTAGGTGTGTAATACTTTGTAACTGATCTAGATAGTCCATGTGCAATGTAAAGCAGTAATGTTCCACTAGGAGGTGCTAATTAGCATTTTGGAAGGACTTAATATAGAAAGGGAGGTCAAACTACACAAATTAAAGTTGGTGGGAAATTTTTGAAGTTTACCCGAAGTTGTTGTAAGGAAAAGGACCTTGATG